>JAYKKT010000072.1:8037500-8485000 GCA_036023115.1 Brasenia schreberi
TTCCCTATCGACTTTTCAGAAATAACCAGCCCCTAAAGTCTTAGAAATGGAAAAACTAAAGAGCATGTCAGGAGGCCCTTGACTCATCATCTCTCTCTCTCTCTCACACACACACGCACTCACACACACACAGAGACTCCTGGGTTCTCTTTAAATTGCTGAGGATCCGAAAGATCCATTTTCTTTTGTTGTCCAAACCATGGAAAATGCCTAATCATGATTTCAGAATCGAATCGGCACCAAACTTTATGCTAATGCTTATCTATATATGCTAAGAATATCTTAAAAGGAAAGCAGTGATTTAAAATTGATACGAATAAAATGCGATAGAAAGAGTGCGAGCAAGAAGTCAACCTTCCACTAGAAGGGTAATTTTGTAATTTCTACTTTGAAGATCAATAAAAGTGAAGTTGACCCACTTGTAATTTAATTAAATAGGAGACTACGTAGAAAAAGAATGCCTAGGCGTATCAACCAAATCAACGAGGACTTGTGAAAATTTAATAATCATAGACAAAATGGATTACCCTTGCAGGTAAGGGATCACCCTTGCATTGCCGGTCCTAAGCCCGGATAAAGGAGGAGAGTTGTGTTAGGCTTCCGACAGCCAGCGTAAAACTTCATCGGATTTCTACAACATGGATTACAAAAATTATGAGCATTGCTTTGGGGCGTCCCCGCCTAGCGACGTGCTGCAAAGCAAGAATGCAGTAAGAAGTAAGCAAGGGTCACTACATTTTCGCCCGAATGTAGTGAATCAATTGCAGAGAGGGTTCCCACATCATGGACGGGTGTAGGTAAAGAAGTTAGTCCCACTACATTGCCGCCCGAATATAGTGAAAATTTTTTAGAGAGGGTCTCCGCATTTTGATTATGGACGGATGCGGGGGGTAAGGAAGCTAGTCCTAGATAATAAGATTTGTATTGGTTCTTGGAATATCGGAACATCATCGAGTAAGCTAATGGAGGTGGTAGATACTATGATTCGGAGAAAGATTCATATTCTATGTTTACAAGAGACAAAATGGGTTGGAGAAAAAGCAAAGGAGATAGAGGATACAGGTTTTAAATTATGGTACTCGGGTAAAGAAAAGGCTCAAAACGGGGTTGGTATTATCATAAATAAAGATTTAAAGGAGAGTGTAGTAGACATACAACGATATGGTGACCGAATCATGACGTTGAAATTAGTGTTAGGAGCAGAGGTTTTGAATATAGTTTGTGCTTACGCACCCCAAGTAGGACTACAAGATAGTATAAAGACAGTTTTTTGGGAAGAGTTAGATAAGGTGTTTCAAAAGATTCCACAAAGGGAGATGATTTGTTTAGGAGGAGACTTAAATGAACATGTCGGTAAAGAGGCATTAGGATATCAAGCGATTCATGGAAACTCTGGTTTTGAGGATATAAATGAGGAAGGTAGGGAGATTTTAAATTTTGCTATGGCATTTGATTTCTTTATAGTCAATACAATCTTCAAAAAACGAGATGAACATTTAATTACTTATAAGAGTGGCTTATCACAAACACAAATTGATTACTTTATTTGTAGAAAAAAAGATAGAGCGTGTTGTAAAGATTGCAAGGTAATTGTAGGAGAAAGCTTAACCACCCAACATCAACTTTTAGGTATGGATTTATAAATAAAAAAATGGACAAAGAAGAAAAGAGTGCATCAAGCTATTCGGACTAAATAGTGGATCCTCAAAAGTGAGAAAGAAGATATATTTAAACAGAAAGTCCTTCAAGGAGATGTTTGGAATTATGTTGGTACACCTTGTGATATGTGGAACAATATGGCTATACATATTAGGAAAGTGGCAAAAGATGTGTTAGGTGTACCGACACAATAAGAAGCTTGGTGGTGGAGTGAAGTAGTGCAAAATAAAATCAAGGCAAAGAGGGCATGCTACAAATTACACTATGCTAAGAAAACTAGTGAAACTTTTGAGGCTTATAAGAAAGCAAAGAAGGAAGCGAAAAAGGCCATGAGTGAAGCAAAAGCTATTCAAGATGAAGTACATGTATAAGAGACATGTATGATGGTGCAAAAACATGTGTGAGCACTCATGAAGGAACGACAGACTTCTTTGAAGTTAATATTGGGTTACATCAAGGATCAACTTTAAGTCTATACTTATTTATAATGGTGATGGATGAGTTAACAAAACATATTCAAGATGAAGTACCTTGGTGTATGTTATTTGGAGATGACATTGTATTAGTGGAGGAGTCTAAGGAAAAAGTTAATAGAAAATTGGAACTATGGAGAGAAACATTAGAAAACAAAGGCCTCCGAATTAGTAGAATAAAGACAGAATATATGGAATGTAAGTTTGATCATTTGGCTACTTCAGAGGACATAAAAATTAAAATTGGCACACATTATATTCCCCAAAAGAAAAGTTTTAAATACCTAGGGTCAATTTTTCAAAGTGATGGAAGAATTGATGGAGATGTTACACATAGAATTAATGCTGGTTGGTTA
Organism: Brasenia schreberi; assembly: GCA_036023115.1. NCBI lineage: Eukaryota > Viridiplantae > Streptophyta > Magnoliopsida > Nymphaeales > Cabombaceae > Brasenia > Brasenia schreberi. The sequence continues at coordinate 8,039,989 of JAYKKT010000072.1, forward strand.
AAATGGAGAGGAGCATCAGGTATTCTTTGTGATAAGAAGATACCATTAAAATTAAAAGGTAAATATTATAGAGCAGCAATTAGGCCTGCCATGTTTTATGGTTCTGAGTGTTGGGCAGTTAATCATCAACATGTACAAAAGATGTCTGTGACAGAAATGAAGATGTTGAGATGGATGAGTGGTCATACAAGAAAAGACCATATACATAATGAGGTTATTAGAAACAAATTAGGAGTGGCACAAATAGAGGATAAAATGAGAGAACATCGTTTAAGATGGTTTGGACATATGAAAAGAAGATCAAAAGAAGAACCAGTAAGAAGGTTAGAAAAACTAAATTTGGAAAGTATTAAAAGAGGTAGAGGACGACCACAAAAGTGTTGGAAAGAAACAATAAAGAATGATCTAGCTTATTGGGAGTTAACTGCTAACATGGCACACGATAGAGATCTGTGGAAACAAAGAATCCATGTAGCCGACCCCGTCTAGTATGGGAAAAGGCTTAGTTGTTGTTGTTGTTGTTTTGTAGACAAAATGCAACTAATTAAAAAGGTTCATGCAACACAAAGAGCCACCCTGGGTACTCACAAGTTGGAGGTCATGAGTTCGAAAGACTTGGATGTGCATCAGGCTTTGATCTTCTCGTTGTTTAAAGGCGAGTCCATTTATGTGTATCATCATATATAAAACAAAATTACAGTTTAATTTCATGAGGTGTAATTTAGATCAGAACATAACCCAAACCAAAAGGGGACTTCTCCTGGAATAGATCCGTGTATTTTTTGTTGCGATTGTACTCAATCTTGTGTTGCATTAGCAATTAACTTCAAGAGAAAAAGAATGTGTTTTATTGTTTTTTAATATTTTAGAAATAGTGCTCTCAAAAACTGTTCACCATTCAATTTCTCATACAGTCTCACCCAAGCTAAACAAGATCCCTCTTTTTAAAAATTATTTAGGTGAGATTTCAGAAATATAAGTATTTTTTTTGTTACAAGAGGAGGCCAAAGCCTAACACCCATACATGCACCCTTTGGAAGTGAAACTCACGACCAGCATCACTGGCGCTAGAGCATCCAGCCGTTGAGCTAACGTTAGGGTTTTTCTTGTTTTTACTTTGGATGGTAAGCAAGTTCGTGTTTTGGGTCGTGTTCATTTTCATGTCACTTCACGTTTAGGTTAAAAACTTGCCAACCCGAATTCAACCCATTTTCCCTTGAAATTGGGTTGAAGTGTATTCTTTTGTTCATGTAAGGGTTGTCGTGTCGTGTAGGTGTCTTATATAATTGGGTTGAAGTGATACACATACATAAATATGTATGTGGTGGAGGAAAATGTGAGTACATTTAACATGCATATCACAATAGTTGATGCTTGGGTTGTTGCATCCGAATCAATTTGGTTCTGGATATCGAACCTGGGCTAACTTCCATGCTGTCTTTGATAGGGAAAACTTTCGAGACGATCGACCCTAGAACGGGCGAAGTGATTGCAAGAATTGCAGAGGGAGACAAGGAGGATGTTGATCTTGCTGTGAAAGCGGCACGTGCGGCCTTCGACAAGGGCCCATGGCCCAGGATGTCTGGCTCGGTAAGACCCCGATCTAGAATCCATATCCATATTAAATCTGCCAATGGTACATCGAAGCAAATTGCATCTAAATTTGGTTTCAGTTGTGATGGGTTTAACACATCTTAGATGTGAATAAACATGGATGTAAATGGGTCACATTCAAGACCCAATTAAGGCCTTCTTCTTTATGACAAATCATGACATGTTTCGTCTTTAGATCTTGAATTGAATCCATATCCACTACGTTATGTTGCTGGATCCGAACCTGAGTCTACATCTATACCCATTTATCATGCAATATGTAATATATAAATATATATTTAGGATATTTGAAAGTTCTGTTAGTTATGCTTCTGATTGGGAGCTTATAATTTCAGGAAAGGGGGAGATTGATGCATAAATTTGCTGATCTGATTGACCAAAATGTGGATGAAATAGGTGCACTTGATGCACTAGATGCAGGCAAGCTGGTGGTGTTGACCAGAGGCGTCGACGTTCCGGATGCAGTGAATCATCTCCGGTACTATGCAGGCGCGGCCGATAAGATCCATGGCGAGACCCTCAAAATGTCCCAGTCCCTATTAGGTCATACCTGGCGCGAGCCCATCGGTGTGGTTGGGCTCATAGTCCCGTGGAACTTCCCTACCACATTACTCTTTACGGGCCTAGCCCCTGCGCTCGCAGCCGGTTGCACCATCATAGTCAAACCAGCCGAGCAGACCCCCTTGAGTGCTCTTTACTACGCTCACTTGGCCAAGTTGGTTAGTCTCTTCTCCTCTTAAATATGCAAGGAATACGATTTGGGGATATGTTTAATGATCTGATGGTTCGTTTTGGTGATGGACGGCTGATGTTTTTCCGGGTTTTGATCCCAGCTGAAATATTTGTTTAACGCTTTTAGGCTGGCATTCCGGATGGAGTCATCAATGTGATAACGGGGTTCGGTCCCTCTGCTGGGGCTGCAATTGCTTCTCACATGGAGGTTGACAAGGCAAGTTAATCACACAAGTAATATATATAAAGTCTGCTCAATGATGAGATATTTGAATTTAAAAATAAATGATACCCTTATAGGTTACAGCAAAAATTCTTATGCATTACAGTAAAAGATGTTTTCAAAGTGTTTAAGCTACATCCGTACAGCTGTTTTAAAAAAATACACGGTGCTGCTTTGAGGAGGTGGCCGGTTTGGACCTGATCAATGGCTACTGGAAGCAGAACCCGGAGTTGAGCAAGTTCAGTTTCGATTCGAAATCTTGGTTTTACCGGAACTGTCATTTCAAACTAAGGGTTCGAGTTTGCTTAGAACAGAGAAGGAACAGTCTTACGTTTTCATATGAGAGGATTCATTCATATGTATGTACTTGCGTGCCAACAACTGAATGGTGTATGTTTTCTTCCTGATTGTTCAGGTCAGCTTCACAGGTTCAACAGAAGTGGGGAGGAAGGTAATGGAGGCAGCTGCTAAGAGCAACCTGAAAAAAGTGACGCTTGAACTGGGTGGCAAATCGCCTCTCATAATCTTCAATGATGCAGATATCGATATGGCTGTGGAGCTCGCCCGACTTGCTGTTTTCTTCAACAAGGCTCTCTCTCTCTCTCTCTCTCTCTCTCTCTCTCTCTCTCTCTCTCTCTCTCTCTCTCTCTCTCTCTCTCTCTCTCTCTCACACACACACACACACACACACACACACACACAACTGATCTGAAGGAGTTAATCTCCCTTTAAAATTTCAGGGTGAGATCTGCGTGGCTGGATCAAGAGTGCTTGTACAAGAAGACATCCATGATGAGTTTTTGAAGAAGTCAGCAGCAAAAGCCAAAGAATGGGTGGTTGGTGATCCCTTTGATCCACATGTCAACCACGGCCCCCAGGTGAAATGACCATCAGAATGCTACACTTAGTCATGCATAAACTAAAATTCACGGCCCCTCGTGCTACACATATGACACCACAGGAGAGTTAGATCCAATGCTTTATATATATCTATATATATGTATAATATCGGAAAGCAATTTACCCTGTGTGCTCAAATTCAGAATGGATAAGAACTATAAGTTCAACTAGTTATACAATTGTTTGGAGATATTCATATGATTTTTTAAGCCTGTTGCTTTTAAACCGTAATAAATTCAATCCATTTATTTTTCGCAATGAAAATCATGCCACATGCAGCTATTTCTTCAGAGCAGTCAAGTTTGTATGAATGAACTATTGTTTGAATGGTGATAGGTTGACAAAAAGCAGTTCGAGAAGGTTCTTAAGTACATTGAAGTGGGCAAGAGAGAAGGAGCTACCTTGCTTACCGGTGGTAAAGCTTGTGGTGGAAAAGGGTACTACATTGAGCCCACAATTTTTGCAGATGTAAAGGTATTGGTTTATATATTCACGGTTCAAATGTTATATGGTTGTAAAATGGTCTAGATTACAACCAGAGGTGTTCAAGGAACCGATGAAATCAAACCAAATCGTTAGAACCAAACCAAATCAGTAATTTGGTTCGGTTGCAAAGCTCCAAGTTAGGGTTGGTTGAGATCACAGTGTTCAATCAAGCAGTTTGTATAGTTTCACCAATCTAACCACTGGCCGCGGCCCATCATCTTCTACCACTTCACTGTATGTTTCACGGGTGAAAACTGTCACTTTTAACATCAAAGACACTTAGGAAACCCTAAATATTTATATATATATATATAGGTGTTTTTGAAGATAGTAATGGTGGTTTTGAAGAACACAAAACTGGATTTAAAGCATAGAGAAATAGTAAAAGGCAGTGCAGAGTGACAGCCGGTATTTGGATTGGTGGAACCATGCTCGATTGAGCACCCTTGTACTCATGCCACCTTAATTGCGTATCTATAACTTAGATTGAATATAAACCATGTTATCTATCTGTTTGCCTGCATTTATAACTAGGATGCAGAAATAATATGGTACCACATGGCTTTCATTCAAAACATTTTTGCTGTATTCATGCAACTGATAATTTGTTTGATACTTGCAGAATGACATGACCATAGCTAAAGAGGAAATTTTTGGACCAGTTATGTCAGTCATCAAGTTCAAGTGAGTTCTCATATCTCTTAAAATATATACTTATTCCTAAAGAATATGAAAACAACAAACATGACCATATTTATTACATGAATGTTGTAGTCGTCGTTGGATCCAAGCATCATGATCGTCATGAATTTACAGAAACAGTTTATGATGCTGCGTTTGACACAGATGGGTTTTTGTTTTTACTGCTGATCAGGACCATCGAGGAGGCGATTGAGATCGCAAACAACACGAAATACGGGTTGGCTGCGGGGATTGTGACCAGGGATTTGAATACAGCAAATACGGTCTCGAGATCGATCCGTGCAGGAACGATCTGGATCAATACTTATTTTGCTTTTGATACAGATGCCCCATTTGGTGGCTACAAGATGAGTGGGTTTGGCAGATGCAATGGCTTACATGCACTCGAAAATTACCTCCAAGTAAAAGCAGTGGTGACCCCTCTGTACAATGCTCCTTGGCTCTGAAGCTTGTATTGCATACCAAAGGAAATAAATAAATGCATGATATTGATTTGTTTCAAGAAATGTATCAATTTCATTGATAAGTGGAATTTGAATGGGAGCAAAATGAACTAGCAGGAGAGAGAGAGAGAGAGAGAGAGAGAGCAGCGTCGTTAATGTGATGGCCAATCTCCCTGCTCCAAGCCACATCCGGATGTGAGTCAAGTAGAAGGCATGTCCAGTGAATATTTTTTCATCAAACCCCGTTTCACAACAATGGAAGAAGCAACAAATGAGTAGTCTTCCACAGTTTACCGGCATTTTCTTGGTGGCGAAGAAACGCACTTCATATCAATATGCATACGGTTATATCTTTCATTAAGCTCCTAGTTATATATATATATATATATATATATATATATATATATATATATATATATATATATATATATATGAGTTAGTAGTCAACAAATAATGTCTCGCATAATTTTGTCATGAACATTTTCACTATTCAATCTTTTGGAATAAACTATTTAGGTGGCAAAACAAGATGCATGTTGATCATGCAATCATATAATGGAGATATTCATTAAGACATTATGCATCTATCACTACCCCTCTTACATACATACATATATATATATATATATATATAGTGATAAATGCATAATATCTCTCGATGTATAATCTTGTATAAACATTTTTAATGTTATATTTTTGACATAAACGGTTGAAGTGATAAGACAAAATGCATAGTAATACAAAGTAAAAAATATAATAATAAAATACAAAGTATAATGATATTTTTAACTCAAATATCCACCATCAATCATACTAATTGAACGATAGAAATATTTATAGAAGATTATACACTTAAAAGGCATTATACATTACTATTCTCTCTCTATATATATTTATATATAATGTCTTTCAATTTGGATTACTCTTCCAAGGATAGCTAATGCATTGTTCTCGAGGGATCACAACCCGCCTTGCGTATATATAGAAAATTTCAAAAAGTATTGTGGTATAGTGGCTTGAATTTAAATTTGTCACACAATAAAATTGAGACCTAAGGTATTCGCCGATAATACAAAAAAGCCTCTACCATAAGAGCTTCAATTTTTGCTAATGTGGCACCTAAATGAACATGTTGACGTGTTTACTGTCATATCCACTGCCACATTATTATATATTAAAATATTAATTAATATAAATAACTTTATTATTATATGATATTACTCATTATGTGATACTTTAATAATATAAATAACTTTAATATTAAGTAGTATCCTTTCAATACAAATAGACACTAAGCCTTTTTCCTATACTAGATGGAGTCGACTATATGGATTCTTTCTTTCTATGGAGCTTGATCATGTGACACGCTTACAATTTCCATATATCCAAAACTGCTTAAACAATTTCCCTTTATTTTATGGTATCACTATCATTTGTCTTCAAATAACCTCAGCATGAAATTTCTTTGTGTTCATCTTAGTGTCCTCATTTCGGTTATGGATATCTTTTGTACATAATGGTTAACTTATTAACTCTTCAAAACATGAAACCATGACATAGCTAGTCTTATTGGTGCTCTATAATATTTACCTATGAACTTTAATAATATTTTCTTGTTATACATAATACTTGGTGCACCTCTCCATTTTAACCAACTAGCATTAAATCTATGTAACATCTCTATTAATTTTTTCATCGCTCTAAAAATTGATCATGTGTACTTAAAACATTTATTATAAGGGATGTAATTTGTATCCATCTTAATTTTTATGTCATTTAAGTAATTAAATAATCAAATTTGCTTCTTCTAAGTCAAGAGCCTTTAATTTTTATGTCATCTCATACCCAAAAATCTTCTTGTTTTGACTTTGATTGTACAATCATAAGTCCGTTACATTCATCCAAAGGCAAATATGGTTGTGCGATAATTATGTTTTGGAATCTCTCAAACAGTCCTATAAAGAAAAAGACACTTATATAGTTCACTAATTCATGAGAGAGGAGCATTTTGACTTCTCCAGTTTTGCAATGTTTCAGGTCTATGGAGGACATCCACAAACAATTTCCTCCAAAAGACACCCTTTGATGAGTATCTTCTTGATTACAAAGGTGATTAACCTTAAGTAGAGGAGCTTGAAAGACTTCAAAATGATTTTAATGACTAAACATCACTAGAAGAAGAGAATGGTGGTAATTTAACAGATATTAAGTTGGCCCATTAGACTTTTATCGACCACAAACTTTCACAAACAATCTAGTTAGATCAAGTTCCTCATGATTTAGGTTTGAAGCTCTAAGTACTAATTTGGTTGAAGTTCTGGTGTCTAATCTCTGATTTTCAGCATGATCAAAATGCATACTAGACCTCATTTCTTCCTGTCATCTACAACTAATCCATTTTAAATAGAGTGTCATGGGATAATACCAACAAAGTCATACTTATAAAGTATCTAGCATCAAGAAATCTATCATATCATAGCAGAAAGTCTACTAAATTGAGGTTCTTTTGCTCCGAAAAAAAGGTAGTTCTTCAAAGTCCTAACTGGTTTTTGTAAAGCTGGTTACTGTGCTCATCTGAGAAGTACTAAATGAGTTCTTTCCTAATTTGACTAAATGATAGATCTTTGAAGCTCTAACTGGTTTTTGTGTATCTGGTGACTGTGCTCATCTACCATTTGTTTGATCAACGTGCTTATAAACATGCATGACTGCATCTTTTGATTGTTATACTCATCATTGATATCTTCTTGCTTCACTTTGAGTCGTTTCCCTTGAAGTTATTGTTGGTGCCTTTACTGAAAATATGTGAACCAAAATACTTTCTCTTTGAGGAGTGTATAACATTATTATTTAGGCTACTTTGTCACCTCCAAATTTTAACTTTTCATATACAAAGGACACCAACCAACACCTTGAGGATACAACGAAGAACCCTCGAGTTGCCTTGTACAAAACGAACTGAGTCTTTGATAACACTAATACTTCAAGATAATGTCGCAAGGTTTTCTAGGGCCCAAGAAACCTCACTCATTTAAAGAGACTCTTTTGACTCAAAGAATATATACGAGGGAAGTCATGAGGCTGTAAGGGATGCCTACGAACGTGAGTTCTCTTCCCTTTGGCTATGAAGCAAGTGCCCTTTTATAGGCATCAAAGTGCTTTTCAAATGCCCACTATTATGGCTCTAACTACTTCATTTATGAGCCGGTATGACCATTCAGCCCATGTAGTGTATGTAACCTTTCTCCATTTAATATAAGAGATAGGTAGTGGGTATTACTTTCCAGATTTACAGGTAAGTATGCAACCTTTGAGATGCTCAACTATTTAATTATAATATCAATGCAATTTCATCCAATTTTAATTACATTTACACCTACTTTCACCACTATTATTTTTAAATTTTTGCAATATTTTCTCACCAATTTACAATTACACTTTTCAAAAACACCATCTTAAAAGCCTTATAGTTTCAGTATAGGTGTATGGCGATTTAACCTATACCTAGTAAGAGGTGAGTTCCCACTCATCTAAATTAAAATGGTAGACAAGCTTTGAACCGTCTAATCCATTTAAAAAAGTGTGCACAACTTACATATAAGGCTTACGTACCAATGGAGTCACTATATATATTGACACAATTATAAAGGCCTTCTATTCACGTATCCTCTTTCATGAGTGCTATCAGAGTCTAAGCCCAAAACTCTTAGAAGCGGTCACACTTACATATAAGGTTTACGTACCAATGGAGTCACTATATATGTTGACACAATTATAAAGGCCTTCTATTCACGTATCCTCTTTCATGAGTGCTATCATAGTCTAAGCCCAAAACTCTTAGAAGCAGTCACACTTCACACTCGTATAGGTAGACTCCATCAAGAATGCCTCCCATAAGAGAATCCTAGAAGAATCTGCTATGGGTCTATCAAGAGCATAACTCAACCTATTTCTTTACTTTATAGGACCAAGTACCTTTATCTTTGAATGGTTAGAGAAGTAGGTACTTACGATCACACTAATAATGTACTTTAGCCTATTGAACTCACAACTTGATGTTACTTAAGCATGAATTGGGTTTTCGTTATCGGAGATTTATTTAGAAGGCTTGATACCTATCCATCTTGATGCTTTTAGCACCAAGTCCCTTGTTAGACCTTTTGTCAAGGAATCTGCAAGATTGAATTCTGACTTTATATACGAAATAGATATGGCTCCATTCTTAATAAGATTCTTTACATAACTATACCTCCAACAATTATGTTTGGATTTCGTTATACACATGGCTATAAGCCTTAGATAACGTAGTTTGACTATCACAGTTCGTCGCTATTGGGGCCAATGGCTTCGACAATATCAAAATGTCATAAAATAAGTTTTTAAGTCATTTGGCTTCCTTACTTATTATTGTAAGGGCTATAAATTCAATAACCATGGTGGAAATGGTTATACAAGTTTGTTTCTTTGATGCCCAAGAGACCGCACCCCACCAATTGTGAAGACCCATTCACTTGCATATGTGGTCTTCTACATAGGTAACCCAACTGGCATCTGCATAACCTTCTAAAACCGAAAGACTTCCATTATAAAACAAGTTATAACAGAGAGTTTCTTTTAGATATTTCAATACTTTTGAATTGCAAACCAGTGGTCCCTACTTGGTTTACTAGTGTATTGACTTAGACGACCAATCGTATATGAAATATCCGACCTAGTGCTAGTCATCACATACATCAAACAACCAATTAGCGTAGTATATTCCAATTATGAAACACGACAACCATTATTTGGTATCAATTTTGAATTTGGGTCAAACAGAGTTGAAACAGGTGTATGATCAAAAGCATTAAACCTTTTTAATAACTTTTCAATATAATGAGATTGAGACAACCCAATTTCAATTTTTTTCTAAGGATTTTGATTCCCAAAATTATCTCACCAATTTCTAAATCTTTCATGTCAAAATACTTTGAAAAAAACCTTTTACCTTTTCAACTTCATTCAAATTGGTACAAAATATAAGCATATCATCAACATACAAATAAACGATGACACCTTTGATATCATGGAATTTACTATATATACATTTATCTGCTTTATTGATTTGAAAACCTTTGGCAACAACTACTTCATCAAATTTTTTGTACTATTACTTAGGGGGTTGTTTTAAAACATATAAAGATTTGACTAATTTGAAAACTTTATGTTCTTGACCAGGTATAACAAAACCCTCGGGTTGCTTCATATACCTCTTCATCTAATTCACTATTTAAAAAGGTCATTTTAACATTCATTTAGTGAATGACGAGTTTATGAATTAATGCAAGTGTTATCAACACTCTAATCGTAGCTTTTCAAGCTATTGATGCACATGTATCAAAATAGTTAATTCTCTCTTTTTGAGTAAAGCCCCTAGCAACTAACCTTTCTTTGAATTTTTCAATGGTTCCGTCAACTTTCATCTTTTTCTTAAAAAACCACTTACAACGATCGCTTTTGAACCAGTAGAAAAGTCTACTAATTTTTAAATTTTATTTGGAAGTATTGAATCCATCTCATCTTTGATGACTTTCTTAAAAAATGTAGAGTCACGAGACCTCATAGATTCATCAAAAGTCTCAAGATCATTTTTGACATTTAAATACCATGAAATAGAGTTTAAAATAGAATCATAATTTTCTTCTATGAAAAACATTTGAAAATAGGGTCCAAAAGTCTTTTCAATTCTTTGTATTTTACTTTCCCTAGGCTCAAGGCTTTTGGAAATTTCATTTTCAAATTCAAAACCATTCTTTGATCTTGATCTTAAATTAAATTTATTTTCTTGAAAAATAGCATCTCTTGATTCAATAATTGTGTTGACCGAATACGAGTCATTTGATTCTATAACCATAATCCAATACACTTAATTTATCTTTCACCTAATTTTTTTCTTTTAGGTTTGAGAAGTTTAACAATAGCTCTACATCCTCAAACTCTAAAATAATGAAGATTAGGTGTTCTCTTCTTCCAAAGTTTGTAAGGGGTGATTTTATTCCTTTTATTAGGAACCTAATTTAAGATATAACAACAACAACAACTAAGCCTTTTCCCATACCAAATGGGGTTTGCTACATGGATTTTTTGTTTCTACAAAGCCATATTATAACTTGTAAAATCCATGATGAATAAGCCTGACAAAGTTTTACACTACACGTCAGAAGCCTATCTCAACCTTCCTCCTTTATTCAGGCTTGAGACCAACCATGCAAGGGTGATCACTTACATGGGCAGAGTTGATTTAAGATATAACATGCTGTTAAAATTACTTCACCCCCAAAACCATTGGAGAGACCCGAATAAATTTACTAAGGCTCTAGTATTTCTTTTAGCTATACCATTTTATTGTGGAAAATAGGGAGTTGTGATTTGGTGAATGACTGATTCAAAATAACTTTGATCACAGTATTCTCCTCTCTATCTATTTGTAAACTTTTGATTAAAGTTTCTTGTTCGAGTTATACTTTAGATTTGAAGATCTTGAATTTCTCTAAAGCTTGATCTTTAGAATATATCAACAACACATTGCAAAATCTTGTGCAATCATCAATGAATGTGATTAAATATTTCATACCTTCAATAGTTGGCCAATCATCAAGTCACAAACATCAGAATGAATCAAATGCAATATTTTAGAACTTCTTTCTATCTTTTGGAAAGACAACCTAGTGATTTTTGTGCGCATACAAGTCGAACATTATTCATTAGATCACGAAACTTTAGGAATTAGATTAGAGTGCATCATATCATCTAATATCCTAAAGTTTACATGACTCAATCTGTGATGCAATAAATCAAATGATTCAACAATATAAGCATAAACAATAATTTCATTCACAAGGTTCAATTTAAACATGCCATCACATAAATAACCCTTTCTCACAAACATATCACCTTTAGATAATATAAACTTGTCTTCATAAAAAACCAACCTAAACTCATATTTATTCAAAAGAAGAACAAAAATTAAGTTCTTTCTAACATCTGGAACATACAAAACATCAATTAAGGTTAAAAACTTTTCGGAGATAAATTTGAGTTTTAAGGAGGCCTTTCCTTTGGCTTGAACTGTTTTGGCATTTTTCATAGGTAAAATGGACCCATCATCTTCATTAATGGACATGAATAGAATGATGGACTTGAATAGACCTTTCTCAGTTACTTTTGGCGGACATGAACATGAAGTTTTCTAGTTGTGCCATGTTAGGCTTTCGTGCAAGGTCTTGTATGTCAGCAAATGCTTTTTCTCATGTTCAATGGTGTCATTCGGTGTCAACGTCAAAAGCATGTGAACCTAATTATGATCTGATATGCAAGACTGTATCATCGCCCTTGTCTTCGCCATGGCCGCTATCTACTGCCATCACCATCCACTTATACCTTTTAGTACCACCACCAGCCCCTGCTAGGACTGATCAGTACAGAGTATTTCATTGAAAAAATAGTTCATCCCTTCATCACCACCCGCTATACCTTTTAATACCATCGCCGCCATCCGCCCTTTTCTTTATTTCTAAGAGAAGTTTCTTGCTAAAACGGTTTGTTTTAGTATTAAATCTAAATATAGAATTAAGGACATCCAAAGAACTGATATATGCATATGTGGCTCTCCAGCTTAGATTCATATGTTTGTGAACTCGAATATATGACATGAATTTATTCGTACACAAGAAAAGTTTGTAAATTAGAATAGACCACATATCAACATATAAGGATCACCCATATCACATATGAATTATAAATAACTTCGTTCATATAAAGGATCACCCTTACATTATCCGTCCCAAGCCCGAATAAAAAAAGAGGATTACGTTAAGCTTTCAACAACTAACATAAAACTTTACGATGAACTCTATAAATAAATTAAGTTAGGTGGAAACAAAGAATCTACCTAGCCAAACTCCATCCATTACGGAAAAGAAGTTGTATGAATTTTCCTTCACATGACACGATATTGTATCGAGAGACACATTTGATCCTTTGTCTCTGTCTCTCTCCCTCTGTGCAGTGTCAATGGCATATGAGAAGAAATACTTAAGATCATCCCCTGTGCGAACGACTTCGGTTGCGAGCTCAAGGATGTCGTCGTTGCTCACTCTAAAGGCGTCAACATCGACGGGAAGGCAATCGGTGGGACTGCCAGAGGGCCTGCCTTATCTCCCACTCCAGCAAGTACTCTCTCTCTCTCTCTACCCTCTCCTCTCGGGTTCTCTCTTATGACTGTGAATTACGTGTCTTCTCTCGTGCTTCCGTGTTTCTGCGAAGTGAGCCTCTAAATGTTTTTCTGACCGATTTTACTTTAGCTACTTGACTATCGGCTTGATGCTTCCGTTCAACAGTACGTGTCTCGTGTCGTACCCTACGTATCCTTTTGAAATTACGTTTTCCAAGTTCAAATGACGCGGGAGCAACTAGCGGTAGCGTCATGCGTGCCTAGAAGAAGCGAAGAATAAAAATCCCTACGCGTTTATCCGCAGGCGATAGATCGACCGAGATCTCTTCATTTTTGTTCGATAATTGGTGGTGAGATCGATCGATTGGGGGGGGAGAGAGAGAGAAGAACATGTATGAAGAATTAATGGGGGAGTTGCTGGGGCATTTCGAGGGCGAAGTCAAGCGCAAGGCTGTCAGGGAACAATGTTTTCGTCCAGTTCTTAACAAACTTAAGGTACTCGAATAATTGACTCTGATCTCCTTCACATAATTAACAGTGAGTACTCTATCTCTCTCTATATGCAATTTGTTTTGTACAAATATGGCAGTTTCTTTGCCGTATTTCGACGTTTCATTGAGGAAACGATGTGTTTCTTTCCATCCACTTGTTTTGTTTATTTACTTATTACCAAATTTGGCGGTTTCTTCACCAGATTATGATGCGTTATTGGGGAGTCAATATGATGATTTAGGATTTCTGGGTTTGTGACTGAATCGTAAGATTCGTGTTGCGGTTGTATGTGAACTGAAAACATCGTCTCCTTATGTGATGTCTATGCGTCAAACTTGTTTGTATGTGTTTCGTCTGGGTCTGGGGGTTTTGTTAAATTGATGGGAAAGTTAAGTTGACTGCTCTGGATTTCGAATTTTGCATGAGGATCTGTGTTTCTTTTGTTTGAGAGTTAGAGTTAGCTTGTTCGTGTTCTTTTCATCATTTGTGGACAGAATTATGATAAAGTGGCAATCTCTTTTTTGTGCATAAATCATTATGCTCGTTGGTCATCATCACCTCCTCAGGCGTTTTGACATCGACTTGAATTTCTAAACTATATGCTGGAATGATGCAGTACCTGCTTGCAGTATAAGGAGGAAGCTCAATTGTGAATGCTTGCAGTATAAGGAAGCTCAATTGCGAAAGAGATATTTTTACAATAATTAATCTTAGAGATAAGAGAATTAAAGATTTAAATTAAAAATCTTACTTTGTTAGATGCATCAAAGATTAGAATAATTAAGGTTAGAGATAAGAAAATTAAAGATCTAAATTAAAAATCTTACTTTATTAGATACATAAAAAATTAGAATAAAAAATTCTAATGATAAGTGATAACATCAAAAGTGAAAAAATTATTTCATGAGTTTTTTAACAAAAATATAGGTTTTAGTATTAGCTTAAGAGAGCTAACTAAAACTGTAATTTATATAAAAGTATTAAAAGAAATAAAGCCAAAGATATAAACCACAATTTCGGTTTGTAGGAATAATATTCTTATACAAGTATGAAATTTTTTAAAAGAGATGAGTATACTTGGTTTACAAGATTATTTAATAAGAATAAGAGAGACATTGAGAATTGTACAAATTATAGGGTTATCAAGTTTATGAGTCACATTATGAAACTATGGAAAAAAATGATTGAACAACAAATACCATGTACAACAAAGAATCAATTTGAGTTAATATCGGGAAGATCTACTATTCAAGCTATTCATCTATTGAGACGTCTTATAAAACATTTTAAAGCAAACAAAAAACATTAACGTGATATTTTTTTATTTAGAAAAAGCTTACGATAGGATGCTAAGAGATATTATTTGAAAAAACTTGACAAACTAAGGTTTTTTATTGAACCAATGACATTTCTTTGACAGATTTCTAAGAACATTCAAGGCACATTCGAAAGAAAAAACCTATGATAGAGTGCTAATCTTATGATACTGCACACACGTGTTAGGACTATGAACCAATGAGAGATTTTTTTGAAGTTAATATTAATTATATTACAAATCAACTTTAAGTTCATACTTATTTATATTGGTCATTCACAAGTTAACAAAATATATTCAAGATGAATTACCTTGGTATATGTTATTTGCGGATGACATTACGTAGTGGATGAGTCTAAAGAAAAAGTTAATAGAAAAATGAAACTATGAGAATAAACATTAGAATAAAGAAGGAATATATGTGGATCCAAGTTTGATGAGTTGGTTACTTGAGATGAATAGTAATTAAGATTGACCAATATTACACTCCTCAAGAGTAATATTCATTGAATATAAATTAATATATAGTTAATTTAAAATATTAAATAATTAATAATTATAATAATATTAATGTGAATATATATTTTTAATATGCAATTAGTCAATATAAAATTAATTATGTAATATAAATATTAAACAATAGCTATTAATAGTTTAATATACATAATATGTATTTAATTAGTTACTTAATATATATTATAATAATTTTCTATTATATATTAAAATTATTAAGAAAGTATCTTTTTTGAGTTTTTTAATTTAATTCTTGTGGTTTCATAATTGTTGTGACCTATTTATAGTTCTCAATAATTATTAATTTGATTCCTCAGCACTAATAACGTTGCCTATAGATGACTTGGAAGATGATGCATCTACAAACTCAAGAGTCACATCATTATTAATAATAAAATTATTTTATAATAATTAATATTTAAATATAATTTAATTAATATTTAGCTATTATTTAATATCAAAATAAACTTTTAATAAACTTAATAATTAATAAAACTAATAATATTTAGATAATAATAGATATAAGTTGAGATATGCCTATGTTGTGGTATGTTACTCTACTAATATAGACACGGAGAGTGATATGCCGTGACATGATAAATGATGTATCATGTCAAATTAAAGTAATGGTGTTAGGTATTTGAACTAAAATAATAAGTATCAATAGCTGGCTAACAACCATTTTGAAACTAAATTAAAAAACTCAAATATCTCTCAAGATACTTTTCTGAAGTTTTAATTGACATGACATAGGTGCCACCTCAACATGTTTCATGAGGTATTTTTTTTTTGTTAATAATGAAAACCTCATGTCTCAATTTTATTGTATTATAATTTTAATCTGAACTAATTTATTGCAAAGAAGTTTTGTAATTTTCTTATATATGTGTGTGTGTGTGATAAATTCACCAGCTCAGTCGAGGTCGATAACTCTCGTGTCTAGTAGGGTCAAACTTGGTTGCATCTCGTGTTTAGTCGAGCTCGAGTAGTTTGGGGATCGAACACTAAGATGGAAGCTCGAACGGCAAACAGACCTGGGCTCATTTACCGGCGCTCCCTCTCATACATACGTCATTAATTTGCTGTGCGAGCAAGTAGAGAACAAAGGAAAGGCGGCTTTCGTCAAATCCTTTCGCCCTCTCTTGTGTAAACGCTTCGAAGAAATTGAAATAAAGTTGGCAGTCGGACGCGTAACTTAACACGCGTACGGTTAGGTAGATAGAAGCTATTTAAGACGAAGGGCGGGAGGAGCAACGTTGTGCAAATTCGGAGAGAAGGCGAGCGCAAAAGCTCGGTGGGGAACTGGCGATGGATCCTCATGGCGACAACGAGTGCTCGAAGCTTCCGGAGATCAAGTTTACGAAGCTCTTCATCAACGGCGAGTTCGTCGATGCTGTTTCAGGTCTCTCTCTCTCTCTCTCAAACAGGCATCTGCTATCAAGAAATACTATCTTCTCTTTGCATGCTCACTATCAGGCCTAAATTGTGACAACAATGGGATTCGAACTTACGTCGTATGTCTCTCTCATCGATCGATCACGCAGTAAGACCCGGAGGAGCCATGCATGGTCGCCTTCTCTGGTTTCCTTCTCTTCACGTGTGAGCAGATGCACCCACTCTTTGCTTGATAGCTTCTGAGACTACGTTTTGGACAACTTAGATGCTATCAAGGTGCTAATTTGACAAGCTCTACTTCCTGTTTTATCCCGTCTTACCTGGATAAGTAGCCACCCTGCAGGTGCACTCTTCCAAGAACCCGTGCCCGGGAAACTTTTCTAATAAATTCTGATTTCTCAACCACCTTGTCCATGGACTTACATTGCGAGTCGACCCGGATGTAGAACGATTGTCGAACGGATAAACCGAAAAATGATCAAGGGAATATTTTCAAACCCATCTTGACCAAACCTCGATTTATATCCGGGACAATCTACGATAACATACGCTTAGTTTACATGTGTTGTCGTTAGAAGTGGCGATTTTCAAAAGGACAGACTAATTAAAATATTTAACAATTATCGACAGCTGAATAATTAATGAGAATCTAAAACTAGCGATGATGCACCTAAGCATTTCTTTTAGTTTGAATTTTGAAAGGTCACATGCTCTTAGTTTACGATCAGCCTACTGCAAATCGTACGAGAAAGCTAATGATCTTGCACCGAAAGGTGTTGTAATGATGCATTTAAGCGATCATATAAAGGTTGCTTTGAGGTAACTTAAGAACTAATAACTAGCACACGTGGTTGGTCGACTCACAAGTTGCAGGTCACGAGTTCGATACTTGGGGCGTGCATCGATAGTTGGCCTCTCCATTATAACAAAAAAGGAAGAAGAAGACAAGCTAATGACAGTAGATATTTTTGTAAGTGCCTCTAAGGGTAAGTATGTGAGCTTAATCAACTAACTCGAACTAAGGTTGTGCTAACAGAGAATAGAAGGTTGCTTTTGATTAAAAATGAAAACCATGAAGTTCCCTTTGAGAAATCTGCTAAGAATAAATTTGTTCTTGTAATTTGACCATTATTGAGGTGGTTTCTTTAAATAATTAACAAATTGTTTAGGTGGTTTAATGATTGATAATTCAGGTTTGTTGTTTATTGTCACCAAATCTTTAGGTGCCTTGTTCTTTCTTTTTTTATTGCTTTAGGTGCATCTTATTTCAATTTAACTATGTTAGAAACGTGCATTTTGACTTCTTTCTTCTTCTTTTTCCTTGTGGTGTACCGTGTAAGAACCATTAACAAGTTTCTTTGGGGCTTCAAAATCCAAACCCAACACACACACACGCACGAATGCTCATGCACGCAAGCATTGTGAGTTACTTTGTGTCCAAGCTGGGTTAGGCAGACCTCTAGCAAATAAACCCTTGAGTATTGAACTCGTGACGTGAGTGAGCTATGCCTCTTTGGGGCGCACACTTCATAATTGGAGAACCTTAGTAGAAATACATTTTTCTAAAATCTAAAGAATATTCTTGTTCTTGTATAATTCTGATGTGTATGATTGCCAAGTTTTCCCTCGGAAGAAATCCTCTCATTTTTGGTCAATATATTTTTAGCTGCAAACCAATGTCACTTTCCATGGTTTTACAATTGGGACGACGAACAATGCATGGAAATGTGCAAGAGTTGCTAGTCCTGAAAGAAAGAGTTGATGGACTTTATGTGTAAAGAAAATCAGTTGTTCACACAGGAATACCTAGCTTGCTAAACAGTCAGGTAAACATGGCCAGTTCCGGGTAAAGCAGAACCTGTGGTTTCAAACTGCTGGTTCCAGTTTTCCTGAAACAAAGAACCAGAACCAGGCCAGTTCTGGTTCCAATTTCAGTTCCATTCAGAACTTGAAAAAACATTACAAGATTGAAATTTTAAAAATTAAAAAATATCTTGAACCGCTGGTTCTGGTTACAACCGAGTTCCGGTTCTAATTCAATTGTTTTAGGCCTGTCATGATCCAACTACTTCTAGATATTGGATGCACACTGAATTTTGATCTATGTACTTTGACAGGGAAAACTTTCGAGACAATCGATCCTAGGACAGGTGAAGCAATCGCCCTAATTGCAGCGGGAGACAAGGAAGATGTTGATCTGGCTGTGAAAGCTGCCCGTGATGCCTTCGACAAAGGCCCATGGCCCCGGATGTCTGGCTCGGTAAGACTCGAACCGAACCCATATCCATATTCAATCTGCTAGTGATCCATTGAGAAAATGTGTCTCAGTTCAGATTTTGGTTCTTCGGTTGGTTATATACAGTCCTTAAAATGTGAACGATTATGGATATCAATGGCTCGCATTCATATCGGATAACCGAAGCAAGATACAACTACCAATCAGGTTTGGATTCATTTGAATCTGAACCTGATGGATAGTAAAAAGCCGAATAGCTCACTTAATAGATATAGATTCAATGAATTTGCATCGAAACTGGAACCTGAATTTGATTATGCAAGTTGGATTTCATAATGCCAGGATTGGACCTGAATCCAACCCATTAACCTTATTTCAGGTTTGGTCAGATTCAGTAGTAGGAACTTCACTTCTAAACTCGGCCTGATTTTCGATCTCACTATGCAAATACAAGGTCTGTTCAGGTCAGTTTCAGTATAGCAGGATCCAGCCTGAATATCACCCATTAACATCCCCATTACTGAATGCCCTTGTTGGGTTTTGGATATTTAATTAGATCCTTATATACAGTGGGTTAAAATCTGAATCTACATCTATATCCATTATTCATGCACCAATGTATGAAGAGTACTTGGATGTACATAATTACATTGCATGTCCCTTCTGACTGTGAGCTTATAATTTCAGGAAAGGGGAAGGTTGATGAATAAATTTGCTGATCTGATTGACCAAAATGTGGATGAACTAGGTGCACTTGAGGCACTGGATGCAGGCAAGCTGCTGGTTTCAACCAAAGCCTTTGACATCCCCGGTGCAGCCAATTATCTCCGGTACTATGCAGGCGCCGCCGACAAGATCCACGGCGAGACCCTCAAAATGTCCAAGTCCCTACTCGGTCACACTTGGCGCGAGCCGGTAGGTGTTGTTGGGATCATAATCCCATGGAACTTCCCATCTTTCTTGCTATTTTCAGGCCTAGCTCCAGCGCTCGCAGTTGGCTGCACCATCATAGCCAAACCAGCCGAGCAGACCCCCTTGACTGCTCTTTACTATGTTCACTTAGCTAAGTTGGTTAGCCTCTTTTCCATCCATTTCCTTTTTTTTCATAGATTAATCAAGTTTGAAAATAGGTTTGGAGATTTGAGGGTCCATTTTCGTGATGGACGGTTGATATTCTTCTGGGCTTTGCTCGGTGAATCTCATGGGCCCACAATGGATATGATCTTGTAAATATTCTATGTGGTTGCTGTCCATCACCCAAACGGAGGGCTCAGATTTGAAAGTCCTATGAAAACCATATTAGGGTTTTAGCTGAGATATTGATCTATGTTTTTAGGCTGGAATTCCGGATGGAGTGATCAATGTGATAACTGGGTTTGGTCCCACTGCTGGTGCTGCAATTGCATCTCATATGGAAGTTGACAAGGTATGCATAAAACCATTGACTTGATAATTAAAATAGGAATTGTTTGACAAAAGTAACTCGATAAATGTGCTAAAGAATTTTGAACTCGACTATTTGCATTTAAATTTTGTCTAGATAGTTTGGATTTCTCATGGGTTTAAAAAGCAATGTTGATCTATCTTTAAAATTTTGTTCTCGACTAATTTTGTGTTTGAGTAGAAGCTACGTTACAAAAGCGAAATTTTTGACAAACATAACCGGATATATGCTAAAGAATTTAAACTTAAATTTGGTCTAAAATAGTTCGTGTTTCACAAGGGTCCAGAAACTAATTTGATCTAGCTTTAGAATCTGATTTATATATTAGACTAAAGGGCATAAATAGCTGGTTTCAAGGATATAGGCATTGTCAGCACATAAACATTATTTTGCCAAGAAGAGAACAGTTCTACGGTCTCATATTACAGAGCATTAGAGTCGTGTAATACAAGGTTTAGAAAATGGTGATTGTCTTCCTTGTGGTCGTCCAGATCAGTTTCACCGGTTCCACGGAAGTGGGGAGGAAGATAATGGAGGCATCGGCAAAGAGCAACTTGAAAAGGGTCACGCTGGAACTTGGTGGCAAGTCCCCTCTTATAATTTTCGATGATGCGGATGTAGATACGGCTGTGGAGCTCGCCCAACTCGCCAGTTTCTTTAACAAGGCTCTCACTCTCTCTCTCTCTCTCATGAATATGAATATATATATATATATATGAGTGTTACCTTATCATATCCTTATAAATTTCAACAATTATAGATGGTTGAGATATATTTATATATTAAGTAAAATTGTATTTCCAGAGACAGGGAGCTGCTAAACAACCACTCGTGCTGAACATTACTTGATCATTGTCATTATTTATGCAGTCCACCGGACGGTGATTATCAAAACATTTATCTCAAGTAACATGGGCAACTCGATCTGCATCATTAGTGCGATTGCACGAACGATGCAGATCATATGTATAAGATAGTGTCTAACGTCTCTAAGTTTCTCTCTCTCTATATATATAATTTTAGGATACTCCTTGATCACGATCATTATCGAGTCGAGTTAATAATCAAAATGTTTGTAGAAAAAGTACTTTTAAAGTATCAAGCAAGTGCATTTGTTTTTGTTTTTGTTTTTCTATATACATCCATCGCTAACTGGGCTCCATTAAACAATTGGGAATCGATACTTCCAGAGTACGTTAGCATTTCTTTTTATCTATATATACTAAACATAAAAGTGCTAAATATTTTTCCATCGATCTTATTTTCTGTTCGAAATCCAGGGAGAGATTTGCGTGGCTGGATCAAGAGTGCTCGTACAAGAAGGAATATATGATGAGTTCTTGAAGAGATCAGCAGTGAAAGCCAAAGATTGGGTGGTAGGAGACCCCTTCCATCCACATGTCAACCAGGGCCCTCAGGTAGAATCACCAAGAAATCTATTTCTTCTCTCTCTCTCTTCGTGTGTAATGAAAATGTGTATATATATACATGCATGTGTGTGTATATATATATATATATATATATATATATATATATATATATATATATATATATATATATATATAATAAAAAAACAATACATATATATACACGTAAAATGTAATAAAACCTATATCTATGTTTGGGCCGGACCAGTACTTTAGAGGCCCATATAAAATGTGCTTGGCCCGGCCCACATTGACATCTATACTCGTAATGGCCTTAAACAATAAAACTATTTTTACATTTTGAAGCTCTACATAACCTGACTCTTCTTATAAAAAACTTGTAAATCGTCTATCGCAAGGTCTGTGAGATTTTTGAAAGTCACGTATATATCTCTTTATGCTTTAGGAAAAGACAAGTTTATGGTGTCAGCACCCCGATTTATTTCCATTTTGCTATTGTTGGACAGGTTGATAAGAAGCAGTTTGATAAGATTCTTAAGTACATTGAAGTGGGCAAGACAGAAGGAGCTACCCTGCTTACCGGCGGCAAAGCTCTTGGTGGTCAAGGTTATTACATTATGCCCACAATTTTCGCAGATGTAAAGGTCTGTTTTTTTTTTCTTTGGTGAGGGCAAGGGTGTTTTTTTTTGTTACAAGAAGAGACTGAAGGCTAACACACATGCACTCTGTGGGAGTCGAACTCCCTACCAACAGCAATGGCATTAGGAAGCCTTGTTGAGCCAATGCTCTTGGTGTACGTGTTACAATCTATCCATCTATCTATATATCTATCTATCTATCTAGAGAGAGAGAGAGAAAAGAAAATATGTGCGAGTGATTGGATGCTCTTTACCTCGGACATATAACACATTCTTATCAACTCTTTACTTTTGGAGGCACTAGTATAATAAAGGTTTTCTTTCATTTTTTTATGAATACGCTTATAACTTTTAAAATAATAAATATACCCCAAAAAGGTAAAGACTGGATATAAGTATACATAGTTAGGGGTGAACAGCATTCAAAATATACATACACACACACACACACACACATATATATATATATATGCACATATGCATACATACATATACATATGCATGTATACATACATGTATGTGTACATTTAATTCTATAGGTGTGACAACAATATTTCGTTCTGTGCTTTCAGAATGACATGACGATAGCTACAGATGAAATTTTTGGACCAGTTATGTCTGTCATAAAGTTCAAGTAAGTTCCAACATATTCATCTTCTTAAACAATATTAGAACATATTTGTCACATCAATGTTGGATTTTTCGATTCATCAACGCATCAAATCTTTTAAGATTTTACTGCAAACTATATTCACAAAAACAAGGATGGTGAAGAAAACCTTGTTGAACTCCGAGTCATGGTTTCGGTGCTATGTTTAACACGATTGGTTTGTGGTGATCAGGACCATGGAGGAAGCTATTGAGATCGCAAACAACACGAAATACGGGTTGGCCGCAGGGATTGTGACCAAGGATTTGAATGTGGCGAACACGGTCTCGAGATCGATTCATGCTGGAATCATCTGGATTAACTGTTATGTTGCGACTGATATGGATTGCCCATATGGTGGATACAAGATGAGTGGGTTTGGCAGATGCAACGGCTTACATGCTCTCGAAAGTTACCTCCAAGTCAAGTCAGTGGTCACCCCTCTTTACAATTCTCCTTGGCACTGAAGCTTCTATTACATATTAGAATTTAAATAAACGGGTGAGATAATTATTTCATACACGAGAGAGAGAGAGAGAGAGAGAGAGAGAGAGAGCTGAGACACCAACATTAGGTGCATGCATGTAATGTATGAAAATTTGGCTGGAGCAAATCGATTGACATCCAATATATGACCTTTATTCTAGTTAATTATATTATGAATAAAATCAACATCGTAGATCCACCGTTCTCCCTTGATGCCGCCTCAATGGATCTTTCGCACCAAGAACATTAACTCAACGGCATGGCGTTCTATTGCGGTTGCTGCTGGTGGGGAGTTCGACTCCTTCAAAGGGTGAATGTGTGGATATGTGTTGGGCTTTCTTTGGCCTCCTCTTGTGACCCAAAACTGACACATTCTTTCTAAGATGTGAATGGTTGAGATTTAATATCACCTGCCATGGCGTTGCATGACTGATCTTAGTAAGATAGCAAATTGTCATATACGATGCATCCTCATGGTTTAGGAAATGCCTCATGGTTTCAAAGAGAAGTGAACCAGGCCTGGAACGGATTGAAACTCAAATCGGTCAAACAAGACTCAAATCAAACCCGAACCAGAAACCACTCAGTTCGGTTCTGCTTTCACCTTCCATGAAACCACAATTGGATTGGAACTGGAACTAGCAGCCGCTCTTCTATATAGAAAGAACGGAAAAAGAACAAAATATGCACAGATATTAAAATACAAAAACAAATAAAAAAAGGAGATTATAACTTTTGTAGAAATATGTATACTATACAAAACTATGGAAGTACATATACTAAAAATTTAGACAAAATAACTACATATCTATGTGAAAACCCTCTGGAATGATAAAAAGAACAAATACTACTTAAGAAGGTCAAATGCTAGAAAACCTTTTTTAGACAAAACAAACATGTAAGAAAATATAGACCATAACAATATACTTATAATACAAAATTAAGATGTTATACATGTGGTAGCAAACACTTTAGCAAGTCTTGTCTCAAAAGAATTAATAGTCACGATAAAAATAGTATCTTAGTAAATTGCGTAGAGGAGCATATCATAGCAATAAATAAAGCAGTTAGTGATAGTGAGAGTATTTATAGTATAGTTGCAGAAGAATTCAAAGAAGAAACATATAGTAGTTCCTCATGTGAAGAAGATGAAGAAACTCACACAACTAAAATATAGAATACAAATACAACATATATGAATATAGTATCTAATCCGGAAAAATATTTACCACCTTAATTTTTAGCTTGTCAAGAACATAAGTGGTTAAAAGGTAAAGAATCACATAGCATAGCTTGCTTATTTGTGGTTTATACCCAACCAGTAATATTTATCTACATTGTAACAATTGTCTAAGAGAAATTTGTATACTATGCACACAGAAATATCTAAATCATATTCCTACAAACGGCAGACAAACCTTAGATAAAAATAAAATTGAAACCAATATTCATGCAGGAAAGATTAAAATACTTGAAGATCAATACAAACTTTTAGAAGAACAAGTATGGAGGTTAGAACATCCAGACATGCGCTCTTTAGAAGAAACCCAAAATCTTGATAATATAGAAGCAGTAAATCTGACTACTAATACAACCAATATAGCAGTATGTAATGAAGGAATAAGAATGTGCAGTATAAAAATTAAGTGCAAAATTAAAATACGAAACTTAGATATTGAGTGTATAGCTTTAGTAGACACAAGATGTAGTATTAGCCTAATAGATGAAAGAATTATACCACTTGAATATAGATAATTGATTACACCGATAGAAATTGTGGTTTATATACTTTTATGATTTGATTGACTCTCCTAAACTAATACTACCATTTGTATTTTTATTAAAAAATTTATAGAAATAAATTTTTTATCTATTTTTGATATCATCATTTGTCAGTATAATCTTCTCATCCTCATCTTTGATACATCTAACAAAAGTAACATCCTTAGTTTTCTTATCTCTAGTCTTAGATATCCTAAAAATGTCTTTCACCTTTTTTTGAGTTAAGTTTTTTATATAAATCCTTCTGGCTTTTGCTTCACTAATAGCCTTTTCCGCTTCTTTCTTTGCTTTCTTATAAATGTTTTAAGTTTCACTAGTCTTGTTGACATAATACAATTTGTAACGTGCCTTCTTTGCCTTGATTTTGTCTTACACCACTTCACTCTACCACTCAACTTCTTTTTGTGTAAGTACACTTGAAAATCACTAGAGAGAAGATTTGAGCACCTAAACATGTGCAAGGTTGAGCATGGATCTCCCTTTATCCGATATTCGGTCTTTAAGTAAGATCTAGACACTAGTTAATCAGAGTCTAGTAGTTCAACACTTGTTCCCCTTAAGCTAGTCTCGAGTTCGAGTCTTGCAAATGGAGAAAACCAACATAGAGCCTATGGTGGTGGTTTAGACCAACTGACTCGCTAGAAAGTCTAGGCTCTTAGCTCTAGCTATAAAAGTTTTGGAGAGATTTAGTCGCAAACACACACATGCATGCACGCACGCACACACATATTTGGGCATCTCAACAATGACTTGCTTTGTGGACCTAGGGACGAAACTAATCACGATGGGCACGCTTGCCTATGGTGGTGCATGCAGCTGAGACCAAATTGATAAAGTCTATGACCAAAGGAAACAGAATTGGTTAAGGTGACGACAGAATTAAGAGTTACAGTCCAAAGATATTAGATACGGACCGCATATCCATGCAACCTCTCTCTCTCTCTCTCTCTCTCTCTCTCTCTCTCTCTCTCTATATATATATATATATATATATATATATATATATATATATATATATATATATACATATACATATACATATACATATATATATACATACATACATATATATACATATACCACAAAGAATTCCATTCGACTATATAATAAGCCTTTACTCCCAATCTTAGTGACGTCTCATAAGTCCAACCTGATCGCTTACTTCTCAAATAATGCATGTTCTCATGACCAGTCAAGATGTTATCTGAAATCAAATCTTTAATAGATGCACTTGGGTTAGAACTAGCTAGACTATTCATGCAAACCCTGAACTCGATGCACAAGGACTTTTGAGATGATTTTATACATATGCAGACTCATACGATGAAGTTGGACCATAGTAGAAGCATTAGAAATGTTTGGTATAAAACAAATTAAGGTACGATTAAAACTCTTATACCATGAAGAAACCTCTCATTACACAAGAAGTGTCATCTTTAATAAGATCCAAATTAGAAAATGCAAGCCAACCCTCACACCATCTGCCATTTGCATTATAAATACCACATAGATTATTTTACAACAGTTTTGAAATTTCGAATGAAAGTATGTAGGATTCATATCACCCCAATTAAGTCTTCTAATTCTTGCTTTCGCGCACTAGAAGCTTTCTTCATCGATGATTGTAGAAGCTAATTGCTACTCCAACCTCTTAATTTCAACATGATGATGGTAGGGATTATCACAACCGTTAGATTATTGTGTAGATGGACTGATGTCACACCTGTGACATCGATCCATACAATAGTTAAACCCTCATCATCTTCATTGGATCCACCATAAGTGTATTATGAAATCCCAACTTCATTCTCGTTGCTTAATCTCTGAGAGGAACAAAAAACTTGGGGAATGAGATTTACACCTCTTGTAGGTGGTGAATTGTGAGGGGATTCTTGTCATCTTGACAATATCTTGCTAAAAGTCTCATGCAGTGGGATATCATTTGATAGCAGGCACTCCACCACCTCTGGCTCTGTTTATACTCGATCTTTTCTTTTTCTGGCAGAAGCCTCAAAATCACCTTCTTCACATGAACGGTTAAAGCTACAGCAAGTGCACACGGCATTCCTCATAGACAGTGGAGCTGAATTCATAATTTTGATCTTATGACCAAATTGATTGCATAAGCTTTGTCTCAAAGTTTAAGAAGTTTTGTGGATATTTGATTGTACATGCACAGTTATGCTCTCACCATAACCGCCAGAAAGCACAAAGTTCCTTATGGCAATGGTTGCTTGGCTTTTCTTGCTAAAAATAAAGCTTCATTCAAAAAGAAGAAGATACGTAAGAAGCTCTGTAGAAGAGAATACAACTAAAGAAGATTGAAGAAGTGGAAAATCTTCCAATGTGAAATACATGAAATTATACATTATAGAGTACCAAGCATATGTCTATCTTGCAAAGTACTGCGATGACTTCCTATTGCGACAATATAAGTGACTGCAAAATAGATCGCTCCACTTTCGCTCTTGAACATACAAATATATGCAGAAGCCTTCGATAAGCATAAACTTTCATGTGTATAGGAAGCCCTCATAGCCAAAATTATTTCAGCTCTTTCTTCCTGTCTCAGTCTTTCGCCTTATAAAGAGAGAGGATGAGGAGAATAGAAAGAAAAAGAGATTGTAAGAAGTAGCAATTGCTCCACCCTCTCTTGGATTTAAAGATCACTCTTTTCATTTCTTTACTCTAACTTTTTGGATTGGAATAGAGAGAGGAGCCAAAGAAAGATTGCAAGGGTACCCAGCAAGTTGAACCATCACTCTTCCTCTCTCCTTATTTTTTATTATATATTTTATTGAATTATATATATCTCGATGCGTGCAAGAGAGAGAAGTTAGGAGGAAATTAAGGATGTATTTAAAAGGTTTTGGTTATTGCGACCAAACTCATTTTAAAAAAAATGTGGAAACTAATATTTAAGAGTGTGTTGCATCTAATCTTATATAACGCATGTAAATCATATATATATATATGTGTGTGTGTGTGTGTGTGTCTGACGGTTTGACGAATCTCTCGT
Organism: Brasenia schreberi; assembly: GCA_036023115.1. Taxonomy (NCBI): domain Eukaryota; kingdom Viridiplantae; phylum Streptophyta; class Magnoliopsida; order Nymphaeales; family Cabombaceae; genus Brasenia; species Brasenia schreberi. Next base: position 8,068,658 of record JAYKKT010000072.1, read on the forward strand.
CCCCAAATTTCAAAGTAGGGGGAGAGAACCCTCGGTGAAATTTAGGAAACCCTCGGTGAAATTTAGGAAACCCACAGTATTCCTGATTTGGATCTCCTTAATAAAGAAACAATACAATAACTGAAAATAGATTTCTATTTAAATCCTTTCCTCCAGGTTTTATCTCCCTCCCCACCATTATCACCATCACCATCACCAACACCGATTTCTAAAGCAGAAAGAAAGGAAGATGCCAAATTCTTTCCACAAGTCACTCCTGACATACTTTTCCAAGTCCAGAAAAGCAACCGGAACGTCGCCGGAAAACGACGTCACAGTCCACGCTCCCAGCACCATTTACTCTTCCAGAACGCGCAACTCCGCGACCAACTTTGGGTTCTTCTCAGCATGCAGATTCCCAAAGACGCCCTCTTTTGCTCTCGGCCGCGAAGGAGATCCTTCGGACAATATCCACCACTACAACACCGTCTTCATCGCTGATGATTCCGATCACCCGCCCGAATTCACCTCGCTTTCCGGGAGCCAGTCCAGTGGATTCTCAACCGACTCCATCGATATATCTCTGGACCTAGCGAGTGCCGTCGCCTCCGAACGCTTCTTCGTTCCGCCTAGGGCATCAAACTCTATCCTGGACGAGGATTCTGGGGAGCCAGCAACACCGGCGGCTTCCGACGGCAATACTGCGCCAATTGGAGACGGTATTGCTGTCACCACGTTCTCCCGGAACCCATTCATCGATTTCCGGCAATCGATGCAAGAGATGGTGGAAGCAAGAGTGCTGGAACAAACGATCAATTGGGAGTACTTGGAGGAATTGTTCCTCTGTTACCTGAAACTCAACGACCCCCGTGACCACATATTCATCCTCGAGGCTTTTACCGACCTCTTGGCAGGCCTTGGCACGAATTCAAGGTCGGACCAAACTGTCAACGGTGCAATTGCTCTCAAGCGAAGGTGGAGGAGAAAGGAGAGGCTGGAAGAGAAGTCTGATGAGAGCTGAACATTTCTGGAGACGGACTGCCAGGGGTATTCTTCCGTGTAGCGAGTGGGCAGCGCGTAGCTTTCCCGGCAGGCGCCAACGAGAATCCAGGCCGCATTTCCCGGCGATAAAGAAGATGGCAGGCTTCTTTTCTCTTTTGAGTCAAAAAGACCGGTTCAGAAGTACGCGACATGACTTGGTGGTGTGTAAAGCTGCTATCAGGTGGAGGCGAGTCATAAAGAACCGGTTTTCAAACCATCTTATTTGAGTCGAGACGTCTCGCAAAGAATCAGCTTTCAGAAAGAGATGGTCCTTGGAGATGCTTGTTTGAGTTAAGGCATATAGCAAAAACCGGTTTTCATAGCCGTACCTCTCCTTGGAGACATGCTGTATCGCAAAAACCGATACGAATCATTAAGGTGCTCTTATGATGATATGCTTTGGTGACAGCACCTAAAGTGGCCGGAAAAATCGGTTTCAAAATTTCCGGTAACGTCCAAGATCAGCAACTTCTGCCATGGCAGACCCAACACAACAACGCACAGAGCTATTTTCTTCTCCAAATTGGCTTCATTTGGAGAATATTTTCTTCTATTATTTTTTAAATAATCTTTGGCTTCTTTTTTTTTATGTTCCACATGTTGTAGAGGAGCGTAAACGGCGCCTAAATGGAAGGGAAACCAATTTTTATATTGCCATTTTTGGCGTAAAGATATAATTTTTATAATAAGAAATAGTTTTTAATAGTGATGCCTAACGTGAATCCCAGTTGGGTGTCACATGCATTGCAAGAAATAAAAACTCTTTAGGTTGACGCAGAAACTTGTTGCTTGTTATCATCCAATTCAATAAGAAAGCAATGTTTCAATAGAGGAACCTTTGTTTGATCTAACTTTTTCGCGAAGTTATGATCAATCGTTGCCAAACTGCTTGACTTGAGCTCGACTTATGTTAAAAGAACTCGAGTGAGGCTCGCTAGGCTTGTTTGTGTTCGGTGTAACCTCTATTAAGCATGGCTCAAAATCAAGCTCAACTGAACCTGTGGATTAGGTTGAAATTTTACAATTTAATTTGTAAATAATATATATATATGTGTGTGTGTGTAAGCAAAGCTGCATTTATTTAAGCTTGCAAACCTCAAGATGATTTCTCATAAGTCAGGTCTCGGGTGACGCATGAGCAACTCCAATAAACTCAAGCTCAAAAAAGTTTAGTCAAGTTTGAGTGTAACGACGATGCGGATTCGGATCTAGCTGGATCCGGATCCGCTCGATACCATAATGTACAGCAATAGCCGATTTGGGCATTGTAGAAATGCAATGCCGGGTGTTGCTGTCCTTGCTTGGCCAAGGATGGTAACGATCATTGAGGCCGATTACCATCCACGTCAAGCCATATAAGAAGGCAGGAGGGCAGCCTGTTGTGGAGCATTCTTGGGAGAAGCCACACGAGCCGGAGAACGCCGAAGTCGACTGAAATCCAGTGAGTTTACCTATTTTTTCCAGGTTCCTATTTTTCTTGATTATTTATGAAAAACTTGTTCATAATCATCATTTTGGGCTTGGGTCGAAACATTGAGATAGAACAAAGGCTTTTGGTGGTTTTGGCTAAGTCGTGGGTGTTGATTTGGTTGGAAAACGGTTATGATTCAACGGATTTTCCCTAATTTCTGCAACATTTTTGTTTCAACGAGTTTTCTTGTCAAAACATCGCTGACAACCATTAATGGGTTGGATTGAAAGAGGAGGGGTAGGTGATCGGTTAGGGACCATCGTCGCCAAAAACTGGTGAAATCGATGCCGAAAAACCATGAGAACCGACCCCTTTTAGGTGTGTCCCGTTTCCGTGTCAGGTTGGGTCGGACATGATGTGTCGTGTCCGAAATGCCATGAATCATTATGAATTCGTGTTGTGTCCTCATATCGCATTTTAAGAACTAGTTCTATATCAAAACAGATTTCATGTCAGGTTTTATGTTGGAAATGTGTCAAGTTTGAGTCGGGTATTGAAATGGGTTTTTGTCTGAAACATTACTCGTGTCAGTAGTTGCAGGTTTTGTGATGACACGATGACACATACTACCTATTAAGTCACTCAGTTTGGATCGGATATGGATCCAAGTATCAATTCAGATCCAAGATATTTTAAGCGAATCTAAATTGAGTTTTGGGTGATTTTAGAGTTATTGAGATCCAATTTAGATACGGTTTGTTGCGTTATATTCGTAGTTAAATAAAATTTAATATTTTAATTATTTATAATTGTTTAAAGATTAAAATTGAAGGATTTGGCGATGATAAGAGTGACCTTACAGTTTGGGGACTAGATCTTAGAACTCTTTCAAGTAGGGGGTTATACATTCTTTTACAGAAACATGTTAGAAGTGATTTTCTTATTTTGGATAGATTTAAATGTGTATAATTGATAAATGTTTTATTGATGTTTATGAAATCATGTTCGCAATTATGAGTTATTTGATATGCTTTTGAAATAGAACGTATATATGACATTGGTTGCATAAAGAGCATGTTTTGCTATGCATGTGTTGTATGAATATTGTGTTTAAATGTTTTATAGATATGGATTTGAATTTAGATATTTATGAATTTGGATATGATTTGTTAATGTGATGAACTATAATTGTTTTAGAAATGTAATGATGTGTGAATATATGGGTCGTACTTATGTGGGTTGTGTAGGGTATCTAGAGACTTTTAAGTCCCTTGGGTGATCTGGCTTGGGGCGAATATAGGGTGTGTTCCCGGACACTCTGCCATGAGAGTCAGCGTGGTTACTGTCATGGACGAAATTACCGAGATCACATTAGGGAGGGTTGAATAACTCCTGTGGCCTTTGGGACAGACACAGTAAGGGTTATAATTATCGTAACTAATGATGTGTGTATGCGTGTGTGTGAATGTGTGCATATGAATTTGAGATCATGATTTAAAGATGAAATTGTACTTTATTATGAAATGATTGTGAGATTATGCATGCTTTTAGTATGATTTCTTTTTAAAGATATTTAACCTCCCTATTGAGTTATGTGTAAGAGCTCACCCCATTATTTTACAGTTCATCGTGATTCTAGTACTTTCAAAGCACACATAGCAAAGTAAAAGTTAGATAGAGCTGTGTTTTATTTTAGATGATATGATAAGTGTTACATGATTTAGAAAATCTTGTTATTTGGGGTTATTGTCACGTGGGTCTCGTACAATTTGGGGCATATTATTTGGAACTTTGATATGAGTATTTATTTCAGTTAGATATTTCATTGAGTTTGAATTAAATTAGTATTGTATTTTATTACTGTTCATCATCAAGCCCGCGCGAGAAGCGGCCACGTGGCCTTGGCTCGAGCCGGGTCATGGTCGCGACCCGCAGATGTACATTGAGTTTTATCATAGCAAGCTCCATTAGTTTGTGAGCATATCAACTCACTTGCACCCCTAAATGTGATGCATTATATACAATAGGAATAATGGGCCTACAGGACAATGAGTGCCTCTTTGATGGGGCTATGATGTAATTATCTTTTTTATGATTTCATTTGTGCTTTATAAACATCTTGGGAGATAACATTGTTTTCATATATATTTTCATCAGTTTCTATATATTTTCTATAATATAAAAAAATATGAAATTTTGGACTCCTGAAAGTATATGCCTTTGTATTTAAACCAATCTGTGAATCTGCCCTTGTTGTCTGTCTTCTTCACCTTCAAGTCGCTGCTTATCCAACTCTGTGCTCATCACCCTCCTTTCCTCCTAGGTTCTTTTTGGAGGGTCTGTCTTTGTATTCTCTGCCATTTTTGTTATAAAGGGAAGCCGAAACCTAACAAATGCATGCATGCACACTCTGAAAATCGAACTCACTATCTTGAGTCATAGAGCCTTCAGATGAGCTAACGCTTTGCCCGCTATCTTCAATATTATGATTATCGATCAAACACAGATGAGAGGTCATGGGATTCACTCGAGGCAATTTTTTTTCATCCCAAGATTGTAAGCCGTTGAGTCATCATCCTAAGAATGCTTAGGTCTAATAGGGCTCGATGTGTTTGTATCGTGTCATTTCATGTTTGTGTCACAAGCATGTCTACCCAAGTGAGAGGGGTTAACTTTTTGTGCCACTTTTGGTAGACACGAACACGGACTTTTCAAGTCATACTCCCAAGGAATCCTTAATCGTATTTGTGTCGGGTTTTCACGACAGTTCTTATGAAAAAGATTAGGTAAATATAGCTATGTGCAACATTATGATAACGTACATGTAAGCATATATTTTACGCTTGCATTTTCGGATCACCAGGACTGTCATGTTAGGTAGCAAGCTTAGGTTAGAAAGGACCCTCATCAAGTTAGGTAATTGCTCGACACACCTAGAATTCTCTCTTTTTTTTTTAAGCTTTAAATTCTAGAGGTCACTCTATTCTCATCTTTCTAATCATGAAGAAATCCCCAGCCTAATAAGGGTTGGTAAATGATCTGAGCTGCTTGTAGTTTGCATTCATTTAGTTTGACTGAGTTCCTTTTTGTGCTGTTTATATAGAATGATTGGACCGTGCTCATTGTTTAAGTTGCTCACTTATGTTCGATTAATGTTTTTGGTATAATGATTATAATAAGGTTATTCTCTAATATTTTTCAAATACCTTTATAACTTTCAAAATTTGACTCATGTCACTTGATTGTGCCATGAGTGTATATGGTTGGTAGTGGATAGAATTCTGTTTTCCATTAGACCATATAAGTTGTTATGGTTTCTTTGACATATTCAACTCGTGACTGTTAAATGATACATTTAAAACTTGTATTCACACGTTGAAGATATTTGTGTCAAGGTATAGAACTTGAATGAAGAACCAATTTTTTTAGAACTTTTTAAAGAAAGGTTTAAGTGAAGAGGAAGGTATATATAAATGTACTTATTCATACAATATTGGATCTTAAATATTCAACCATCTAACCTTATTTTTAAATTATTTTAATCATTTATAAGTAATTGTATTTGTTCCACAATACTTTTAATCATGACGCCCCCATATCTCTTTTGTTACCCATGGAGATGTAAAATATTCAACTTATACCCATTGTCATCGGTGATGGGATGGGATGAGAATGAGACAAAAATTTAAGGTTAAGGTATGGGCCAGGTATGAGTATATCTAGACATGGCCGGTTTGGAACCGGGCCATCAGTTCAAACCGGAATTGAACAACTTGTAACTAGAATCAAAACGGGGAACTCCTTGATTCGGTTATGGTTTGTGGTTTTGGAAAACTAATCTAAAACGGATGGTTCCAGAACACTGTTATTTTTTAAAAATTTATTTGATCTCTCAACAGTAGGATGCTCCACACTGTTCCAACTGGTGGGAAGTTCGACTCTCATAAAACAGAAAAAGCTTTGCATTTGGATTTGGTATCGAGGCTTACTTGTGCCAAAATTAACTGGTAAAAGACCCATATAATGTAAATGTTAAGAATGTACTCCCTTTGTTCTGAAATTTTAGCGTTTCTTAATAGAAAATCATTGAGTTCTCGGAAGTGTTTTCTATAGTTTTAAATTTTATAACCTAAAAAAATGTTATTGATAGTGTAAATATGTTTTAAAGTACTTTCATTTATAAATTGAGTACTTCGTAAACCCTTTCTATTTCATCCAAACTCGTTTAGAAAATCTTTCAAAGCATTCAAACGTACCCGAAACTTTTTCAAGCCGGATAGCCGTAGCAGTCTCCTTTCCCGGCTCCTATGTATCAGTTTCTCGTGACCATGGTTTAAAGTTTGACTTCTGGCATTTAAATTCCGCGGAGATGCGGCTTCGGGAGCGAAACTGCACGCCGGCGTCTTGAATTCCTGGTAACAATTCCGCGCATTCCATCTCTTATTTGTCCCATCTCCTAGCGACTTCTTCATTGGTTTTACAAATGGGATTGCATGACACAGTGTACCAAGATGGGTCTGTTGAGAAATTGTGTTTGTGTTACGTTGTTCTGTTCTAAAACCCAGATTTAGTTGTTTCCACGCATTTTAAACGGTGAATCATGCAACACCGAGTTGGTGTTTCTTCCCTTTTCGACTCAAACCGCCATTTTGAGTGGTGAAGGATCCCATCTTTTTGTTATTTCCATGAGGGCCTTGTTACTCTGTATTGGTTCCTGCTAAGCTTTGGCCTTTCTTTTCCTTTTCGTGAATTTTGTAGCCTCGCTTCTTTCCTGTTGGCGAACGACGGGCAATCAAGGGATTGGACTCCAAAGATCATTAATTGGTTGCGTTTCTGTGTTTATTGGCCTTTGTGATTTGGGTTTTCCTTGGTATTGCAGTTTAACTTAGGGTAAGGCAGTCTTTTCACATTCATCTGGTTCTTTGCTCTTCACAGGAATCCATACGAGGTGTTATCATCATCTAAAGATTCAGATTTGGAATCTAGATTGGAATGTCTCCAGAACCAACATATGTAGTCGAATATGGTGCTGTTGATACTTAGAGCCTGGTTTACTGCTAATTTGATGCACATGCTAAGTATTCAGCTGCCTTTTTGTTTTCTCATGCGTCCAGTATTATGATGTTGTCCTGATTCACAGCTCTTCTTGAGGGAATCTACAATGGACCTTCCTGGGGAAGCATGATACATGAGTTCTGAGTGGGCCTAGGAATCTGGCTTAACTGTCGTTATCGGTGTACACACTACATTGCATGCAATGAACATGTTTAAGTATGCCAAATTTATAGATTCATATTTCTTTATACTTGTTCCTATAAACATGAATGAAAAATCACCAGCTTCTTAGGAGAAAAGAGTATCTCATATTGTACATCGATGTCTTCAACTGAACATCATGAGTGACCAATTTTTGGTTGGTCTACATGTGCATTCACTTTTCTGTAAGATTTCACTCACAGGGTTGTTATTTGCTGTTGCTTAAATGTTTTTAAATGTGTAACACTGAAATGACCGTGGCTGATGAATTTTGTTATTAGAGACAAACTTATCATATTTTTCTTGTATTACCTGGCTGTTGGCACACTGTGCATGGAGATGGACATACAGCCAAATGATATACTCTCATCTTGCACATGTTCCTGTGTTACAGTGTGCGCTGCTATGTCCGTCATGGCTAATGAGAAACAAAGTCGTAGCACTGGGAACAAGAAAAGTGAAAGAAGAAATCTTCCACCTTGGATGGGATCTAAAGATAAAGGTGGTAAGACCACAATGAAAAAGCATATTGACGCTCTTTTACTTGCAGATGTACGTGCCAACAATGCATGAAGTGAACAAACACTAATGTAGGAGACTAATTAATTTCAGTCTGTAGAAACTGGTTGGCGTGAGGCATCCAAGAATGTATCAGCGAAGGCCAAGGGGTCATCTTCCAATGAGTCAAGATTCATCAGGAATTCTGCTTCTGCAGGTGGAATTGCATCTGGCATCAGTGCCTCGTGTTTCTCCAAGTTCTTGGTAACCAAAGAACTGAATGTTTTATCGTATCTTTTTATGTTTATCTGCATGTCTTGTTTGTTTTGTTGTTACACTTTTCGCATGCATTTTGCTTTAGAAGTTTGTTTTTTCATTGGCAGGAAGGAGTGGTCTTTGTGCTGTCAGGATTTGTAAATCCTGAGTGCAGTGTGTTGCGTTCCCAGGAACTGGAGATGGGTGCAGAGTACCGACCTGACTGGAATTCTGGGTGCACGCTTCTTGTTTGTGCATTCCCTAACACTCCCAAGTTTAGACTAGTGGCAGATGATTGCGGAACAATTGTCTCAAAGGTTTTTAGCTTATGCTCTTTCATACCCTATTTTCTGGCATAAAATATTCCCTGAAAATTGGTAGCTGTTTGAACTGTAGTTTGGGTACCAGATGACAGTTCTTGTTCTGTCATCTGGAAGTTGGGTTTTCTGAGGGTTGGGGAGAAAATTTCAACCACACTTTCAATGACTATTCACCTCAAATTGATACTTTTGCTCTCTGCAGTTTCTTGGCATTTTATTAGATAATTAGACTAATATGTTGCTCTTGTAGAGTATTCAAAATGCAATACATCGTTGAACTTTTTCCCTTGATTTTTTGTTTTGTTTTAGGAGCCAAAAAAAGCTTGTTGAGATTGACAGTTACCTCATGCACGATGGAAAACCTTGGAGGACGACTGGTACTTTTCAGTGTTCACATGGTCTCATATGAAATGCTTTTCTTTTTTCTTATTGTTGTATGTTACATGTAGCCGACCTCGTCTAGTATGGGAAAAGGCTTAGTTGTTGTTGGTGGTGGTGGTGGTGTTGGTGTATGTTGCATGTGAGTGCTGTAATATGTAGCCGAAAATGACCTGGAGAACTTTATGTTCCAATTAATCTGAGTAACACACGATCAATGTGACGTGTTTGAAGGAAACGATTGGAATCAGTTGCTTCTATGCAAGACTTTGTGAACTTGTGGTGGACTTTGAGCTGTTGATCTTTTAGGAAAGTCTACCCATTCCTTTTGGCCTCATATAACCTTGGTTATAAATTGTTACCTATTTTTGAAGCTTTGAACTTGTAATGCATATTTATACATTTTTTTCACTTGTAGATTTTTATGGATATGGGCACCTACTAGAAGCATGTATGAAGCAAGAAATCCACTTTTTCGATGTCAAAAAGTTTCTTTCCAATTGGTGTCACTGCATTTGAAATATTATGCGGTCCTGTTTCTTTTGCATATGAACTTGAAAGATGGAGGTTTATTTCATGTACTGTAAAGAAAGGAGGCTTTCCTTGCCTATCTTAGAAGCTAGTGTATAGGGTCAGCAAAGTGCAATCTATATTTGTCATAGTGTTCACTTAAAGGAATAAGGTAAGGAAAGGAATAAGGTAAGGAAGTTAATTATCCAGACTAAGTCTGTAAGAAATTATTGTATGCTATGTTCGCATTTCTATAAATATGATTTATAGCTCAAGGCGGATTCAACACATTGATATATGAGCCCACTCAGCTTTCAACTTAAACTTGACACTTCCACTCTCGTCTGTCTATGTATGAAAATGCAATTCTAGGTGTGGCTTTTGTCTGACAGTAAACTGAGCACTAGTACATATCTATGAGTCAAGATGGAGCACCACATTGTGTCTGGTTTTGCTACAATTATGTTTCTCATGTTTCCATCCTAGACAAAACCTGCATTTATATAACGTGGCACAACCTTTCCTTAGTGAAACCATCTTTCTCATCCTTTCTCCTGATCCTGCTACTAAGGAAGAGGTTCACTTCTTTTTTTCTTGCTCAAGGAGCAAGAAGAACATATCTCAGAGACACTTCTACCAGGATGCAGCACCTCTGCCGAACACTCTGACACTTGACACCTGTACTTGTCCCATGTCCATCTTGGCACTATTTATTTTGAATATTTTCTGCCATTATGTTACTAAGGCACTTCATGATTAACGATTGATTATTATTTTATTAATAAATTGACCATGGAAGCAGTAATCTAGATTTTTACATATTAATATTAGTATAACAAAGACAAAATATATGGAATGCAAGTTTGGTCATTTTGTTACTTCAAATGAGATGTTACACACTATGTAAAAATAGGGTGCAAAGACATATTGCCCTTATAAGGTATACTGAGAACCAACCATGTATAGATTGTTACATATTAATATTAGTATAACAAAGACATATTGCCTTTATAAGAAAAGTTTTAAGTACCTAGGGTCAGTTTTTTCTCAGTGATGAAAAAATTGATGGAGATTTTACACATAGAATTAATACGAGTTTGTTAAAATGGAGAGGTGCATCAGGTATTTTATGTGACAAGAAAATACCATTAAAGTTGAAAGGTAAATATTATAGAGCAGCAATTCAACCCACTATATTTTATGGTTCTCGGTATTGAGTAGTTAATTATCAATATATGCAAAAGATATCCATGGCATAAATGAAAATGTAGGAAAATCATTTAAGATGGTTCGGACATGTAGAAAGACGATTGAAGAAAGCTCCAATAAGAAGGTAAAAAAAACTAGGCTGTAAAAATGTGAAAAGATGAAGATCACAGAAGTGTTGGAAGGAAATAATAAAGAATGATTTAGTTTATGTCAAGTTAAATGTTACCATGGCACATGATTGAATTCTATGAAAACAAAGAATCCATGTAACCCACCCCATCTAGTGTGGGAAAAGGCTTAGCTGTTGTTGTTGTATTTGATAGTTGTCAATAATTTTATTAACTATTTTCTACTACTTGGGTATTCCTTCTTTTGTTGTTTGAATGAAATTTTACTGCAGATTTAGAAAAGTCATCATCTCATACTGCATGCGAGGTGGAGCAACATGTGCCAACAACAACAAAAGAAGTAGATTCTGCCTTCTCCAATGTATGTTTGTATCATGGCTGCAAAATCAAGAAGAAACAGTGAGTGTTGGAGCGTAAATTTTAGAGCTAGTAGTGTGCTGCCTACTGACTTCTTTTTTTGTTGCTTTTCCAATCAATCACAAGCCTTATCAACTCATTTACTTCTTACAGTTAAGATTTTCCTAGGTGTTACTTTGCTCACGTTGTCATCTCCTTAAGAGAACAAAAGAAGACATTCACCACTTTTCAGCTCACCCATCTGTTCAACAAACATCGAGTTCTTTGAGAAAAGCTTTTCTTTTCACTATTAATAATCTCAGATAGGTGAAATAAAGAAAAGACCCTTTTCTTGGCCAATGTGTTCCTTTATGTGTCCATGGTGAGGCTCTGAGAGGGCCCTATTTTGGTGGATGTGACAAGCTCATTAAGCTTTTCTCCTAACAATATGCTTTGTATCAATTGGCACCTTGCTTTTGTACTACTAACTTTCTTTTCTTTTGGAGGATGAGAAAGCTCATCTAGGTCTTCAGCCCTCCACGAAATTCTGTCTGCCATCTTAGTGTTTCGCACTAGATGAACTTTCTACCTTTATGTGGGACAGTTTCTTATTTAACTTTGGTATTGCAGCCAGAGCCAAGTGAAATAAAGAGAATTGCAGCAGGGGGAGTTATTACCTTTTTGCAGGATATTATAGATGCCATCAAAGAAGACCAGGTAAAGTTTCTTTTGAACAGGATATAATGTTACTTTACGTGTGAAATACAACGTTAGTTAATCATCTGGTTAGAAGTAACGTTCTTTTGTGGTGTTTAATTCAATCTAATGGGCTCCCACAATGTCGAATCTCATGCGTGATTGATAGAATGCATAAGAACTATAGCATTAGACAAAACCCTTATCGTCTGAATGCGGTACCCATGCCAATTTGTCATGTTATTCTCTCACTGAAAAACGCGGACTACTTTGTTAATGTCAAATGTATCTTGTCTATAATTGCTGGATTTTTGTTGCCAAGCTTCTCATTTATTTCCTGTGCATGACGGTTGACCGTACTCTTTCTAGGATTTGGATTCTGTTGTTCGTAACTGGAGATTTGTTCCAAGGGAGGAGCTGGTGAAATTCTCGAAACAGAAAGTTAGGACGAGACAAGAGCTTTATGAACAAGCTCTCTCCTACAAGCGCATATATGAACAGGAATTTGAAAATGTAGAGGAGCCTCTAAGCAAAAAGCATAAAAAGGATGTCGTCGTTGATGCTGATGAAGACGATGATGAGAAAACAGAAATTATGACAGATGATGAAGGTTTTCATAGTGACGAGACTATCGAAATGAAGGAGGAAGAAGTAAATGTAGCCCATAACAGAATTATTTCTGAGCACTCTAAACAGGGAAAGAGATTCTGAAAATTAAAGAACATAACTGGATATCAGATGGTTCTGTAATAGGATATTATTGCATGCCGAGATCGATCCTGACCGGTTTTGAACTTCTGAAGTGCGTCACGTCGTCTTCAGTCTGCAAATCTTCTTCTTGTTTATGGTCTGTAGTAAGATTTCATATCAGCAATCTCTTGGCTGTTCATTTTATAGAGGAAAAGCCTGAAAATTATTGTTTCCTTTTCTGCAATACACACGAAGAGCATTTTCACCTGCCCAGGGGCATAAAACTCTGCAACGATGGCCGGTCCCCTCGCACTCAGGCAACAAGTTATACATACCAGAGTAGATGCTTGTTTATAGTGTAAGATTGCTTTCATGCAATTATACATGGTTATGCACAAGGGAAATGAATGGTTTTAGATTATTTAAGTATTTTTCATTTGAAGCACATAATTTAAGTCCTTTTTCAGTATCCAAATTATCTTACTTTCAACTAATTTTGCATTTCCATCATTGACTAATGCTAGAAATGGTTTATCCAACCGACCTGGTCCAGTCTCCAGCAGATTACGTGACCTTTTTCCACGTTCTTAAAAAAGTTTAGACGATCGAGATCCGGTTCTTGCAGCGCGGTCCAGTTTATTGATGTGAATATGGAAATCTAGTTTCCAACGGCCCAGTTCAGGGTGAACATAGAATGTGTTCTGAAACAACCTGTTCCTGGAATCTTGAACCGCAACTGGATTGGGTCTTACCCTGTTCCGGTTCATAACCACCAGTTTCAGTTACAGTTACAGTTTTGAACGAAAAAAAAAACTAGATGAACGAAAAAGGTAAGGAAAAGTTTGAGAATCTTATTGGAAGTTTTCAGTGCAGGGCCAAGGGCGGGTGGGGTGAACAGTCCACTGCTCATACATCAACAACTACGGCTCAATCATGTGATCCGACCCGTTTTCGGGACCACCCACCCAGCTATCTTCTCTCAAAACTTCACGAAATAGGGGAAGAACCAAACAGGATTATTGTGCCGGCGAAAGAGAGAGATGGACGACGATGACGCCGCTCGGTACCCTCCTAACCCTTCTCACTCAATCGGCCTTCACAACCGCTCCTCTTCCTCCCACGGACCCAAGCTTCCCGTCCGAAACCCCTCGGCGTTCTCTGGAAACCCCGACGGAGACTACCGCGACGACGATGACGACGATGATGCCGGAGAAGACGATGACGAGTCGCACCGGAGACAGAAACCTCACCAGAACCGCCGGATCCACAAAGAAGAAGACGAGGATGACGATGACGCGGGTGGAGGAGAGTACGGTCACTTGCTGGCGAAGATGAGTTACGAGTTCGCTCCTCGTGCGAAGCGGACGCCTCCGTCGGCGGAAAGGCTGGCTTTGGCGGACTGGACGGAGGTGTCGACGAATGCTTTGCTCGATGCGTGGGGAGAACGGTTCGTGCAGCTCGGCCGGAAAAGTCTCCGCTCCGACGAGTGGCGCCACGTTGCCGAGAAGGTCGCGGAAGCCGCCAAGGTCCGCATCACGGACGCGCAGTGCCGGAACCGCCTCGACACGCTCAAGAAGAAGTACAAGAAGGAGAAGGCGGGGCTCGCAGAGTCCAACGCCGGCGCAAGCCGATGGGTCTACTTTGAGCGGATGGATTCGCTCATGGGCTCGCCTCCGACCGCCTCTCTTCCTCCTCCGCCCTCCTGGAAGCCGCTTGCCTGCGGCCTCGACTCCGGCGAGTACGTTTTCATGAAACCTGGGGCTTTTATGGATCACGCGGACGGGATCGGGGGAATTGGGGATAGTTCAGAGTCAGGGTCAGAGAACAGGGAAGGTCCGGAGGAAGACGACGATGACGACTCGGATCCGCGGCCTCCACTGTCGAAGAAGGCAAGGCTGCTGGCCGCTAGGCCCCAAACGGGAGACAATGGGGAAGACGAGAACGGTAATATGTTTGGGATGCCCGCTGAATCTATCCGTAGGTTCAGGGAGATCTATCAGAGGATTGAGAATAACAAGAGGCAACAGATGATCGAATTGGAGAAGATGAGGATGGAGTTTCAGATGGAATTGGAGGTGCAGAGGCGGCAGATCTTCGAGAGGGCGCAGGCGGAGATGGCCAGGATAGACAAAGGCGATCAGGATATCAATGGCTCTGTTACACATGCCAGTGGGTGAAGCAGAAAATGCAGCTCTTCTTCCTCACAATCTTCAAAGGGAATTTGACACTACGTCATTTTGTAGGTTTAGGTGTCCTACAGAATGTTGTGAAGGTTTTGTCTCATCGATGGAAGAAGAAAATTTGTTGATAAATCGTGAATTGATCTTCAATTGACAGGAAGTTTCCAACAAAACACTGCCTGCACCACTGTTCCATAACCAAAAACAAAAAATAGTAGTAAGGTTTACAATGGCTGCCTTGTGAAGGACATCCTTGTTACCTTTCCTTTAGCATGTTGATCGAAAGGAAAGGAAGGAAAAGATCTACTTTTACCAAATGACATTAAAAACATGATTCAGTCGTCAATTCATTAAATTAGGCATACTAAGAATTTAAAAGTAAAACACTATTCCTCTAATGAATGCAACTATAATGACAAAGATAGGAACATCAAAATCCGTCAGTGTTACACACCAAGTATTGCAAAGGAAAGTGCTAGGAAAGCTCAAGACAAGGAAAGGCTTCAATGGGGTCGGTGGTTGATGGAAACAACTTATTTTTAATGACTGCAACTGTGGAGGTGTTTGTCCACTTGAGAGCATAAGTTCTAGAAGCAGAACAAATTTGATATAACATGATTGGAATTTTGGGGAAAGGAGCTACTTGAGGCCATATCATATATAACATGTGAAGAACAGGATTTAGGACTCCATCATTAAAATAAGCAATATAAATTCTACTGGCCAATATGTTGATTAAGGAGAGGAACAGCCATAGATTGGATATGGTGGCTCAAGCCGAGTTATCCTGGTACTTAAGGTTTCGTTTTATTCAAACTTTCAAAAAAGTTGCTTAATACATAAAAGTAATTGTCTGTCCACAAATCTAGAATCTAGTGCCCTTCAATTTACCTCCACCGAAGCAAACAGATTCATGCAGTAGAAACTTTTTGCATTGCCATCATTTACTTGAATAATGTTATAAACAATTAGCTATAGTACCGTGAATTTGTCCAGACGTGAAATTGGTGCCCCATCTTCCCTTTGCTCAAGAAAAACAAGAAGCATTTCAAGAATTCCACTAGGATCCATGATACGAAAGGCACTGGCACGCATATCTTCCTTCTGAGAATAAAGGCAATTCTCACAGACAATAGAAGGCTTCCGGGACAGAAATTTTAGACCTCTGAATAACAGAAAATGCGGAGTATGAGAGAATAGCCGTAATAAACAGTAAAATCATCGCGTACTCTTTGCAAAGTAAGACTATAGTGGTGTACATGAGTACTGGCCTAATAGAGATGATATATAGAAGGTAAAGGATCTCAACAATGTGTACCTGATCACGCACGCACATGCACATACAGGAACAGACATGCATGCAAGTAGATAAAAATATGTCATAATTGTATCATCAAACTTACAAGCACATAATTAATCAGCAATTTTCGCCAAAACCATGGAGACCCATACCAGAAAGAGAGGAGCCTCAACAACGCAATTGTGATTCATGCAGTTCATGGTTCTTGGGATTAATAAAAAAGGACATGTTTTTTTAATATTTGTTTGATTATTATCTTTCAGAATTGAAAAAATGCACCTTAATGCATACTGTTAAAAAAATTGAAAAGAAAAGAATCAATGTGCCAGTTCCAAACTTAGTCCTCTTTTGGAGTTCTCCCGACGAGAGGCCTTTATTTGCATTTCCACGAACTGGGTTTCAATTGTTCGAGCAATGTCTGTACACAGACATGTCCCAGGTGTTCATGTCCAACAGGATACACGATAAAAAATGGTTCATCCATTCAACATCACTCACTACTAGAGAGTATTCCTTGATGAGTTCATCACCCATAACCAGACTCTAATGAAATGTGTAAAATCTTGATTTGAGGATTTAAGAAAGGTGCACACTTTAATCAAGCACCCATTGGCGGCAATCCCAAGCACTGGAAACACTTCTAGAGAGGGAGGAATGCCAATCATGCTCCTCAACAAGTGTAGGTGCCGTAAACATGATTTTCATATTGATATCCAACAACAGCATATTTGTGTTTCACAAATCATCAGTCAGCCACATCCAACAAAGCTTCTCCATTCGGGGAAAGCATGGAATTTGAACCCTGTTTCAAAATTAATTCTTATTTGGGGGTTTCTTCACCGATATCTTCTCCAAGAACACCTGCTCTCGGTACGCTTTCTAACATTCCTGCTATCTAATACCTCAAAGCAAACGCCTTCTTCTCTGGGAAGAACCCAATCTGCAAACCTATCACATTTGGTACATAATGGCAGTCTAGGACCAACACTAAGATGACTACAGAATACAGATACATACAGTTAACTTCTATGAGCTTAACAGCAACAACAAAGGAATGGGATCGAGGAAGCTGGCAAAAACCTGAACTAAAAGTCTAAAAGTGTACCTGTTGATACTTGTCCACCGTAAACATGTTGGTCTCCTTGATCTTGTATTCTGTCCATTCAGCCTCGTCATCATAGCCTGAGATCGAAGCTCCTGATGCGGGCTGCTTTATGTATAGCCTATGAAAGAGTAAAGCAATAATAAATAACTGATTTTCGGGCAGCATTGAATGTGTTATAGATAACATGAAATACTATAAAGTTTGAAGAGGAGAGAGAGAGAGAGAGAGAGGCAATCCCAAACATAAACTCTCTTCCTCACCGCCACTCAATCTCATGAGAGAAACAACCAGGTTTCCTGAACAGGGGTTTTAAAAACACATGAAACCTAATGAGAATTCTAGACAAACTAAATAAAGTTCATGCTAGCCATTTCCACCCCATTCATGCAATAACTAAAGTCAGCAATCATTAAACTAAAACACAGTATTCTAGACAAACACAATATTATCTTATAAAGGACCTAAGAAGAGCAGAATTGGGTATTTCTATCCAAATCGTGTGGCATTAGTCTCCGTCATTAGAACTTTGCTTAGCAAAGTTAAGAATACCACATGATACTTTTTGAAATTTACTAGAGATAAATTTTCTTACTTGATGGAGATCATTACGTTCCCCTTGATTACTATCGTATCAAACCAATTGTAATGTTGTAGTTATATAAATCTTGAATCTCCATAAGTATGTGAACAACGGTTAAGTAAGACAAATATGAAATGAGGGTTATGAGGCTTTTTCTCCCTCAAGTAGGCCATTTCACTTGTTTCTCACTTTTCCTCTCATTTTTTTTTTCCAATTTAATGTTTCACATTTCACCACTTCAGGAAACAAGAAAACATGGCATTTTACTTATCCATGATTATCTTTATTTTTCGCATAAATCTTCATTTACCAAAGGAAAAAGAAACTAGGTTGTCACAGTCCCAAAGCTCTCGATTCAAAGAGAGTTTCCCGGATCACACATCGACTCTTTTTTGGACATAGAAAAACTCAAAATTGTTTCCAGCTATACATTGTTGTGTCAACGAGAAGTCAGACTGTTTGAGGACAAAAGGTCATAGAAACAGTAGAGGGGGATGGTATGGCGTTGGATGATCCGCAGAGGTGGTGAATCAGGGCACAAGCTAACAAAAAGTTCGTGTTCCAGATTGCAGAAATGCTTGCTTACCAAACTCAACCCAAGCATAGATACATCGCCACAAAGCGACTCTCTTTTTTGAAGATATAGCAGACAAAGAGAAAAGAGCCAAAAAGGGTAAGAAATTCTTACGTTTGAATGAGGCTGATGAATTCATCTTCACCGTACGAACTCATCAGCAATCTGCTAGTCACCTGTTGCAGTAAATTCCCGAAACCATCGAATTGCTACAAAGAGAGTTGGTAGCAAGACTTGTATCAATCTCCACTGGCCAACATTACAGGGAAGCCTCAACACCAAAAAAACTAAGAGAGAATTACACATAAAGTTCCGTTCCAATTCCCCAAATTGAGCTTGATGAATCGATGCAGTGCGTCCGTACTCATAGACTCTTCGCTCTCTTTGAATTGCTCCATCACGCGAGATGAAGAAGACGACGACCTCAGAGCCGTCGATCGCCTGAACTTCACTGGATTGATGGCTCGCGTTGGATTTGGGTTCGTATTCGCGTAAAATTTGTTGGTGCGTACCACATTCAGGGTTTTAACAACGCGAAAGGCTGCCATTGGAAGAGGAGCAGCCATGGGTGCTCTCTCTCTCTATCTCTCTCTCTCTCTCTCTCTCTCTCTCTCTCTCTCTCTCTCTCTCTCTCCAATCACAAGGGGTAACGGTGTCTTATCCTCTACGGGTTTTGCAGGTAGCGCCAAAACACGCCCGAAGGAAGATCTCATTAACTAATTTATAGAACGACGACTAGACATGACCTCTTTGGACCCGGCTCTAATCAGAATCGAAACGGAGGATTACTAGGTGTGTGATTCGCTGTGGTACTTTTTTGTACCAGGTTGGGTGGCAACACCGAAGAGAAAGAAACAGTAAACTAACAAACAATTGCTGGTTCAAAACGTTTGGATTTATAGAATTGCTTATGATTTTCATAAATTACAAAAGAAAAGTTTTAACTTATTCAGATACTTTTTGGTCGGTTCGGTTTATTTTAGGTTTTGTAGCTTGATAATTGAACCAAACCGAACTGAACCAAAGAACTCAATTTTTCACATATTCTAAACGAAGATGGAACCAAAACTCACTAGAACCAAGTTGAATTGAAAAGTTCAGTTGGGTCCACTTTAGTTATACCATAAAAGTTTAACAAAATAATGCTCATCCCTACCTGTACCTATGCAAACATCAGTAATGAAAAATTTGGCAAATATTCTCTGCAGCTCCATACATTAAAATAGAGTATGAAAGATTTCTTTATCTAGCTTCCAATGGTTCAAAAAGTACTAAAAAATGAGTTTTCTATAATGAGTTATACCATAAAACGAAGACCCTGCCGAGGATACTGAGAATAAGATCGTTGAAAAAATTCAGTTAGCAAGAAAAAAATATTTAATTTCCAATGTGCTTGAAATGCTGTAAAACCTGAGAAAGTTTCAGGGCCCATATTGCCGAAAATCTCTTGCCTGAATGTGGAATCAAAAGAGCTTAAATGATTTACTGAGAGAAGTATATTGAATGGGGAGACTATGAACATTGAGATATATTTTGGAGTTTTAGTTGAGAAGAAAGAGAAATCAAGTAGTCGTGTGCAGCCTCTATAAAAAAGAAAAGAAAACAGAGTTACATTTTCGAGAATTTTGTCCTTCAACTCATGATGAATTTCTAGTTGAAATTTCAAGTGAGTTATCTTCAAAAAGTACTCTTTTAAAAGAATATTTTTCTAAATTTTTGTATCTTCAACATCTTACTCAAATAATCAAGGTATTTTATTATCATGGAATTATAAGTAGAAAACATTTAAAGTAAAGTTTATCTTCACATATGATTGTGACTACCTAAAGCTCATATCTATGCTGGTTAGTAAAGATTATTTTGCTTTGTTATCTTGGTATGAACAACTTATGATGGGGAAAGGATAACCAAATGAAGTTAGATTTGCTCTTGGTGAAATACGTCGTTGCATAATAGACTTCTCTCATGTGAAAGAAAATTCACTAAATATTCTGTAGTTACTGAAAAAATCTGAAAATTTGCAGATCAAGGTTCTCCAAGTCAGCTCTCCAATGAAATAAGAATCAGATCAATCCAAGTTATTCGGGTTAATCAGTTCTAGAGCCATGAAAACAAAACCAAAAGCCAAGCTTTTAATGAGATCTAAAACTGAACCAAACCGGAAATTTTGGTTTGCTTCAGTTAGGTTCATCGGTTTCAACGATTTAAAGTTCAGCCCTACTTCCAATACGAGCATGTTTCCCTTTCCTTTCTTATATTTCATGTGGGTTCCACTTGAGTTGAGAAGGGCACATGACACTAGCATTGCCACTTGATCCCCATCCCCCACCACCACCAAACAGACTTCTTATATTTCATGTGCACTTGAGTTGAGAAGCACACATGTGATATATATATATATCGATCATAACGTGCTCTATATAGAGATGAAACTTGGTATTCCAGTTGAAATAATTAAAGAGGGTATATATAATGTTCTTGCTAGACCCTGAAACGTGCTCGTTTACTTCAAGTAATATTCTTGTTCAACCCGATCCCTTAACAATCCTATATGTGGGTCCTGTAGAATCATATAGAGGAGGGTGTGAAAGAGAGAGAGAAGTAAAGATATCGCCTTCTAGGACCCCATACATGTCATCATCAATGTTAAATTATCTCTAAGCCTAAAATCTGTTAAACTGCTATCATTTACTTTTGGGTTTTGGTTACAGTAAGAGGCCGAAACCTAATATACACAAGCATTCACCATCCCAGGAATCGAACTTGAACAGCTTTTTGCAGGATAATTCTATCATCAATAGGTTGTCTGCCCTCTCATCTTTTCGAGGCCACTTCCATAACCTCTTGCTCGCATTGGGAAGGGCATCCATCCAACTTTGAGAAATGAACGTTTATAAAATACCTGTTCTCCATCAGTTGTCAATGGATAGCACCAACCACCAAGAGGCATCCATCAATTGGTAAAATCCAATCAGTAATTGGGAATTGCATGGGGGAATGATGAGAGCATCTTCGGAACCCATTTGCATTTATAAATAGAAGCAAAAATTGTAGGACAATAATGGAAAATAAAGCTTTGTTGTAAGTATAGTAATTTTGTGAAGTGGATGCTTTACTATTAGGAAAACAATTAAGAATGATCAAGAAGGAATCTCTTTACGTGCCTTGGGCAGTTGGGCCATAGAGCAAGTCTTGTGAACTTTGAGGCTAGTTGGATGAAGCAAAAATTGTTTTTATATATGAGTTTTATAATCTTATATACATATAAAATGTGAATATATATATATATATATATATATAAAGTATACATACTAGATGGAGTCAGCTACATGAATTCTTTGTTTTTTAGAATCCATGTCAAGTCGCATAAAGTTTTACGCTGGGAAGCCTAACGTAGCCCTCCTCCGTTATCACGGCTTGGGACCGACCATGCAAGGGACCGGCCAAGCAACACAACAAACCTACTTTTAAAAACTTATGGACACCAAGTATAGTTGCGGATATGAGCAAGGCGCCTATTAAGGCTATGCAACAAAAAAAAAAGTTGCTCGAATGACATTTTATAATGTACATAGTTCCTATGAATTATTTGGAAGAGGTGAGCTCAAGAAAACAAATTTGACCTACAGAGTATACGGTTGAGGTAATATTACCCTGCGGTAGATGATAAAGGAAGGAATGTAGAAGAGGCATTTGACAACTCTATCAATCTGATCCCAGTACCAATCACCCACTCTTTGTATGAAGATGATGGGAAGAGTTAATGTTCCCAAACCCATTGCAAATCCAACGCCAGCTGCTCCGTAATCCCATTGTTTCTCCGATTCCTGATTGTTTTCTTCATCGTTGTGAATACCGTCAACAACACATTGTTTCTTCACTTGTAAACCGCACAGCTTTGGGTTTCCTTTGAAGGAAGACTCTTCGAAAGTGTTGAATTGCTTCCCTTGAGGTATCATTCCTTCCAAGTCATTGAATGATAAGTTCAGGACTTCCAAAAATGTGAGTCCAGCTAACTCCTCTGGTATGCTTCCAGATAGGTTGTTGCTTGAAAGATCCAAGGACTCTAACTGGTGCAAATTTCCCAATGATTTAGGAATGGTACCACTTAAATTGTTGCTTGAAATGTTTAGTTGATGTAATCCCTGCAATGCACCTATCTCCTCTGGAATATCTCCATTGAACAAATTATTTGATAGGTCAATGATAGTCATTGTCTCAATTACCTTTGTAATAACCACGTCTTGAACTTTGATCCTTTTTTTTACTGCCGCATCAAAATCATCATCATCGACCTCAAACCCATATACCTTGAAACGATCTTCCTCTAAACGATGTACCTTTGAATGATATATAATACTAGTATTCACATGTACTGATGTGGGCTCCTTGGTAGAATTAAGCACCTTCATTGCCTCAAGGCTTTTAAATAATTGAGCTGGAAGAGAGCCTGAAAGCATATTGCCTGATATATCAAGGATTTGCAATGAGGGAAATGTTTGTTTGGAGGGCGGGAATGTAATGTGTCCCCTTAGATGGTTGGATCTCAAATTCAATATGCGTAACTTGCCCAAATTACCCAACCAGAAGGGGAATGTGTCATTCAGCTCAGTGTTGCCCAGATCTAGGTCTTTCAATTCACTGCAGTTGGAGAGAAACTTAGGTACTTCACCACTGAATAAGTTTGGTATTGAGGTTGAGTATTTCCAGACTTGAAAATTGTGCATGTTGAGTTTGAGTTGAAAGAGAGCCAGAAAACTTACTGACAGAGATATCAAGGACCTGCAATTTACGGAATGCTTGTTGGGATCGTGGAAATGCAATATGTCCCCACAGATGGTTGGATCTCAAATTCAATACCATTAAGAAGTTTAAACTATCCAACCATAAAGGGAATGTATCATTCAACTCATTGTTGCCCAGATATAGAACTCGCAAGTCGCTGTAGCTGAAGGGTTTTGGTAATAAACCAGAGAGTTTATTATGAGACATGTCAACAATTCGGAGGGTACTAAAATAGCATAGGAAAGTTGGTATTGGCCCAATGACCTGGTTGTGTGAAACGTTGAAGTAGCGAGGGATCTGTTAATTCCGTGTCATTAAAAGGTCCATCGATTCCTTCAATACGGTTGTAAGAGATGTCGACCTCCGCAAGCCCATTAATGCCACATCCATGAAGGTATTCGCCCACTTATGTCATTATGTGAGAGGTCTAGGACTCGAAGGTGCCCTAATTTTTGGATGAAGGAACGAAAGGTTTTGAGGCCGCAATCGTTCATACGGAAAATTTCTATCGGGAGGATATTCAAGTTGCTGTAGTATGCATCGGTAGCATTTGGTGTCTCAACAGTCAATCTTGCATTATATGAAAGGCCTAAATAGATGAGACTCATCATGCCTGAGAATACTGAAAAGTTGATGATGCCAGAGAAAGAATTTCGAGAAAGGTCAAGATGTTGGAGCTTAGGTAGTTTTCCGACAGAAAAGGTGATATTGCCACTCAAGGAATTGTTCCCAAGGTCGATCCATTCCAAATTGGGGAGATTGAAAAGGTTTGAGGGAATCATCCCACTGAGTTGGTTGCCGCTAAGGTCTAAACCAGTGAGGTTAGAAAGAGAATTAAAATATTCTGGAATGCGACCACTTATATTGTTGTCACGGAGATCCATTTAGAGAATACCAACCGAATGTCATACTGAAATAATTGAGTTGAGTGAGATGTGAGATTGGTACTCGACGTCTGTTTGGTTCCCGAGAGTTTAAGGACCGAATGTTGCTGTTGTTAAGACGAGTGTCAAGGGGTACATCGATCACCAGCTTCTCATTGTTTCTCATATCAATATCCTCTAGTTGGGGCATCAAAAATATGTCCGAAGGGAATTTGCCCTTGAGGTCACCGTCAGACAATTTCAAAACCCTTAAGGAGGTAAGATTTACAATGAACTCTGGTACGCAGGTTAGATCGTTGTAACCGAGATCAAGGTAGGAAAGAAACCTCAAACTAATAAGAGATTCATCCATTGGCCAGTGAATGTTGCAATCCCAACGGCTCAGAGTTTGTAGTCTTGGTAGTGACAACGATAGCGCCAAACCAAACATCTTTGCTGCTCATGGAGATGTCGACAAAATCAAGAACGAGTTCCTGCAAATTGCTTAAGCCCCTGATGAGCTCCGTGAAGTAAGTAAATTGAAGGAAATGATTATGAGATAGATTAAGGGAGACCAATTGTGTCATCCGTGATATCTCCAAGGGAACATGGCCAGTGAAGTTGCATCGGAACAAGTCAAGGTGCATCAGGCTGGTGAGTTTTTCCAGCTTTATTTCGAGCATTTTCTTTACCTGAGTACCATAATTTAAAACCAGTATCCTCTATCTCCTTTGCTTTTTCTCCAACCCATTTTGTCTCTTGTAAACATAGAATATGAATCTTTCTTCGAATCATAGTATCTACCACCTCCATTAGTTTACCCGATAATGTTCCGATATTCCAAGAACCAATACAAATCTTATTATCTAGGACTAGCTTCCTTACCCCCACCGCATCCTTTCATAATCAAAATGTGGAGACCCTCTCTGAAAATTTTTCACTACATTCGGGCAGCAATGTAGCTTTGATAAATATTTTAGGAAGAAAGATATTTTACAAAAAAGTTTTGATACCTCTCACGGTAATTGATTGAATTTCAAGTAATGAACTTCAATATGCATAAAAGATACCGCAGTCTAATTCTGGTTTAAACAAAGATAGTGAATATGGCTTTTGTCAGCTTCCAAGGTAAACACAAACTGTCGACATTCCATGGAGATCGTCTCATCATAAACTGACTAAATGATCTGTTGTTGTGACCATGTCAAGCGTCACAATATCATGGCAGAGGATGCTGATGGACTCAGAAGAAAGCAGGTGTGCTATGATTTCTAAAAATAGGCATCCCCCTACTTGCATATGCCATGCTAAATGTGAACCACAACAGCAAAAACTCCAAAAGGCCGTCATTAAATTTTGTCTTGTCATTAAAGGACAGGTAGCCTTTCAACGTTGGAATTTTGGAGAGGTATGTCCTAGTTCATTAAGTTCCTAATGGGCCTTAATTGTTTGTCTCGTCACTAGTTCATCAAAATTTCCAAGTCAACTAAGTTCTAACAATTCAAACACAAGTACGTACATATAAACTTTGTTAAAAGGATGTTGATTGCAAGTAAGATAAAAGGCTATGGAAGATAGAACTCATTTGAGACAGGATTGCAATTGGTTCAAATCAGAAACGACATACACCAACATCAATTAGAGAACGGAGAAGATAATTTTTTTCCAAGAAGAACACAAAATACTAAAAAGTGGCTCCTTTATGCCCGATATTTATACTTCACGGAACCAGCAGAACGCCCTTTTTCAGAACGACAGAATTCATATCCATCAAAAACAATAACTATCAACAAACTTCTGACTGCTTTCCAAGCAACCATAAAAAAAACATTCCATCTAAAGAACTCATAAGTCCCAACGGAAATAAATTGCCAATTCTCCTAGAAAATTCGGAAGACAACTTTCAATATGCAGAATGAAGAGAATTCGTGATCGGAAATAAGCACAAAAAGTCTAAACAAATATCGCGCTTGTTCACGGCAGAGGCTATAAACCGAATCGAAGAAGAGAAGACGGAGAAGAAACCACTTTGAGGATTTCTTCATCCGCTTGCACTCGTGATCGGAAATATGTATATATGGGAGCAGAAAAGGGTACAGATTCCCCTGGAGTCCATTTCAACGCCAAGCCGCAATGTAATAAAATACGAAGGAAGAAAAAAGAGTGGTCGACTTGTCTAAATTTGTCGTTAGGTTAAATTTCAGATTGTCACCTCATGTGTCAACATAATTCTGAACCAGATCCTGGGACTGACATTTTACTGAAACCAGTCGGCCCCTTCGACACTGACTGTCGTTTTGTGGTTGCTGTTTCTTTGTATTCTTTTAATATAGAAAGAGAATTCTATTCAATGGCCACGGAGGAGTAACGGTCAGCCTTTAGGGATAGGGCTGCCAAGTGAGGGAGTCGCTCATTGTTCGGCTTGTTTTGGCACGTTGAACTGAACGATGCTTGAGTTTGGTGACTTGACGGAAGGCTCGACTCACCTCGGCTAGCAAGAAGCTGCAAATAGGTTGGACTCATGATGGCTGGGCGCATCTATAGGCATGTTTAAAGTTTATATATTGAGGTAATCTTATACGCTTAATGATACAAGGTGTACAAACGGTGCATAATCATCCAATTTAACGTGAACATGATCACACTGCTTTAACCACCCGTTGCGGCTCTCCACCACCTTCCACTGCTCTACCTTTCAAACACCTTTCACCACTTAAAAATGTTATAGTTCTCTAAGTGGTTTGGTTTATAAGCGGTTTTGATGGTGATAGCCATGGTTCCAGTCGATGAAAGTGAAGGAATGGTAAAAGGTGACGAAGGACACCAATCGGTGGTTGAAACCCGGAATCATATCAAATAAGGATGCATACAAGACTCTCTCTCCCCTATATATATGTTTATATTTGTTGGGAAACAAGCTAACTTAATTTGATTATTGGTTCTAAGTGTTATCTTTATCAGTTGGGTTTACAGCCGTAACTAGAGATTTAATAGGGCATCTTGTTATATTGAATCCAACTTAATCAGTTCGACAGTAATCAGATTCAAATTCGGATTAAGAATGCAATGAGAAAATTTGGTCCTCAATAGTGACCCCGATAGGTAATATATGCCTACTTATCTGTTTATTCAGCAGAATCAGGTTCCTAATCGAAACCAAAACTTCATTAAAAGAAATCAGATTCGGACCCGTAAGTAAAACTCAGGATGCTCACCGTCCATGATTGGTGATGGCTTGCGCAAGGTAGTAGCAGCCATGAGGGTCGAACCTTCGTTCTGTCTAGAACCCATAAGCCATTCCACTACACTAACCTCCATTAGGTAATGGCAACCAACATTCACTAGCAATTTCAATACTCTATGGAATTAATGAATCAGTTAACAACCAAAGGTTGCTTAACTGAAGTGAATGAAGACCATAATCAAAATAAACAGGGCTGATGATTATCATGAGGGAAAAGAGGAAAAGCCATATGAGGAGAAGAGCCATTGTGAGCGTCTATCAAATAGACATGATAGAGGACACATGATACTTCACGATCGGTGACATTGATCCCACTTGAGAGAAAGAGGAAAAGCTTCGCACTGAAAATTAAAATATAGGGACTCGCATATGCTACAGTTTCATCATGAACTTTGCCAACGGGCTCCAATATTCACAAGCTTGAGACAGGCCTCCTTGAAATCTTCAAAGAACTTTTCCTCGTCATTTGCATAGATGATGATCCACCTAAAGGATCAATGGCATTTTAATTCAGACGACAAACTTCAAGGTTGAGTAGATTAAGCTTAATTCAGAAAGGAAGAAAAAACAATAATATGATAAAAGCACATAAGCACATGAAAAGTGGAAACCTTAAACATCCATCATCTTCAACTAGTGCATGGTCAGATGGAAGCCCAATCATGCTAGACATACGATCTGGATGAAAATAAAAGCATCAGCCCAAATTAGCAAAGTGTGCAAGTAACATCTCACAGTAGATGTCAACACTAAAACCAAGCTTCTTCCTACAGAAGCCAGCTATAATATGGATTCCAATCACCGCCATGATCTCCCTTGGCTCATATCCACATACTCCAGAAACAAAGATCATGTTTAGCTCACACCAACATTAACATCTCTGCAAACTATAGACCCCAGACATAAGGATGCTGGAAGTTGCACAAATATGTGCCAACAACCAACCTATTTAACTTGCATTACCTGAAGACTTCCATGGTTTTTGCGCAATATCTTGAAGTATGAATTGTCAAAAGAATAAGGATCCCCAAAACCTTTACCCCCAAGAGTGTGTGCTCCTGATAATGCAACAAGATCTTGTGTCCTGTAACAAGAGATTTGAAATTTAAACAAAGAGAAAATAGGTAAGATGCATATCAATGAATACTTTGGACAGAAAATGCAAATCAAAGACACCACTCACTGACCAACGAAACCCAGGTCCCACTGGTGGTGGAAGTGCATGCTAATCTTTTACTGAATACTATATCAATATATAACATTGTCTACAAGGTAATTTTGTCATGGATTAGTGGTAATGTGAGACAATAGAAAACTTTAATTTGAACATGGATAAGTGATGAGATATAAAAGGAAATTTTCACCTAATCGTGTGATTATTTGCATGCCTGTGATAGCTTTTAACTAACTACTACGTAAACTAGTAGCAAACATATATACAACATCAAGATGTTAAAATCAAGACATGGTAACAAGTTACAACTGAACTAGGTTTTAAACATAATTTTCTATATCTAACTCCATTCTAACTGATCGCGCGTGATCTACATCTAGATCTAAATCTAATCCACATTTACAACTCACACATAGGTCCAGATGCAGCAACAGAAATTTCTGCAGGGCATGATAGTGGCCCTTCCGAAGTAAAACTTTTCTCTAGAACAGGGTGACTTGCTACACGTAAACTCATTGTAGAAAGAAGCTTCTCCAAAAGGTTTCCTGTCACTGTGCAAGATAAGTTTTGCATTGCAAGAAGAAAACTCTAATATAAAGGTTTCAAAAGAGAATCTGCAATGAACTGTCCATGCAGATATTAGACAAACATACAGGATATCAGCATTAACACTGGTTCGAGGCATGTAACTTTGGTGAAATGGTTTTTTGAAGCACAAAGTTACAAAGCCCATGATGTAACCAGTCACACACTCAGAATGGTAGAAACTGACTGCACATTATAACTCGTGGTGGCACATGAAATCAGAGAACCGTATCGCTAATTATACAAAAATATTTTTCTACAACAGCAAGAAAATAAACATGTTACTTTTTTTTGAAATTTCTTTGGCAGTGGCAGCACTCATTCACTGTACTTGCATCACACTGGGCTCTATGTACAGTGTTCATTGATTTAGATAGGACTTGTAAGATGGTACTAAGAAATATTCTTCAGAAAACTTGGAATGACTCTTATGTACATCAAGCTGGTAAAGGGCGTGTCCAATAAGAGAGCAGTCTATGTGGAGTACAGAAGGATAGCTGATGTTTTCGATATAATTGTCCGATTACACCAAATTGTCAGCACTAAGCTTATAATGTGGTTATAGACGAATTACCAATGCACATCCAAATTTTCAAAGTAAATTCTCTTGGTGCATATTATTAGCAAAAGACAATGTATTAGTCATTCAGATGAGACCAAGAAAAAAAGAATTAAACAAAAACTTGAAGTGTAGAGAGAAACATTATAACAGAACCGATAAAGGGTACTGCTTCCCACCAGTACCTACATCATGGAAAACCAATGAACTGAAACAGAAAAAGGAGAACAGTTCTCCACACAGCAAAAGAGGAATTTCTCCTGTCCTGCATATATTCCTATACATATATATAATATAATGTATGCTAATTGATGAGCATGGGAAAATATAAAATGTAAAGCAGTGAACTCACGATAATCCTTTTCTCGTGAAGCATTCTTTCAAAGCAAATGCATCTAAAGTTTCTCCAGGAAGTCTCCCTTAAGGATCAGGTGCCCTGGATGATGAAAAATTATGCCTCAAAACACATCCATCAGAACCAAGATGCATAAATTCAGACAGCTACGACTATAAAAAGATCATGTTATAACTCACACCCTGCATCTACTCTTCCTGCTTGGACAGGAATCACAGGCCCTCCACAAAAGGAAACTGCTTCCGCTCCACCCAAAGAGATCATATCTGCCCAAGAGACTAATAGACAAAAGAGACCCAAAATCTGACTATAAATATTAGATGGATAGTAATCTGAGCATTACAAAAGAAGCATGACAAGGTCCATTGATATTTCTGGACAAAATGAAAGGTTCACGTTCACATACTGGGAAATAATTTCTCCACTTCCACCTTAGACTTCTCCAATACCTGAATATCCACAGAGACATCTAGTTACCAACACAAGCAACAGAACTTTGGTACATACAAACACCCACAGGTGCACACGCGCACACATACACGTAAACAAACATATACCTATACCTATATCCATGACAGTCGAACATAATAATTTTTGAAAGAGTTGTATGTTACATTGGCTTATCCAGAAACCTCAAAGCAAGAGTTATGTTCACGAAATGCACACCTTTACAGATTTTTTGAGACCAGAGTTTTCAGGTCTGTCAAGCTCAAAAACAATGGATCCATTCATGCCACCTGAAGTTATAAAGGCCATCGTATTACTTATCTGAAGGGCAAATTATAAAGCGATACAGGGAAAGCAATATCATCTGGGCATAATCCTTTCTTGCTACAACAGTTGGCAACATAGGACTGGAAAGCAAGGATCTAAACTATGTTATCAAACAGGAACAAAAGCTAGAGCTTTGAACAGTTATCAAGCGACAATTCGTCAGAAATTAAGTACCCAGATTGTCTTCCACATCAAAAGTCCCCGCATCATGAAACGACAGGCGAAGAACACCAGCAAACTTTGCTTTGGACAGTACCCTCCTTATTTCACTCCTTACCATCGAATAATAGTCGTTTGCTGCTCTTCCGGAATAAAAATCATGCAAAACAAGATACGACGACGACAAAGTTTTGGCAGGAGAATTATATGAAACAATTTAAGGAAAGTTAAAGCAAACGAAATATATTAAAAACAGAATCAAACGAAAAAGACTCACACTAGGGAATGGGTGTGGGTCTGTGACGGTGGTTCATGCAGCACAAAAGGGAACAGCAGCGTTGTGGAAATGAGATGTCTTCTACCACAAGAGACATGAGAAGTAAACAAAGCTGAAGAAGAAAACGGAGAAATTAGTTGGCATATCCCTTTCGAAAGAAACCAATAAGGCAGTAACCTCCATTTCCTCTTTAGACAAAATGAGAAGGTAGAGAGGGGAAAAGGATCTCACCTGGATTGCCGCTATGGACAGCAGCAGAAGAGGGAGGAGGAGGAAGTGGCGGCAGAAAGGAGACGAGAGGTGGTATCCTAGACCATTGAAGCGATAGGAAGGTGAGCCCAGGTGACATGGCTGACTGCAGAGTGGCTGTCTTCACCCTCCGCACTCGTTGCCTCGTATTGAGCAGAGGCTCGCTATCTATCTATCTTTACAAATCTTAAAAGACGAGAGTACGCACGACAAATATATACTTTTTCCACTACCGTCCACTGATTGTATAATTGAGATTTATTGGGACAGGATAAGTATATAATACATGAGATAAATTTGATATACTGGTCACGTTGTATGCATTGTCATATCTTTTCAATTTTCAACCCTTCGATTATTAAGATAAATGATTAAAATAAAAACAAAAATACTATTTTAAAGTTGTACTTAATTTATACGTGTAGGCAAAGAGGGCATGTAAGGGATCACCCTTGCATTGGCGGTCCCAAGCCCGGATAAAGGAGGAGGGTTGTGTTAGGCTTTCCGACAGCCAGTGTAAAACTTCGTCGGATTTTTATAACATGGATTACAAAAATTATGAGCATTGTTTTGGAATGGGTTGGAGAAAAAGCAAAGGAGATAGAGGATACAGGTTTTAAATTATGGTACTCAGGTAAAGAAAAGGCTCAAAACGGAGTTGGTATTATCATAAATAAAGATTTAAAGGAGAGTGTAGTAGACATACAACGATATGGTGACCGAATCATGATGTTGAAATTAGTGTTAGGAGCAGAAGTGGTGTTGAAATTAGTGTTTGGAGCAGAAGTTTTGAATATAGTTTGTGCTTACGCACCCCAAGTAGGACTAGAAGATAGTATAAAGACAGTTTTTGAGAAGAGTTAGATAAGGTGATTCAAAAGATTCCACAAAGGGAGATGATTTGTTTAGGAGGAGATTTAAATGAACATGTCGGTAAAGAGGCATTAGGATATCAAGGGATTCATGGAAACTTTGGTTTTGGGGATATAAACGAGGAAGGTAGGGAGATTTTAAATTTTGCTATGGCATTTGATTTCTTTATAGTCAATACAATCTTCAAAAAACGAGATGAACATTTAATTACTTATAAGAGTGGCTTATCACAAACACAAATTGATTACTTTATTTGTAGAAAAAAAGATAGAGCGTGTTGTAAAGATTGTAAGGTAATTCCAGGAGAAAGCTTAACCACCCAACATCGACTTTTAGTTATGGATTTACAAATAAAAAAATGGACAAAGAAGAAAAGAATGCATTGAGCTATTCGGACTAAATGGTGGAACCTCAAAAGCAAGAAAGAAGATATATTTAAACAAAAAGTCCTTCAAGGAGATGTTTGGAATTATGTTGGCACACCTTGTGATATGTGGAACAATATGGCTATACATATTAGGAAAGTGGCGAAAGATGTATTAGGGGTATCTAAGGGAGGTGTACCGGCACAAAAAGAAGCTTGGTGGTGGAGTGAAGTAGTACAAAATAAAATCAAGGCAAAGAGGGCATGTTACAAATTACATTATGCTAAGAAAACTAGTGAAACTTTAGAAGCTTATAAGATAGCAAAAAAGGCAGTTAGTGAAGCAAAAGCTAAGATTTGGGAGGACTTATATAAAAAAACTCAACTCAAAAGAGGGTGAAAGAGATATTTTTAGAATAGCTTGGGCTAGAGATAAGAAAACTAAAGATCTTAATTATGTTAGATGCATAAAAGACGAGGATGAAAAAATTCTTGTGGCAAATGATGATATAAGAAATTGATGGAAAAACTATTTTTATAATCTTTTTAATGAAAATAAAGATGTTAGTATTAGTTTAGGAGATTTAGCCAAGTCCAAAAAGTATATAAACCACAATTTCTACCGACGTATACAAAAGAATGAAGTAAAAGAGGCTCTTAAACATATGAAGGGTGATAAATCGGTAGGACCAGATAATATTCCTATAGAAGTTTGGAAAATACTAGGAGAAATAGGAATCACTTGACTCACAAGACTATTTAATGAAATATGGAAAAACCAAAAGATGCCCGAGGAATGGAAAGCAAGTACACTTATACCCGTATATAAGAACAAGGGAGACATTCAAAATTGTGCGAATTATCGAGGTATCAAGTTAATGAGTCATACTATGAAATTATGG
Organism: Brasenia schreberi; assembly: GCA_036023115.1. Lineage (NCBI taxonomy): Eukaryota > Viridiplantae > Streptophyta > Magnoliopsida > Nymphaeales > Cabombaceae > Brasenia > Brasenia schreberi. The sequence continues at coordinate 8,102,267 of JAYKKT010000072.1, forward strand.
GAAAGAATTATCGAACGTAGGTTAAGACAAGTATCAAATACAACACAGAACCAATTTGGATTTATGCCAGGTAGATCTACTATTGAAGCGATTCACCTTTTGAGACGTCTTATGGAACATTTTAGAGCAAAAAAGAAAGACCTTCACATGATATTTATTGATCTAGAAAAAGCTTATGATAGGGTACCGAGAGAGGTTCTTTGGAGAACTTTGGAAAAAAGAGGTATCCCATTGACATATATTAACCTTATAAGAGACATGTATAATGGTGCAAAAACATGTGTGAGGACTCATGAAGGAACGACAGACTTCTTTGAAGTTAATATTGGGTTACATCAAGGATCAACTTTAAGTCCATACTTATTTATAATGGTGATGGATGAGTTAACAAAACATATTCAAGATGAAGTACCTTGGTGTATGTTATTTGCAGATGACATTGTATTAGTGGAGGAGTCTAAGGAAAAAGTTAATAGAAAATTGGAACTATGGAGAGAAACATTAGAAAACAATGGCCTCCGACTTAGTAGAACAAAGACAGAATATATGGAATGTAAGTTTGATCATTTGGCTACTTCAGAGGACATAGAAATTAAAATTGGCACACATTGCATTCCCCAAAAGGAAAGTTTTAAATACCTAGGGTCAATTTTTCAAAGTGATGGAAGAATTGATGGAGATGTTACACATAGAATTAATGCTGGTTGGTTAAAATGGAGAGGAGCATCAGGTATTCTTTGTGATAAGAAGATACCATTAAAATTAAAAGGTAAATATTATAGAGCAGCAATTAGGCCTGCCATGTTTTATGGTTCTGAGTGTTGGGCAGTTAATCATCAACATTACAAAAGATGTCTGTGACAGAAATGAAGATGTTGAGATGGATGAGTGGTCATACAAGAAAAGACCGTATACGTACTGAGGTTATTAGAAACAAATTATGAGTGGCACAAATAGAGGATAAAATGAGAGAACATCGTTTAAGATGGTTTGGACATATAGAAAGAAGATCAAAAGAAGAATCTTTAAGAAGGTTAGAAAAACTAAATTTGGAAAGTATTAAAAGAGGTGAGGACGACCACAAAAGTGTTGGAAAGAAACAATAAAGAATGATCTAGCTTATTGGGAGTTAACTGCTAACATGGCACATGATAGGGATCTGTGGAAACAAAGAATCCATGTAGCCGACCCCGTCTAGTATGGGAAAAGGCTTAGTTGTTGTTGTTGTTGTTGTTGTTGTTGTTGTTGTTGTTGTAGGCAAAGAGGGCATGTTACAAATTACATTATGCTAAGAAAACTAGTGAAACTTTAGAAGCTTATAAGAAAGCAAAGAAGGAAGCGAAAAAGGCCGATAGTGAAGCAAAAGCTAAAATTTGGGAAGACTTATATAAAAAAAACTCAACTCAAAAGAGGGTGAAAGAGATATTTTTAGGATAGCTAGGGCTAGAGATAAGAAAACTAAAGATCTTAATTATGTTAGATGCATAAAAGACGAGGATGAAAAAATTCTTGTGGCGAATGATCATATAAGAAATAGATGGAAAAACTATTTTTATAATCTTTTTAATAAAAATAAAGATGTTAGCATTAGTTTAGGAGATTTAGCCAAGTCAAAAAAGTATATAAACCACAATTTCTACCGATGTATTCAAAAGAATGAAGTCAAAGAGGCTCTTAAACATATGAAGAGTGGTAAATCGGTAGGACCAGATAATATTCCTATAGAAGTTTGGAAAATACTAGGAGAAATAGGAATCACTTGGCTCACAAGACTATTTAATGAAATATGGAAAAACCAAAAGATGCCCGAGGAATGGAGAGCAAGTACACTTATACCCGTATATAAGAACAAGGGAGACATTCAAAATTGTGCGAATTATCGAGGTATCAAGTTAATGAGTCATACTATGAAATTATGGGAAAGAATTATCGAACGTAGGTTAAGACAAGTATCAAATACAACACAGAACCAATTTGGATTTATGCCAGGTAGATCTACTATTGAAGCGATTCACCTTTTGAGACGTCTTATGGAACATTTTAGAGCAAAAAAGAAAGACCTTCACATGATATTTATTGATCTAGAAAAAGCTTATGATAGGGTACCGAGAGAGGTTCTTTGGAGAACTTTGGAAAAAAGAGGTATCCCATTGACATATATTAACCTTATAAGAGACATGTATAATGGTGCAAAAACATGTGTGAGGACTCATGAAGGAACGACAGACTTCTTTGAAGTTAATATTGGGTTACATCAAGGATCAACTTTAAGTCCATACTTATTTATAATGGTGATGGATGAGTTAACAAAACATATTCAAGATGAAGTACCTTGGTGTATGTTATTTGCAGATGACATTGTATTAGTGGAGGAGTCTAAGGAAAAAGTTAATAGAAAATTGGAACTATGGAGAGAAACATTAGAAAACAATGGCCTCCGACTTAGTAGAACAAAGACAGAATATATGGAATGTAAGTTTGATCATTTGGCTACTTCAGAGGACATAGAAATTAAAATTGGCACACATTGCATTCCCCAAAAGGAAAGTTTTAAATACCTAGGGTCAATTTTTCAAAGTGATGGAAGAATTGATGGAGATGTTACACATAGAATTAATGCTGGTTGGTTAAAATGGAGAGGAGCATCAGGTATTCTTTGTGATAAGAAGATACCATTAAAATTAAAAGGTAAATATTATAGAGCAGCAATTAGGCCTGCCATGTTTTATGGTTCTGAGTGTTGGGCAGTTAATCATCAACATGTACAAAAGATGTCTGTGACAGAAATGAAGATGTTGAGATGGATGAGTGGTCATACAAGAAAAGACCGTATACGTACTGAGGTTATTAGAAACAAATTATGAGTGGCACAAATAGAGGATAAAATGAGAGAACATCGTTTAAGATGGTTTGGACATATAGAAAGAAGATCAAAAGAAGAATCTTTAAGAAGGTTAGAAAAACTAAATTTGGAAAGTATTAAAAGAGGTGAGGACGACCACAAAAGTGTTGGAAAGAAACAATAAAGAATGATCTAGCTTATTGGGAGTTAACTGCTAACATGGCACATGATAGGGATCTGTGGAAACAAAGAATCCATGTAGCCGACCCCGTCTAGTATGGGAAAAGGCTTAGTTGTTGTTGTTGTTGTTGTTGTTGTTGTTGTTGTTGTTGTAGGCAAAGAGGGCATGTTACAAATTACATTATGCTAAGAAAACTAGTGAAACTTTAGAAGCTTATAAGAAAGCAAAGAAGGAAGCGAAAAAGGCCGATAGTGAAGCAAAAGCTAAAATTTGGGAAGACTTATATAAAAAAAACTCAACTCAAAAGAGGGTGAAAGAGATTTTTAGGATAGCTAGGGCTAGAGATAAGAAAACTAAAGATCTTAATTATGTTAGATGCATAAAAGACGAGGATGAAAAAATTCTTGTGGCGAATGATCATATAAGAAATAGATGGAAAAACTATTTTTATAATCTTTTTAATGAAAATAAAGATGTTAGCATTAGTTTAGGAGATTTAGCCAAGTCAAAAAAGTATATAAACCACAATTTCTACCGATGTATTCAAAAGAATGAAGTCAAAGAGGCTCTTAAACATATGAAGAGTGGTAAATCGGTAGGACCAGATAATATTCCTATAGAAGTTTGGAAAATACTAGGAGAAATAGGAATCACTTGGCTCACAAGACTATTTAATGAAATATGGAAAAACCAAAAGATGCCCGAGGAATGGAGAGCAAGTACACTTATACCCGTATATAAGAACAAGGGAGACATTCAAAATTGTGCGAATTATCGAGGTATCAAGTTAATGAGTCATACTATGAAATTATGGGAAAGAATTATCGAACGTAGGTTAAGACAAGTATCAAATACAACACAGAACCAATTTGGATTTATGCCAGGTAGATCTACTATTGAAGCGATTCACCTTTTGAGACGTCTTATGGAACATTTTAGAGCAAAAAAGAAAGACCTTCACATGATATTTATTGATCTAGAAAAAGCTTATGATAGGGTACCGAGAGAGGTTCTTTGGAGAACTTTGGAAAAAGAGGTATCCCATTGACATATATTAACCTTATAAGAGACATGTATAATGGTGCAAAAACATGTGTGAGGACTCATGAAGGAACGACAGACTTCTTTGAAGTTAATATTGGGTTACATCAAGGATCAACTTTAAGTCCATACTTATTTATAATGGTGATGGATGAGTTAACAAAACATATTCAAGATGAAGTACCTTGGTGTATGTTATTTGCAGATGACATTGTATTAGTGGAGGAGTCTAAGGAAAAAGTTAATAGAAAATTGGAACTATGGAGAGAAACATTAGAAAACAATGGCCTCCGACTTAGTAGAACAAAGACAGAATATATGGAATGTAAGTTTGATCATTTGGCTACTTCAGAGGACATAGAAATTAAAATTGGCACACATTGCATTCCCCAAAAGGAAAGTTTTAAATACCTAGGGTCAATTTTTCAAAGTGATGGAAGAATTGATGGAGATGTTACACATAGAATTAATGCTGGTTGGTTAAAATGGAGAGGAGCATCAGGTATTCTTTGTGATAAGAAGATACCATTAAAATTAAAAGGTAAATATTATAGAGCAGCAATTAGGCCTGCCATGTTTTATGGTTCTGAGTGTTGGGCAGTTAATCATCAACATGTACAAAAGATGTCTGTGACAGAAATGAAGATGTTGAGATGGATGAGTGGTCATACAAGAAAAGACCGTATACGTACTGAGGTTATTAGAAACAAATTATGAGTGGCACAAATAGAGGATAAAATGAGAGAACATCGTTTAAGATGGTTTGGACATATAGAAAGAAGATCAAAAGAAGAATCTTTAAGAAGGTTAGAAAAACTAAATTTGGAAAGTATTAAAAGAGGTGAGGACGACCACAAAAGTGTTGGAAAGAAACAATAAAGAATGATCTAGCTTATTGGGAGTTAACTGCTAACATGGCACATGATAGGGATCTGTGGAAACAAAGAATCCATGTAGCCGACCCCGTCTAGTATGGGAAAAGGCTTAGTTGTTGTTGTTGTTGTTGTTTGTACTTAATTTATACGTGTATTGTTTTCTTCTTTATCTCAATAATCTATCTTCTTCACAATGAAATGTACAAGGATAAACATGTAACATAAACATATATACGTATAAATAGAGACAGAGAAAGGGGGTTGCTACTCTTGCAGCACATACTCTCATGTCAATCGTGAGGGTTGTCCATCTTGCTAAATCGTGGTCATTTAACAAGTCATATAAGTGCCTCAATTTCATCTGGCATGCTTTCTGATTTTCCCTCTCTCTCTCTCTCATCTCATCTCTCTCATTTTGTGCAATGACCCAACGTGCACTCTCTCTTGAACATGTCTCTCCCTCTCAAGACTTTCTCTTAGACAACCGTCCACCTCTACCTCATGTCTTTGTCACTCTCTCCTCCATGTTCCTCCCAGTTTGGCAATCTCTTCCATTAAAAAACTAAGAGAGAGAATGAAAGATACGAGACTGATATTCATGTAACTCTTCTCGATAATTTGGCCTATCCATCGAACGGTTCAAAATCAAAAAAGAAAAGTAAAAGTAATTTTTTACAAAAAGTAACACATTTTGTACTGATTAAAGACATGGACGATCTAAATTATCAAGAAAAGTCTCCACATATAAAAGAGTTCAGCGTCTCCTTTTCTCTGCATCTCTCTCTATATATAAGAAAACCATATTATGCCTTCTTTTTTATATGTTTAATCATGCTCACTCATTGTTTTTAGTATAATTTAACAAAAAAATCAGTTTAAATTTACTTAAACACGAGAGTCATTTAAGTAGATTTGTTAGGGGCCATTTAGTGGATCACACAAAAACATGAAAGATAGTAGCATCCAAAAACGAATGTGAGTGGAACTCTCTCTCTCGAGTTGTCTCTCGAGCTTAAGCACAGCCCTACTTCCCCAGATTGAGAGCATGCCAGTTGAGTTGTATTGTACACAACGATCTTGAGATGCAGAGGTATCATTCAGCTTCCTTTCCATTAAGGAGTGGCATCACCAGTCGAAAGGCTTGGGCTCACATGAAGCCATGTGGCCAGCCAAGAGATTGGATCAAGACTTGGGCTCCAAAAAGATCTAATTCGAGATCCACCAAAAGCCTATAAAAAGGCACCTTGGGGTTGGTTTCCAGCATTGAAGGAAGAGAGGAGAGAGCCTAAGAGAGAGAAGAAAAGAAAGAGAGAGAGGAAGAGAAGGGAGAGGAGAATGAAGGAATCGAGCCCTTCCTACCTCACCCACATCCGGCGGCCACTAAGGTCCGATTACAAGGTTTTATTCTCATCCTTTGCTTACTTCAATCTCTCCTTAATCCCATTCAATTAAAAGGGGTTGTATTAATGTAGCATTTGTCTTCCCCCATGATGTAATAGCATAGTAATGTTGTTCATTTCATTCCTTTACATTTATGCCTATTACATGTTTGATTTCAAGTTTCTCCTGCCTCTCTATATGATATATCCTCTTATATCTTCCCCTCTATGCTTAAGCTATAAACATATTTCAATTCATTTTCTTTAGTATTTAATTTCGGATGAATGCATTCACGAATGTTTTAAACACATAAATCTGTTTTCAGCATCCCGCATACGGTTGATGTTTTATTTTTTATTTTTGTCTCTCTACTCCAAATGATCTCAAATTTGGTACAACGAATCATCACACACAAACCCACATATGATAAAATTTTCAAGAATTTTAGGGTTGTGCAATCACGTAATTAAAATTGGGGAAGATCGATAGTCAAATCTGTCAAACCTATATTTTCTGCAATAGAGCTTGGGTAATCATCTCATAACTCTATCGGTAGTGAACCAATTTCAGTGAAACTTGTCTTATTGGAAAGTTGGCATCCATAGCTTTCCAACAAGACTAAGTTCATAAAGATCGGAGCTTTGTACACTGAGATACAAATATTTCTTTAAACCCCTATATTTCTGTAGCAGATCAATTCTAAGTGCCTGAGCATAAGCACATCCTTGATTTAATTTGGCACAATCACAGCATACAAAAATAGAATAAAAATAGTTCCAGAATCTTTATGCGTAAAATTTTCCTGAATTTTAGAGATCCTAAAACTGTTCAGAAAAATTCGAAAACATAACCAGATTCTTTTCGTGTTACGCTTTCTTGAACTGATGCTCAAGTTTATTCGAAAGTGAATTTTGGAAATACACGCCTTGTTCAAATCAATCCTCAAAGCGTCTAGGCTGACACTTGAACATCGGTTTAAGAAAGCGTAACACGAAAAGATCTTGCTTCCCCACAATCGCTACACGGAGTCAGAAAATCAATCTTTGATAGTTTAAGCAAACTAGTTGACACGCTCGCACAAACGACGTAGAATGAAAACTTATTTCAAGTCTCTACATAGACTTCGTAGTAAAATTTTCACATCTACACCAGTGTTATCTCTATCGCACCGTATCGTGCGATACGCTTAAGAACTCTTATAAAGGGTCCCTGGTCGAACCGAAACCCGCATTTTGTGGGTTTCCTCTCTCTTTAGACCTCCCCAAGCTCCCTAAGAACCATTTCTCGCTTCCTTGGTGTTCAAGGCTCCAAAAACGTACTCTACGGTATCCGTGTAAGCCTCCTATCTCAGATTTAGGTATAGTTTTAATGTTTTTTTTATTTTTTCCTTTTTATTTGTTGTTTTCTTTTTTTATTTGTTTTTTTTAATGACAAAATATGAAGTTATTAAGTGTTTGGATATGATATGACAAAATATGACAAACACTCTATTTGATTGTTATTTGATGATTGGGATTTACGAAGTGCTTTTATTTTCATATATTTTATTGAATTAAAGTACTTAATTGAGATGGCAGGAAGGGGTGTTAGAGACTCCCATTCTCATTCTGATGATCCGGCATGGCAGTGGGTACACCAATTGAGGGTTCTAAATTAAAGATCAAATATTTATTTTGTGAGAGGGTGGTTAGTGGTAGAATTTCAAGGTTGAAACACCACCTATCAGGGATTAGGAAAGAAGTTGCTCCATGCATAGGCAGAGTTAGAAGTTTGCCAGAAGGTATTAAATAGCAATGTCTACAGATGATTGATGATTGAGAGTATAAAGAAAGGAGATAACAAAAAGATGATTTGGAGATGTTTGAAGAAGATGATGAAGCTATTGGATTCACTGATAGTTTGCCCTAAGATGTCAGAACAGAAATTGGTAATAGTAGTTCACGAGCACCTCACAGAGGAAAGAGGATTGTTGAAGACTTTGGAGGTGATAGAAGAAGTTTAGGAAGGAGTAGAGGAAGATCTTCTTCTAACATATATTCATTTTTTCCTCCTACTACTACACCTGGTGCTCAACCTGAAATTCGTGCTGTTATGGCTTCAGAACAGTTGCATGATCAGGCAGACCTTGCAGTGTGCAGATGGTTTTATGATGCATACATTACATTCAATGCAGCAAACAGTTTTTATTTTTAAACAATGGCAGACATCGGTCCAGGATACAAGATACTCTCCTATCAGAAGTTGAGAGGAAATATCTTAGATAAGACCGTCATTGAAGTGCAAGAACAATATTCGACATTGAGAGTCATAGAAGGAAACAGGTTGCACTATCATGACAGATAGTTGGACAAATAGGCGAGGAAGGAACTTGCTAAACTTTCTTGTCTACTGTCCTAAAGGACTTATGTTTTTGAGATCTTTGGATATGTCAAAAGAGAGGCACACTATGGATATTTTACGACAAGAATTTGATAAGGTTATACAAGAGGTTGGGTTAGAGAATGTAGTCCAATTGATTACAGATAATGCAGCTAATTACAAAGCAAAGGGAAAGGAGTTAGCTGATATTTATAGGACTTTCTACTGGACACCATGTGCAGCTCATTGTTTAGATATCATCCTTGAGGACATTGGTGAGATGGATGAAATAAAAGCAGCAACTGAGTGTTGCCAGGATATTACAAAATTCATTTACAATCATGCATTTATTTTGTGTATGATGAGGAGATATACAGAAGGTGCAGAGCTTTTTCGAACAGTTGCAACTCGGTTTGCAACAAACTTCTTATCTATATAGAGTATTGTGAGACATAAGCAAGCATTAAAGAGAATGTTCTCCTCCGATGAGTAGCAATAATTTGTAGAGTTGCCTAAGAACATAAGAAATAGAAAGCTAAATGAGATTTTCGAGACAGTCTTGAGGAGTACATTTTGGAATGCATGTGTTAGACTGTTGAAGATTATATGTCCTTTAATAAAGGTTAGACTGACAGTGAGGAGAAACCATCTATAGGCTACCTTTATGAAGCCATGGATAGGGCAAAAGAAGCCATCAAAAATAATTTTAATGAAAAAAAGAGAGATTATATGCCCGTGTGAAAAATAATTGATAATAAATGGAATAAACAATTGAATCAACTTATTTATGCAACAGCATAAACCCATCATTCATGTACTCAACAACCTTCAAAAGGGATGGTGAAGTTAATCAAGGCATCATTGATTGTATTCATAGATTAATCCCTGATGAGAGCAGAGCAGATGCTATACATCGAGAGATAGACATTGCCATTTAACTAGGGTGCTATTTGTAAGGAGGCCTAGGGACCCCAACTTGCTTGAATCTTCTCAAGCAGACCTTTTGGAGGTGGAGACTGGAGAGTATATCGATAGCTCCTGGTACACCCCCAACAAAAATCTGTTTAATCATACTAACAATTTTGGCATGGTAGTAGGTTATCATGGACCTCCATTAAATGATAGTTGGATGCACAATCGCTCCATAAACCAGTGGCTCAACTGGTTCCAATCTCATAGGACTTTGAGGTAACCGTTCCATAAGCCATTTGCCCTGTTGGTTGCCCATATTAATAGAATCAGAAAGTAACCGCACCAGAGACCATCTATTCAGCTACTGAATTGATGCCCAACCACCCCACAAAATCATTAGCTCAACTTGCACATGGTCACTCTACAAAATAGTGGTTGATCTTGTTGTTCATCCCAGTCAAACTAGGGAGCATACACTCCATAAATATGCAATTCAGTTGTTGCTTCATCTCAGCCAATCAACAAAGAATCCATTAACTGCCACCAGTACATAGATGTGATAATGTCTTCCGATATCAAAAGAATAGCAAATGCTTGAACATCACCATGATTTGTTATGTACTCGAAAGGATTTTGTAGCAAGCAAATGAATTTACCGATGCAGAATTAGTGGACCCAGAAGAAACCAACTTAGAATTGGTTGAGTAGGAATCGTTTGATGCAAAATTGGTTGATGATGCAGTGTCAGCCAATATATAGAATCAGTTATTGATGCCAAATTGCTTCACGATGCATTTGGTGATACAAAATCATCTGGCGACATTGAAACAACTAATGATACATATGATGCAGAGTTGACTTCGAATATAAAATCGCCATGTCACAGAGTCGGCTTAATAGAGGTTCAGCTACCAAAGGGGAATCATTTGTAGACAAAGGATCGGTGGACAACAATTCAGTTTACAAAGAATTGATTGACAAAAAGTCATCTAAAACATAATGGGTTGACAGAAAATCAGTTGACACATAATCAAATGATGATATGTAAAACTCGAACGACAGCACTTGGCTGAGGAACGTTCAATCTCAACATGTGCAACAAAAGCATATCCAGTAGAGATCCCTTAATTGAACGTGACTCCTTCCCTAGTCTACTGTTCATAAGGAGGCCTAGGGACCAATGCTGTAATTAGCTTATTGGTACCCGTATGTAAAGGGTACCGATACGCGATAATCATACCGTATTGTACGATAAAGTACATTAAAATATTGAAAAAAATTCATGAAAATCATAAAAATCATCATGTATTGTAATACCCTCTATCGCACGATACAAGATGTATCGTACAATAAAGTACATATATTATAGTGTATTGTATGATACAGTGTGTTACGAGTATGATACATGTAACTTGAATAATATCGGTTCGGGTATCGATACACCCATATCACGTATCATATCGTGTATCATATCGTCCTATACGATATTTATAACATTGCTAGGGACTCCAACTTGCTTGATGATTTTCATGCAGACCTTTAAGAAGTGGCGTGAATATCAACACCTCCTAGCATGTCCAAGAATAACAATCCAACCCTGTCCCAGATATCCGAACTACCCGTCTAATGAATAGAGGTGATGTTGACTATCCATTGAGCACTTAATTCTTATAGGAATATGTGGGTTCTTGATTTATAGGAAAGCTTGAATTATAGTTTCTAGGAAATCAATAATCGCTCTAACACCCTTCCGATCGACTGAGATATTTAGAAAGGCTGAGAACAGGACACCGACAAAATCTGATCTAGTTTGAAAAAATCAGTGATGCATCAAAATTCGCACAAATAAGACTCCTAATATTGAGATATAGCCAAAATATTAGCTAGTCCGTAAGTCCGTAGCATAATCGACCAAAGTGCACTCAGTCGAGGCAAATTCAACCTAGAGATTTAACCGAGCCATGTCCACCCAAGCTTCACTAACAGAACCTGCCCTTTTCCTCTATGCTACTGCTAGTGAGGACGCGCAGGGACTCCGGCCGGCTAGGTTGATCCCTTCACGTGGACCTATTCGGAGGTGGAGGGTACTAACACATGTTCGCGCGTATGAATATGTCTGTGTTATATACGTCATCATAATCACTCCCTTGAAGTTCTCACATTGCTTCTACTGGACCTATTCGGAGGTGGAGGATACTAACACATGTTCGCGCGTACGTATATGTCTGTGTTATATACGTCATCATAATCACTCCCTTGAAGTTCTCACATTGCCTCTACTGCCCAACAAAATTCCACAACCCCAATATGCAAAGCAAAGAAAGAACGGAAGAACGTATTCAGATGGCCCGAAAGAGAAGATACGCAGAAAGAAAAACTAAGGTCTGCATAATACAAAGGAGGAAACTGATCATGAAAAAGGAGCAAAAGGGAAAACTTACCAATCCTTGGTTGTCTTGCTGCATCTCTTTCGGCAGCTGGAACAGACCCTAGAATTATCCGGCAGCCAATCTGTCCCCGTCCGGCAAGAGTCGCCGAGAGGCAATCGATCAACGAACATGGAGATCGGATTCTGAGCGCCTGAAACCGCCGTTGTCGCCGGAGAGAGAGAGCGGCGGCAGGCGGGATTTCCGCCGGCACAATCCCAACGTCCGCCGTCACTGTCGCAGGCAGGCGTTGTTTCGCGCGCGTCTCAACAAGAAGTCGCCGTCGTCTTTGAGTATATCGGATCCAACGCGAGCAGGAAGATGATTTCACCATGATCCGAGTTCTAAAACTATTAAACGCCCCTTTTGGTAGTTCTTATAAATGGTATTTACATAATGTAGTCCCCAAAAGGTTTATCAGTTGACAAAATTGCCCTGACCATTCCGATCATTTTCGAATGAACTATGAACGTTTGGACTTTTCTGGTCAATGCCCTGCCAAGTGTGACAGTTTTAGACCCAACCTCAATAGGGATTAGGAACACCGGGTTGGGTCTCGGTCAATCCAAATTGACCCGACATAAGCACAACCCGAAATCTATAATTTTATGTTTATATGAATTTGCATTAACGGAGTGAGTGAGAGCTGCTAGATAAACTCTTATACTAAACATTGCTTGATCAGTTAATATACTTATCGTGTTACTCAAGTTGATGTTGATAGTCAACTCAATTTAGTATGTTCATGAGTTTAACAATGGAAAGATGTCATTAGTATATATACATACAAATGTGTGTGCGTGCATATATATATTAAGGTATGTATATAGAAAAATTGAGAGTCATTAAATACTTTCTCATGCAAGACTCTACTAAATAGTTTACCACGATTATACCAACAATTCAAATTGAGTAACCTTTCAACCTCAACACAAGGATTGATACCACTTAATGCATATAACTACCTCAACACAAGAATTGATACCACTTAATGGACATAACTACATTAAATACAATACGAGATGAATACCTTGATGATCACCATGTGATTGATCACACAAATAGTAGTGATGGTCAAGGAATGTTCTCTCTCTATATATATATAAAAAAAATTGTAGTTGTGTTGACTTGGGCCTGACCCCAACCCAACCAGGTCATGTCCAGGTCTTGAAAGTGGATCCGAATAAAAACCATACCGTCTCGGGTTAAAACTACAATTGTTGGTCTACAGACCCGAACGAAATAGTACACCACCATTGCCAAGGAAAAATCCGTCCTTTACCTATGGATAATTCCTCGCCAAGCTTGGTGTGCATGCGTGTGAGAGAGAGATTTTTTGTTAGTTAGATTCATATTTTACTCTATGTAATAAGATTCGTGTATGTATGCTCCTTAAAACTTGTGTTAGATATATACCCTATAATAGGAGGCCAAGCCAGATGCACGCCCTAGGTATCGAACTCAACATCTTCATCTTCATCTTCATCTTCATCTTCATCTTCGTCTTCGTCTTCGTCTTCATCCTGTGACTCGAGCCTCTAGCCAGCTGAGTTATTGCTCATTGTGCAGCAATATTGAATTGATTATTTATATCTTCGCGTTTTCTTGCTTCAAATCATTCTATATGGAAAATGAGAACTTCATGAAATCTCATATGTCAACCGAAAACAAGAAACCCAGCTTTTGGATGGAACTTTAGCATTAACGTTGATTATTTTTTCTGAGTTTGCTTATTGTGAGTTTTATATATCGTCATCTGGTAATAAGAGTAGAAGCTAGATCTTGCACTAACTTTAGTTACTCTCCTTTTATTTCACATGCAAATCCATACATTCACTTTATTTCTCATGTTATATTAATTAGTGCATAAACTTACATAAACATTTATACCGTTTGATATTTGAGATTGATGGTAGAGATTTAGATCATTTTACATTAATATACTTGTGCATTAAATGTAAAGTACAAAGATAAACCAATATATTTAATTAAAATATCCATTATCAATCTCAAATACTCCCTCACTCTATAAATAAAAATTAGTACACATTGATATATATGGTAAAACATTCTCAAAGATCTCAACCTCGATCTTAAAGATGAAAGATTTTTAAGTCAAACTTTAATTTTTATCGGGTGCATTTACTGCATCTCTAAAAAGTATCAGCATATTTTTTTACTTTGACCAACTACTAATCGATTGAGATTTAAATGCATGTTTAAGCATGAATTGATATGTGTATGGACTATGCTCTCTCTCTGATATATATATATATATATATATATATATATATATATATATATATGTGTGTGTGTGTGTGTGTGTGTGTGTGTGTGTGTGTGTGTTGGGTATGACGGGGCAAGTATCAGGTCCAGTACAGATAGAGGCATCTTATCCCCATAATGGAACCTGAATCTGATCTGATTGGGTATTCCGGTCCCATTTGGGTTGGGTTTGGGCGAGTCAATATTGCGTCCCTACTCATGGGTCGAACTCGTCGCTTCCCGTGCTGAAAGCACTACTGTAACAACATGCATTTTGTGTGAGCTTAATGAGTCCTTTCTACGTGAAGTATAAACTTCGGATTGAAACTTTACCCGTTTGTGATTCAGTACTTTTGGGTATGAATTCGGTATAGCTTGTTCGTTTCCGACTCTGAGCCGAAATCTCATTTTATATGCCTTGCCATAAGAGGTTTATACTAGTATTAAATCTAACCAAACTACAAATATTCTTCAGTTCCTATCATCACGTAATAAAATGAAAGATTATGATGCTGGTTCAAATAACAAAAACATAGTTATTTTACAAGTCAGGTAACTTATCAAATGAGGAAGCGCTCTTATTGTTAGAATATTCTTTCTATTTTATCTTTCCCATAAAAATCGGTTTCGTTTCACTTTCGATTGGAGTTCGGGTTGGGTACAGAACGGTTGGTGTGTGTCCAGTCTCTATAGGACTTGGTTTTTTTCACCAGATCCAACTCCATACCAAAACAGGTCAAATTCAAAGAACAGACTAAAACTAAGGGGTTCGTTTGAGATGTTTAGATTGGACCAAAACGGGTTTTGGTGCGGTGTGAAGGAACCCCACTAATGTGGCCGTATCAGCCTGAACATACGGTACGTTAAAATCTACTATGATACTTGTTCCCGTCGAAGGATGGTACATACGGTTTCGCTACGGTTCTTAGTGTGGTCAAAGAAAGCAAGAGTACAAGTTGCAGAAAATCACTTGAACGGAACTAAAAGATCATTTTATTGAATAGAAAGAGTATTGCATATCGCCTTACAAACTACAATTTAATTGGTATAAGTTCATAAAAGTATTGAGCAATGGGTTGTTTTCAAATTAAGAAAACCCAAACCTAACTGATAAGTGATCTATTCATAATGGTCGATTGGTTACATTCTCTCTCACGTAAACGGTTGAAGCTCGCGACAATGTTGGAGTTCATGAGAGAATAATGTTTGGGTATTATGCATCACATAGACGCTTACAATAATGTATATTTATGATCTGAGGGTGACATTCTCCCCCACATAATGATTGAATTATGTAATGTATTATGATTGATGCATGCAATACACACACGATAGAACAGAAAAACAATAGCTCACCTGGGTTTGACTCACAAATTAAGGCCATGAGTTCGATCCACGAATATGCATCTGGCTCATTTGCGAAAAGATAAGTATCATCGTATCGATAAAAAAAGATACGTATAGTCTCAAAACCAGACCTTATCGCAATGCATATGACTCGTAGGACCCACATGGGATGGAGTCCGAACGGGAAGCTGTCGCGATATTCGCGCGATATTCTAATGGAATAATTAATTGAAAGGAGGCCAACTGTCGACGTTGACAGACAGGGCAAATTGGCGTTCCCAGTTTTTGGTGCAAACGTGTGACGGGTGCCGGCCGGTTGAAACACAAAACAAGCAGGAAAACGCATCCCCGTCTCTTCCTTCTTCAATTGCTGTCGTTAGAAATTGTTCGGCTTC
The DNA here is from genome assembly GCA_036023115.1 of Brasenia schreberi. Classification (NCBI taxonomy): domain Eukaryota; kingdom Viridiplantae; phylum Streptophyta; class Magnoliopsida; order Nymphaeales; family Cabombaceae; genus Brasenia; species Brasenia schreberi. Next base: position 8,118,289 of record JAYKKT010000072.1, read on the forward strand.
TTTCTCTCTCTCATCCTGTTGGTGATGTTATTACGCTTGCTGACCGTTTGAGACGTAGAGGATCCTTTGTGTCCGTAGAGGTTAGATTGTTCATCGGATTTTTGTGGGTGTTTCGTGATCGGTACTCGTTTATGATCCCGCTCCGCTTCCGTGGGTTTTTTTGCAAGTGATTGATTTGTATTCTTTTTTTAATTTGGTTCCAGTGATTTCTTGGAAAAACGATGGAGAGGTTCTGTTCGAATGTGAGATGATACCCTCTTAGCAGATATTTTACACTTAGAAAACGAGTGGAGTTTTGGATGAGAATTTGGTGGAGGAAATCACGAAATGCCGAAGACGGTCAGGAGGAGAGTTGGCAAGTATGAGGTGGGAAGAACGATTGGCGAGGGAACATTCGCCAAAGTGAAGTTCGCCCAACATACGGAGACGGGCGAGAGTGTCGCGATGAAGGTGCTCGAGAAGAGCACGATTCTCAAGCATAAGATGGTCAATCAGGTGAGATTTCAGATGAGCGGTTTGATGTTTTCTGCGATTGGGTTCGCAATCGCTTTGTTGATTTGGTTGGGATCGTAAAATCTAAGTCTTTTGCGTGTCAGATCAAGAGGGAGATATCTATCATGAAAATTGTTAGGCATCCTAACATTGTCCGGTTGCATGAGGTAATTGTTTGGGGCATGCGTTAATTTGTAGCGTCGCGCTTCAAGTATTTGTATTCATGCAGGAAACATACTTATCGAATCAATTGATTTGGGATGCTTGTGTAGGTTCTAGCAGGTCCCACAAAGATTTATATGATTCTGGAGCTTGTCACCGGCGGGGAACTGTTTGATAAGATTGTAAGTTTATTGAACCCCCAATCTATATTCTCAGATCTCCTCCTCTTTGCAAGCTTCTATTTCGCTGCTCAGTATCTAAGTGAATAAGCAAATCAATTGAATTTCATAGTGGAAGTGGAAAGTGAACAAAAGGATAAACACTATGCATGGTTAATCAATTCAATTTTAAATATTGAAGTGGAAGGGGAGAAAAGGAAAAAGTTCCTCTGTGCCAAATCAATTCAATCGTTCGCAGGTTCATGAGGAAAAGTGGATATAGTATTTGAAATGGATAACAATAAAAATCATGGGAATCAATCAAACACAAGTATTTTGAGTGTTTAGAAATTCTTTGTGGGTTCTTCTTCAGAAGTCAGAGGAGAGTGAGGAGAACTAACAATACTCTAAGTTTTTCTCCTCTATCCAGATATGTTCCAAACAATAATTGTTGTACTTGTACCTCATGAATCATGATGTATCTCTTCAACACTTTGACCACAGGATGTAACGTGGAGCATGAAGGGAAAAGGCCTATGCCTTGTCTACACTGGAAAAAGTAAACATCTTGAATTTCTTCGTAGACCTTGAGTTTTTGTAGTGGATGTTGTTCTATGACGAGACTTTTGATGGATTTTAGAAGGCAAGTGGGTTTAGGCAGGCCCCTACCGGTTATGGTTCAAACCAATATGTACAACACAAGCATAGGGGACCAATCAGCGGGATGATCCTTCATAAAATGTCCAGCACCAACTTAGCAAATTCCACCAAGTGGTTGTCTTCAAAGTTGGAAAGGTGTATAATAACAACAACAACAACTAAGCCTTTTCCATACTAGACGGGGTCGGCTAAAAGTTGGAAAGGTGTATAACTTTTGAAATTTCAAAAAGCAAAAAAACACATGAAAGTGATAATAAGCTATCCTCCTCCTATGAAACTTTCCTTCAAGAGCAACTTTAATGGGGCTAACCAAATCAGTTGTTGAAGTTTCCATGAATTCTATCCGTTTAATCTACTTTTTAGAGAATTATTTTCCAAGTACTCAATCCTTCCTTCGAGCGTGCCTTCTGTAGGAAACATTCAGAGAGAAGGCAATTTCCTTTCTCTGGTGGTGTAACCTGTGCGCCAGCTCCTTGCAGAAAAAGCTAGCTATATACATCTCAGCCTTTAATGGAAATTGGATATTACAATAGTGCTTTGGCTTTTGCTTTGATTTGCCTATCTTCATGTGGCACCGACATTGTCAATCTTCTGCACACTAGAAGCTGTTCATTTCTTGGAGTGTTGACTAGTGGTCTTTCAGTTTAGTATTTGAACGGGTTGTTGGGCAGATTTGTGTTATCCTATGGTGCTTATTATACAGGTTCACCAAGGAAAGCTTAGCGAGTCAGAATCTCGCAGATATTTTCAGCAGCTCATTGATGCTGTCGACTATTGCCACAGTAAGGGTGTTTACCATCGAGATCTGAAGGTAATTTTGATTAGTATGGGTTCCATAGTTCCATTTAGTAGACTTGTCGTACACTTTTTCTCTTCTTGTAGTATGATTGTTTGAGTTTCCTTTGTAGCCTGAAAATCTTCTCCTGGACCCTCAAGGAAATTTGAAAGTTTCAGATTTTGGCCTTAGCGCATTGCAGCCTCAAGTAAGAAATAAGAATGACGATGTATTTCTGTTCCATTTATTGGTGTCCCAAGTTGTATAGATAACATATTCTGTTTTCTTTTCTGCTTGATTCTGCTGTGTCAACTCACAGGGAGTTGAACTTCTTCATACAACCTGTGGCACCCCAAATTATGTTGCACCAGAAGTAAGTGGTCTTTATTCCCTTTATGGTGAGCTTCATGTAACTTTCATGTTCATAGTTTCATCAGTACCTTCTGTAGTGTATGCTTGATGATAGTCATGTACGGATGTACCGTTGGTTCTTGTATCATTGATGCCAACGAATTTGTCCTTTTTGTACATATGGCAAATTTTGGGTTGTTTCACCATACAATGCTGTAGAAAAGCAGTTGTTTCTTATGTAGGATGCTTAAACATAACTTGAACTGGTGGTAATAATAAGAAGGGGATGATGACTAGTATTAGCCAATGTGTACTGTTATATAAAAGCATTCTTTTTGCACTTGTGGGCGATGTAGTGGCTTATTTGTGCTTCTGCCAAACCCTTCATTGTGAGGAACCAGCTGACAGGGAGCGCTGACTGCACAGTGTTTAGGGATGTGGAGAAATGTGTTGATGATTGCTGGCAATTGTAGAAGATGCTTAAAGATGATAGATGACTTAATACTTTACAACAACAACAACAACTAAGCCTTTTCCCATACTAGACGGGGTTGGCTACATGGATTCTTTGTTTCCACAGATCCCTATCGTGTGCCATGTTAGCAGTTAACTCCCAATAAACTAGATCATTCTTTATTGTTTCTTTCCAACACTTTTGTGGTCGTCCTCTACCTCTTTTAATACTTTCCAAATTTAGTTTTTCTAACCTTCTTACAGGTTCTTCTTTTGATCTTCTTTCTATATGTCCAAACCATCTTAAACGATGTTCTCTCATTTTATCCTCTATTGGTGTCACTCCTAATTTGTTTCTAATAACCTCATTATGTATACGGTCTTTTCTTGTATGACCACTCATCCATCTCAACATCTTCATTTCTGTCACAGACATCTTTTGTACATGTTGATGATTAACTGCCCAACACTCAGAACCATAAAACATGGCAGGCCTAATTGCTGCTCTATAATATTTACCTTTTAATTAGATGACTTAATACTTTAAAGGAATATATTCATAAATTCATTTTCAAAAGTAGCTACCTATGCATGTAAAATTCATTTCATCTGGCTCTATAGTGGTCGTGAGATATAATTTGAACTCCTACAGAATTCAACTGGTGAAATTGGGATGGTCTCTCATTGTTATATACCTGTGGTCTTCTGGTGCTATCCTCTACATTTGTTTCTTTATCTGCTTCTGCGGGTGTTCAAATTTGCTCTTTGGGTCTTTACATGTCACACTGTTAGGGTTTTACTTCACTTGGCCACAGTGGAACCTATGTCACATAGACACTCCTAAGCGATGTTGTTTCACCTCCTAGAAAGGGTGCGATACTGACACTGGCATGATTGCAGACACTCAAAATACCTTAGTCAAATGCACCAGATCCGTCCATTGTGTTGGGGGCTATTTTAATCCAAAAGCAAACTTAGTTAATGTGTCTGAGTCTGTTTTGGTCCTAAAAACAAGAGGAAAACTGGTTCAACTTACCTTGTTTGGGTTTCTATTTATCATTGGCTGGCACCTTCACCCATGGATGATGGATGGCCAAACTACAAGCACGCACACACACACACAGAGGTGTCAGTGAAAGAAAAATAAAGTGGGTGGGATCAAAAAGAGAGGGTATACGAATAGGTTTAGCGACTTAGGAGAGTGAGGGGTTGTCATGTCAATGACATGGTGAGAGCAATTGAGAGGGGTTTGGTGGACGGACACTCTTACAAAAAGTGGGAGGCATTTGGATACTTGGAAAAGGAGGAAGGGAGGGAGTGAGAAAAAGTGGTAACTTTAAATTTTGAACAAGATATCTGAATATTTCATCTTATAAATTAAATAACAATATACATATTTTTTTAAATTGGCACACATTGCATTCCCCAAAAGGAAAGTTTTAAATACCTAGGGTCAATTTTTCAGAGTGATGGAAGAATTGATGGAGATGTTACACATAGAATTAATGCTGGTTGGTTAAAATGGAGAGGAGCATGAGGTATTCTTTGTGATAAGAAGATACCATTAAAATTAAAAGGTAAATATTATAGAGCAGCAATTAGGCCTGCCATGTTTTATGGTTCTGAGTGTTGGGCAGTTAATCATCAACATGTACAAAAGATGTCTGTGACAGAAATGAAGATGTTGAGATGGATGAGTGGTCATACAAGAAAAGACCATATACATAATGAGGTTATTAGAAACAAATTAGGAGTGGCACCACTAGAGGATAAAATGAGAGAACATCGTTTAAGATGGTTTGGACATATAGAAAGAAGATCAAAAGAAGAACCTGTAAGAAGGTTAGAAAAACTAAATTTGGAAAGTATTAAAAGAGGTGTGGAAACAAAGAATCCATGTAGCCGACCTCGTCTAGTATGGGAAAAGGCTTAGTTGTTGTTGTTGTTGTATACATACTTTTTAAAAGATAATATATATATATCCTGCCATGTTCCCACACCAACATCTTTTAAAATTGCTGTGCACTGCACCAGTATCGGTGTGACATAGGATGGTCTGTCACAATTATATGCCTCCTTTTCATGTTACCCCTATCATCTTCTTGTGCTACTCCTCTATTGAAATAAGTTGGTTCTGTTATTTTGTTTCCACTTTCTAGTTTTAGTTCAAGTATATCAAGCAATAACCAACCTTTTGGTGTTAGGTACTTGGCCACAAAGGTTATGATGGTTCGTCTGCGGACGTCTGGTCTTGTGGTGTTATCCTTTATGTTCTGATGGCAGGATATCTTCCATTCAATGAACCAGATCTTCCAACATTGTACAGGAAGGTATGATCTTCTATACAAACTAGAAAGCATATTAAGCAAGTCCTAATGTTGACAGTACTGAAGTACATCATCTAATGGGGTTTTGCAGATCAATGTAGCTGAGTTTTCTTGTCCTTCATGGTTTTCTTCTGGAGCAAAATCACTGATACGGAAAATTCTGGACCCGGATCCTATATCTGTGAGTGTTAAATACGCCTCTTGAATCATTATATTTAAAGATTCTCTGGCTCTTTATTATAGTATTGTGTTTTTATTTTGTCTTCGTAAAGGGCGTCTTTCATTTATCTCCAATTACTGGATTCAACAAAATTACATGCCTTACTAACATGCTTGTTATTGATATTGTTTATTGTTTTTATTGTATTTGGGGTACATGGTGCACCCTGCCATTAAATCTTTCAAGTCTAGGAATATGGCTAATTTAAATTAGACCAAGGATGAGAAAAGATTTCTCATTTACAGATCTACCGACTAAGAATATTAACAAGGTTTTTGTTCATGATCTCCAGTCTTGCAAATTTCTCTAGGATAAGAATATGTGTGTACTGAACAGTAAGAAAAGAGAAAAGTTTTGGTTTATAACCAAGGAAAACCTGTCTTTTACCATCAAAATGAAACAAAATGGGATCTAATAAATAATTAGTTGTTGTAATAGTGTTGTCATGGACAATGCTTGGCTCAAAGTGGTATTCATTTTCTGGGTCTTTAAAGGATAGCTCTGTTTCATCCTGAAGATTATTGAAGGTTCAGAATTTGTGCACCATTTTCCTTGTAGTTATTTCTTGGACTTGGATGGCTGAAAAAGATCTAGGGTTCACTGGATATGACTGTTGTTTCTGTTTCTTACCACATAGTAATAATTTCGCCAATGTCATGACAAATATCTAATCTTAAGGTTACTCTAGCTATAATGAAAACCTACAAAATTTTTGATGCTTTACTATCCATAAAACAAGTATAACAGTAGTGTATCAATATGTAAAAAAAATGTTTTTGTGTACATTAAGTGTATCTTTCCAGATCTTGCTTCCCTTTACCAAATAGATCTTTTATATATTTTTTGTAAGATGATGCTCTTGAAACCTAAGAAAAGATTTTGCTTTTTCCCCCAAGTTGTAGAGAAATTTCTGATGTTCGGTTATGGTTGGACCTTTTTCCACTAAGACCTTCCAAAAGATAAATCACTGGACTGGTAGATATGGTTTTCAAACGATCCATTGGCTAAAATCTGCCAACTGTTGCCATAAGACATGGATGACACCTTGGATGCTTTCTGGTTATTCTTTGGTTGACAGTCGGGTAATTAAGAAAAGCCATGAAAACCAAGTTCTTGTGGTTTATGATGCAAGTGCAAAAACTGCATGTTTTGCCAAGCCTGGGCTTATCAAATTTTGGATGTTACCATCATTCATTTGACTGAGACCCCGGTTTTGATATGGCATTTAGATGTTTAGTGAAATGGTTGTCACCGTGCTCTTGTATATTGCATACCAAGAATATATAATACATGTGAAAGAACATCATATGCAGCTTGATTTTGAATTTCATGATCTTTTATTCTTCTTGAAAAATATGGAGAATTCAGATTCTCTTCCTTATTGGTCCAATGCCAGTCATGGAATAATTCACCATCCATTTTCATCGTCTTTAAAGAAATGGGGTATATAAAAGCCTTAATAAAGATCTTATGTAACTTATATAAGGATCTGATTCTTCTTGGAGGGGGTTGTTTTGCAGCTTAGTTTTGTGCAAGTTTGAATAAAAAAGAAAATTTATTGAGTATGATAGAAAAGATGAATGAGAGAGGCTCGACCCTCTCGTGGGTGTCAGCTATCTCTCTCTTTTGGTTTCTCTATGATAAAACCTAAAAACATTACATCAAACGACTTCATATACTATAGACTTTCTAACTTAAAAGACTAAAATACCCTCAATAAGTGATCCTATTTAACGTCTATATTATAGTGCATATCTTCTCTTTCTTCTACATTCTCCTTCAAGTTGGGTGAAATATATTTATAACTCCCAACTTGCTACATAATCGGTCTAATGTACTCTTAGACACTGCCTTGCTTAAAATATCTGCAACTTGATTCTCTGATATCACATAGTGCATGCTTAGAATCTTGTTTGATATTTTTTCTCTAATAAAGTGACAATCCACTTCTATATTCTGTCTTCTCATGATGAACATTAGTTGTAGCGATATGTATTGTTGCTTGATTGTATGTATGGAGTGATATTTAAAGATTGACTTTTACTTATAGTTCAATGATAATGAAATCAACCATATTGCTCATTTCTAGGATATATCAAAATCTTGAATAATGCATCCATATGTTGTTGTTTTGGAGAATGCATAAATCTACTAACGATTTCAACCACATATATTATGTCATGTCGTGTGATTATCAAATATATCAATTTTTCCACAAGTTTTTTATACCTTTTAGCATCATTATCTCCTTACTGTTATTTATCCCCAATCTATGATTGATATCCATAGGAATACCGCATGGCTTTGATCTTGTGACACCTGTTTCCTTTAATAGGTCTATAACCATTACATATTTCTGCTGAGTAAGGAAGATACCTTTCTTCGATCTCAATACTTTAATGCCCAGGAAATAATGAAGTCATCTCAAATCTTTCGAGTCAAAAAGTTGATGCAATTGTTTCTTTAAGTTTTGGATTTCTTCTTCATCTATCTCATGTTACAACAATTCATCCACATACACAATTATATACACAATTAGTAGGGATATTTCATTCCCCCTTTTTATAAACAGTGATGGTCATTTGACTTCTGGTATAACCGAGCCCAATAATTCCTTCATTTAAGCGTTAAAACCAAGCCCTGGTGATTGTTTGAGTCCATACGGATGTTTCAACCCTTAGAACTTCCATATACACTTCTTCATTGGTCTTTCCTTGTAGAAAGACATTTTTTATATCAAGTTGGAACTTTTTTTATCCTCTGTTAGCTGCCAAGCTTATAAAAACACATATAGAAGTCATCTTTGCTACTTTCATTATAGTCTATCCCATAAGACAACTATATCCCTTTTGGAACAAGCCTAGCTTTGTATCTATCAATTTCTCTAGATATAAATACTTTATATTTTACTATATATATATATCCATTTACACCTTGTTCCATAATGATAGATAGGGTGCAGAGTGCATATACTAGGTTGAAAAGGTTCTTCAACTCCTCAATTAGGAGATTCAATATAATTTGGAAACAAATATATTCATTGATCAAGTTGTAGATTATAGAATTGAAGAAGTCATTTAAGGAATCTCAAACCATCACCAAACATTATATTGATGTGACATAAGTTATTATCGCAAATCTACAAAGAGAAGTGTTATAACATGCTATTGAGTTGATTATAAGGGAATATAATTATATCAAGACAGTATGTTGAGATCCAACTACATGTAAGTGTGCATTTTGATGTCTGTATGGGTTGTTGTTTGCTGATTTGGGTTGACACTTCTCCATAATCAATAAAATTACTAATCGGATATACACATTTTCTGTCAGATTCATTGATGTGTAACATGCTATTTGATCCTTTATTCTTGAAGAGCTTCTTTCTCAACCTCTTTTGATAGCAATGGGAGAAGTGGTAGAGATTGTTAGAAATGAGTCAATTAGATGTCGTTATGAGTCTTAGTGTAGGTTATGTCCATTTAGTAGTACTTAAAAATGATTAAGGGTAGTTTAGTAATTCAAGTTATATGGATTATAAATAGGTAGATTAGGGTTAATCCTAGAGAGAATGAAGAGAGGTTGGACGACAACCATTAGGGGATGACTTTTGCAGTTTGGAATGCCTCCAATCTGCCGATATTTGTAAGTTGTTTTTACTTCTTATCAATGAGATTATTTTCATCATGGTATCAGAGCCTATAAGGCTGGTAAATCTACGATTATTTGCTTTAAGATATCGAAGAATTCTATAAACTACATCCATATGATTCTTGATAGGAGAATGTATATATCTACTTACAATGCTAACTGCATAAGTAATATCTGAATGAGTAATTGTCAAGTATATAAGCTTGCTGACCAAAGTCTGATATTTGTGAATGTCTCTGAACTCTTCACTATCACCAATGAAATTTTTTTGATTTACTTTCATAGGAATGTCACTTGGTTTACAATATAGCATGTTTGTTTGTTGGAGGAGATCCATAATATATTTTCTCTGAGTTAGGAAGATAGATTGAGTGGAATACAATACCTCTATGCTCAAGAAATAGTAGAGTCGATCCAAATGTTTGAGGTCAAACAATTTATGAAGATTCCTTTTTAACCTGGATATTTCTTCAATGTCATCTCCTGTAATAATGATGTCATCAACATAGACAGCAATACCTTTTTAAAAAAAAATTGTATGATCATTGAGACTTCTTTGGTATCCCAGATTGCATATTGCCTTAATGAATTTCTCAAACCAAGCTCTTGGTAACTGTTTCGGCTCATAAATAGCTTTATTTAGCTTGCATACTTTATTATAAGATGTTTTGATACTCATTCTTAGAGGTAGTTCTATGTATACTTCTTTATTCAAATCTCCTTGTAAGAAAGTATTTTTCACATCTAGTTGTTATAGATCCCATCTCAAGTTTGCTACCATACTAAGAAGTATTCGACACAAGTAAATGACTAAGGCGATAATGCCAAAGACGAATTTTTGCAGCTGCGGCTGAAGCATTATAAGAAGTTGTATGCCAAAAGTGGTCTTCCAGAATGTATAAGCCCCTTTGTAGTCTACCATTACCAAAGATTTTCCTCATCTTCAGATCCTGAAAAACATATCCAGTAGGATTAAAGATTACACTATAGTTCATAGTACGAGTTAACGAACTGACTGAAAGTAGATTTATAGGAAAACTGAGAACATGTGGGTATACTTCCCTATCCAATCATATAAGAGTAAGAACCATCTGCTAACTTAATCGGCTTCTGTTTTTGAAGAAGTATGTATTCCGAAAAATATGATGATTCTCATACCATGTGATCTGTAGCACCTTAATCAATTATCCAAGTTTTTTAATTAGAATGAGAGAAGTTGTTACCCTTCACAGCATAAGTTGCTTGTGCTACTGTAGCGTGAGAAGATGTTGAGATTGTTCGGATAATTTTGTTTGTAGGCCCTATATTCTTTTAATAATCTCTTGAATTTCATCTGTACTGGGAGTTGGATTTTCAGCAGCATGAGCACATTAGTTTCTGTTTCTATAATAATCATGTATGCCATGTAATTCCCAACAGTTTTCTTTAGAATGCCTTGATTTGTCACAATGAGAACATACAAGTTTTTCCTTCTCATCAGAATGAAATCTACCACGTCCACGTCCACGACTTTGTTATCCACCTCTTCCACAATAATATGAATTTTCTTCTCTTGTTTGAAGTGCATGTTAGTCTGTAATAGGAATGTTGTTCTTCTCAAGGTTCTTTTTCCCTGATTAATAGTGAGTATACTTTTTTCAGTGAAGAAAGTTCTTCTCTACTCAATATATTGAGTTTTATTGACTCAAATTCTAAATTTACACCCCACAATAAGTCAAATACTTTATTCTTTTCAATCTCAACATTTCTTTCAGTGTAATAAGAACACTTTATATTAGTATAATAAAGAAGTTCATCCCAAAGTTCTTGAAGATCTGCATAGTACTCACTAATAGAACGAGTTCCTTATTTACATTTTCTGATCCTTTCCAAAATCTAATACTCTTTTACCACATTCTTTTTTCTGGAATAAGCTTCAAATACTGCACACCAAATTTCATAGGTAGATTCAAGAAACATAAAAGTTTTTGCAATTGATAGGATCATAAACTAAAGTAACCAAGATGATATTAATCATCTTCTCTTCTCCAAACAGGATATTGTGTATTATGAGTATCTGGGCTCGGTATTTGACCCATTAGGTAAGTCCATCTCTCCATAACTATAACTGCCAGTTCCACAGACCTACACCACTCCAAGTAGTTTCTACCATCTAACTTCGTTGTTGTAATCTGAAAATTCTCTACTTTTTTATTCGAGGTATGTTCATGTATAACGAAAGGGTTTTCAAACCCCTTTACTTTACATGCCATATATATGCAATGTTGAATACAGTACCTCTAGCAATCAGTTTTCTTAAAACATAGGCTAATCTTCAACACAAGGAAAATGAAACTTTGAAGTTTGAAGTAAGATGTATTCAGATCCAATTGGCCTGTCTGATCAATCTTCAACTGCAAATCACCTGCTCGTATTCAGATCTAATCGACTAGTTTGTCGCTTGGATGGAATCAGATGAGAGTCAGAAACTTAGCCTGACTAATCAACAAAAACAAATGAACTGCTTCCTTTCTGTCTTTCTTACCACGTCGATCAGTTTGTCGCTTGGATGAAATCAGATGAGAGTCAAAAACTTAGCTTGACTAATCAACAAAAACAAATGAACGGTTGCCTTTCTGCCTTTCCTGCCATGTCTGTCTCCTCATATGTGGTGCGCAACATGTGTTGCCTCTGGAGAAATCTTTGGAAGGGAAAAGTCCCTTGCACCTCTTTAAGAGTTGTTGCCCTTTATATGTTTTTCTCTTCATGCCTTGCTGTTATTGACTATGTCGTTGTGAGTTTTAGTGTAGGTTATGTTCATTTAGTAGTACTTAAAAATGATTAAGGGTAGTTTAGTAATTCAAGTTAGATGGATTATAAATAGGTAGATTAGGGTTAATCCTAGAGAGAATGAAGAGAGGCTGGATGACTACCATAGGGGGATGACTTTTGTAGTTTCGGGTAGATTAGAGGAATGCCTCCAATATGTCGATATCTGAAAGTTGTTTTTACTTCTTATCAATGAGATTATTTTCATCAAGAAGTGGTTGCTCCCCTTATCTGTAACTTGCTCTAGCTCCTCCTCATCGTTATAATAATATATATTCTCATGAAACATAACATCTCTAAAAACAAAGAATTTCTTAATGCAAGGGTTATAACAACAATTTCTCTTTTGAAAGGACGAGTATCCAACAAATACACATTTTATTGCCATTGGATCCACTTTATCTCTACTATTAAGATGTAATGTACATAACATATACATCCAAACACTCTAGGAGTAATATGAAAGAGTTTTTCTCCTAGAAATAACAACTGCATAGCTACTTTTCCTTCCAGAGTTGATGATGAGAACGAATTATAAGATAAACATAAGCACTGCCTCACCCCAAGATATTATGGTGATTTGCTCCCAATGATCAAGGTTCATGCTATTTCTAATATATGACGATTCTTGCATTCAACTACTCTATTTTGTTGGGGTGAATATGTACCCGACGTTTGGTGAAGTATTCCATGTGATGCAACATAATTTGTTAATGTTCCTTAAGTGAATTCAACCCATTGTATGATATGATAACTTTAACTTGTGCCTCAAATTGCTTTTTAACAAATTTATGAAATAGAGGAAATATTATAACAACTTCATCCTCCTTTGACTTCATTAAATAAATGACAAAAAACCAAGAGTAATCATCAATAAATGATAAATGAAACAAAATATCTATGTCCAGTAATAACAGTAATCGGGTAAGGTTGTCATTTGAATGTATTAAACTAAATACACTTTGAGTTCTCGATATACTTCTAGGAAAATTAACTCGAACATGTTTGCCCAACTGGCGTGGTTCACATTTTAAATATATTTATTCGCTAAGTTTAGCCAATTCTGGTATAAGCATTTGAAGTTTTGATAGTAGTAGATGACCTAGTATTTGATGCCAAAGTATAGCTTCTTTGTTATGGTGTGTTGGGGATATATTTGTTGTAGGTTTTCACAAGGTTCTCTCATATATATATATATATATAAGCCTCCATTTCTTCTACCAAATCGATAAAATTTTCTCTTATCCTTTCCCTAAAATTGACAAAAAGATAAGGAGAAATATAGTATTATAGTCAAGACACTAACAAATAGCAGATTCATTGAAATATGGGGTACATATAAGGATCAAGAAGTCGTAGTGGTGTTCACAATTTTCTTTTTTCAATTACTCATATAAAGGAGTTATCAATAATTTTAACCAAATCATGCACTTCTTAATAATCAATTAACTCTTCTTTGGATCTCATCATATGCTCTTTTAGGAAATAGAAAGGTTACCACTTGTTTCAACTTGGTCACCCAATGTTGTCATATTTGCATTATATTTATCTAATGATGACTCTGTTAGTCAGCCCTCTATGAGTTACTGCAACAAAACTTTTATTTTTCATATGATTAGGCTTACAAAATAGTTCTATCTTGTATGTTTGAACTTTTATTTTTCATATGATTAGGCTTACAAAATAGTTCTATCTTGTATGTTTGTACTTCCCATATTTTGTACATTTCATCATATCCCTGCCTTCTGCAATACTATCACCACGTTTTCCACCTTTATTTCTTTCTTTACCTCTTATAGCCTGATTATAATTCTTTTCAACGAAGGTTAATATTTTGAACATCAGTTTTCTCTAAGTTCCTTCTATCTTCTTGTCTGATTAATAGTGTGTTGATTGTTCCAATAGTAGGAATTTCTTCACTTGTAAGAACATTGACCTTTACATTTTCATATTCGGAAGAGATATCAAATACCACATTATAGATTAAATACTTTTTTTCAAATTCATTTATTCATTCTCTAATTCACTCTTTACATTGCACCATTTAAAGTATGCTAGTTCATCCCACAACCCTCTCAATTCTATATTGCAACTAACACATCCTCCTTTCCCATTTAAGGTATTCTAAACCCCCTATTTCTGGCTTCACATATTGTCCAATGAGATATTCAGTCTTATCCTTTGCCCTAACATCAAGTTGTATAGATCTCATACCATTCCAAATAATTTTTTCCATCAAGCTTATGTTGGTTATGAAAAAAGTGTCACTCTTATCAGTTTGGGTGACTTGGTCTACCATAATCTCTTCTCGAATGTCTTTAACCTCTATTAGATTTAGAAGACGAACTTGAATAGGCTAAAGTCCTAAGGATTTTGAAGATTTTAGATCAGATTTTGGGTTGCAACTGAAAGCGGTGGCTTGCGGTGGCAGCGGCACCGGCTGAGACAGCTTTTGGTGCAGACAATTATCTGTTTTTATGCCGATTTAGGCTATGATATCATGTGCAAGTTTGAATAAAAAAGAAATTTTATTACGATAGAAAAAATCAATGAGAGAGGCTCAACTCTCTTGTGGGTGTCGGCTATCTCTCTCTCCCGGTTTCTCTACGATAAAACCTAAAAAGTTTACAGCAAAAGGACTTTATATACTATATACTTTCTAACTTAAAATACTAAAATACCCTCCATAAGTGATCCTATTTAACGTCTATATTATCCATAGGTATGTAGTAGCATTATACACATGGATTCTGGTGCTAAGTAGGGCTTCTACAACCCGTGTCCTTTGGACTACCCGAGGAAACGAATGGGATGCTCTTTGCCTGCCTCAAAACTGATGTTTCACATCACATCCCTATGAATATCTTTTCACCATGTGAAATCTCGTTTTCTTGTCTCTTTTCATGTATATCTAACATGATGGTTCTTTCCTCTCAAAATTTTATATTTCTGGTTCTATTATATGCTTAATGCACTTTTATAGTACTACATGTTGAAGCAATGTAATCTATTTGCAGCGTATTCGGATTGAAGAAATCAGGAACCATCCGTGGTTCCAAAAGAACTATATCGCTGCCGGACATGATGAGGATGAAAATGTTAATCTCGATGATGTTCAGGCTGTTTTTGATGACATTGAGGTCAGGTTCTGATCTCATTACGTATTAACTCCATGTTATCTTTGTTAAAGTTTATTTAAGCCTGAGGCTTTTGGCTGCAATTCTTCTTCAAATTTCATTGTGAAGTTTATATTGTTGTGTAATTATGTATACTTTCTTAGTGATGCAAATTTCCTTTTTGTTGAGTGGCATCTTTTTAAGAATATTTATCACTATTGATTTTATTTGAGCTCATGCAATCATGCAGGATCAGTATGTAAGTGAACAAAGAAGGGAACATGACATGGGCCCTTTGATCATGAATGCTTTTGAAATGATTACCCTATCACAAGGCTTGAATCTTGCCGCATTATTTGATAGAAGGCAGGTAAGGACTACCATAAGTAGCTCTTTTCCCTTTCCTTTTGTTCATGTGGTAGTATGAAAATACAATCGTCAGGATACATTTTCTTGGAAAGTAAAAGTTCAGTTATCGTTGATATCTTCGGTTGCTTGGTCCTACTGCTCCATGGGAAACTCTCCTACTGGTTGTGAGCGTCTGAGCCAATATCATGGTGATTTATTAGCACTTGTTTTGTATTTGTGACTACAATTGTTCCAATGCTCAGACAGTACTATTTTTTTCTTCTAAATTTTGAATAGATCTAAAAATCTTGCGGTGAAATGAAATTTGAACCTTTAGAATGCAAAAGAGAACCTGATAATCATGACCAAAGCATCCTTGAATAGTTAGGGCTTCCAGCAATTTACAACTTTATTTACATTGACAAAATTGTCATCAGTCATTACATATGAGCTTTTTATAAAAAATATACTTTCATCATATTCCCATTGTATTATGGTAAAGTAGCACCCCAGGGCTGCTCAACATTTCGTAAGAAAGCTGAAGTTTGGAACCTTCTTGTTGCAAGTGCTGGTTCATGTATTATTATATGCATGAAATACATCCTCTGGACTACAGATTTTTGCTAGTAGTACACCTTGATGTTGTTTATTTGTTAGATTATGTAATTGCCTGATGACATTTTGATTTGGTTTTCACTTGATCTGAACTTCCGCATTCTTTTCTTCTAATTCTGTTGTTTCATTCATGTACCATAGAGCTGTGCATGAAATATCTGTCTCATATAATTGAAATGCTTCCTGTTCTATGAACTCTTCTGTTTGAAATGATTCTCGACAGGACTACGTGAGACGCCAGACTCGATTTGTTTCTCGCAAACCTGCAAAAGTTATCATGTCAACATTACAATCTGTTGGTGAATCTATGAGGCTCAAAGTTCGTTCTCGTAATTACAAGGTAGTACTTTGACATGCTAAAGAAATCGTTGAGGTTGTTCTCTAGTCATGGTTTACTGTATAATCTGTCTGCTATCATAATTAATGGTAGTCAAACTTTAAAGTGCTCATGTACGGGACCTAAATTGGCAAGCATCTTAATACACACCTTCCATCTTAATCTAAACAAAGGAGCTAATAAGACTAACTGCAGGGTCAAAACTATCATTTGCTTAGATTCGATAGTTTCCATGGGCATACAAGTTATCTTTTTGTTATATATGGTTCATGTTGTTTCTATCATTTCCATCAACGTTAAAGTTCATCTCTTTCTATACATGGTTCATATTCCAGGCCTTTGTTTGGTGATAGTTCACCTTTTCTCTGTTGGGGAAACCCAAAAAAGAAGGAAGGGCAGATTGTAGCTAGAGGCTGGTAAACAAACTGTCACTGTTCAATGGGTCATTTTACTAAATGTCCACTTCTGGATATGGATATCCTCGATGTACAAGGAGGAAGGAGATAAACACCCGTATTTCCTTCATCCTTTTCGCCAGTCTCCTCCTAGGTGATGTAACCCATGAACACACTCGGTCACAGTTATGGTTTGAAGGATTGCTAATTATTTACGTGCTGCTGTGCTGCAATGGATCAAAAGCAAAACTGCTTCCATTCCACAGCCCATGTCTATTGAGGCCTTATTGGAAAAGCAAATGAAACAATATGGAATCATTAAACTTAATTGCTACTTTTAGTTCTAAGTCTACTCATAACTATGTTCAAAACGGATCTCGTGTACCTGACACCATGTTGTTTGATCAAGCTCACCATAAGTGGCACAAACTGATGTGTTACACGTAATTGCTGCTCTATCTTTCGTTTCCATCTACTGAAAAAGTATCTGTCCTGCAGATGAGACTAGAAGGAGCTTCTTCAGACAAGGCTGGACAATTCGCAACTGCAATAGAGGTAACTTTTTGCAATCCTAGGTCATATTTTCAGTTATTTGTAGGTATGGCAAATTACCGTGTGAAGCTATCAACGAATAGAGGAAGGTGGACGGTTCCTTTCTACAGAATCCACTTTTGAGCAAGTGTTCAGTTTTGCTCCCATACAGCATGCCAATTACTATTTCTGCTGGCGAAGTTCACTATAACTCCTATCTGCTATTTATTATGTTCTTTTTTGCATCTAGAGAAATCCCAACTAAGTAGTTTGTTTTCTCTTGAAGGTCTACGAAGTTGCTCCTTCACTTTTCATGGTGGATGTTCGCAAGGCAGCAGGTGACACGCTTGAATATCACAAGGTATGTTGCACGGTGACCTGAGGGATTGTATGGCATCTTCATGCAACTCGAGGTTGAAACGAGAAAATGGGTCTCCATCTGTCTATTGTCAAAATGTTTAGAATGCTCAGTTTCTAGAATTGCATGTTTTTTGCATTCAGTGCAGTGATAACCGTAGATAGTCAAATTCTTATGTGCAGTTCTACAAGCGATTCTGCAGCAGGCTCGAGGATATCATATGGAGACCAGCGGCAGAAAGTTAATCTGATCCACGTGGTAGACCCGCAATTCGTTAGTGCATCCAACCATTTTTTTGAGGGCCAGCGTGCATCTGTAGGACAGGATTTGTTTCGTCTCGATCACCCAGCATCTGGAGTATGGGGATTTGTTCGTGCCTTATCTTTTCTTTTTTCTTTGTTTGGATGGGAAGCTGCTGTTAGGCAAATCCTCACCAGATAGTCATGCCGGATATCAAACTCCTCGGTTTGTAGTTTTGCGTATCGACCTTGAAAGGTTTCGACTCTTGAGCTTGACGTTCAGTGGAAGTCTTTTAGCCCCACCCTGCAGTTAGGAGCTGACCCCCTGAGCCAGGTGATCTTTGACCCTCCTGGCAGGAGCGACATGCCCAGGTTGCTTTGTACGGAGTAAACCAAGGCGAAACAGGTTTTTGTGTAGAAAATGTATAGCGTGTTCTAATTATGTTGTCTATTGAAATGTCCTGTATTTTCCCAGTAAAATACCTAAACATTTGCACACCGCTGCTTGTTTACATGCACATAAAAAATTTGCACTTGGGTGGTATCAACAAAGCCAATGGGGGTGTGCAGCGTGAGTTTCATTGTGTATAAAACATGGAACCTGTTATTTGTGTAGAACCCAATTTGAGTAAAAAACTTTAATACTAGGAGTGGTGGGTTACAGGAACTGAACCATTGCATGAAAACTCAAGCCTCGTGTTGTTATTTTGTTTTGCATGAAAACCCAAGCATTAGTACTCGTAAATTAAACACAAAATCAAAGGAAACCATGATTAAAAACCCCATGTGGGGTGTGGGGTTTAGGACTACGGTTCTAGGTTTTAATATCAGGAGCCCACATCATGAGTGGGAGATCGGTCGAAGCATGTCGGGATTTGCCATGTTGAAGTTGCTTATCTTTCTAGGTGTAAAATCAATTTGTCCAGTGTATTCTTTCCTTGTGCAATTGATAACATGAAGAAACCATCTTTTAATGGGTTGGAATATCTCAACATAAAACAAAAGGCTGGGATCGTCACTATTGGGGCCTGCGGTGGGTTTCAAATCGGGTTAGGAGGTCACCTACAGAAACAGATGTTCGAAGCAACATACAGAAGTCGAGCTTCTGACCAGCCATCTTTCAATGAAAGGTCCTTTTCACCAGTCTAAACACCTTGCCAAGTGAACTACTGCTCGTTTGTGGGTAGTAGAGGTAGAGTTCGGAACCAGCCTGGTGATTTGAAGTAGAACTGAATCAGTCCGTGGAACTACCGATAACTAAAACTAGAACCGAGAACCCCAATCCAATTACGATTTATGTTTTTTTAAAAACTGGTCCAAAATCGAAACTAGCTGTTATAAGCAGTCTATTATTAATGTTATATATAATTTTAAAGATAAAGTTATCACAACTTGAGTGCTGTCTCAACACGTACGCCACCTACTACCGTTCAGCCAGGTGGGGCGACAAAGCCTTTTCTTTTTTTTTTAACTGATTTTGGATAAAAAACCGAAATACAATTCTGAAACCGAAACCATAACCGCTCCTGCGACGGTTCCATGCAACCCTTCCAAACTGTCTGCAACCAAATTAATGGTTTCTGCCATTGCCAAGTCATAAACGAAAAAAGAACATTTTTTTGGCGGAATTTAGATAACGTCAGAAAGTTGGTAGTAATGAATGACTACATACATGACTGCCACCTTTTTGATTGTTTAACATGCAACTTCCGAAATGATAAAATAAAATAAAGTAGAATAAGCATCAGAAAGAGGATCTCGATCCCTTCTGTAACGAACACAAGAGGTTCATATAAATACCTTTCTTCCAGGTATCTTATCCAAGGTATTTACTATTAAGCATGCAGCTTATATGTCTGCCATGACGAGCTTCTGCTAGGGGCAATGGCACTCTCTCTCTCTCTCACACACACTCTGAGAGAGAGAAAGATGTCATCGATGTGTGGTTGATACTTTCTACATGGATCCAATATGAATCATGGTTGGAACAGCCTATTACCACATCTGCATTTCCAAATAAGAAGGTAATATGTGCTATCGTCAGCCACTAGAGATTGCATGAAATTCCTTTCATGGTGAGGAGGAATGACCAAGGTAGCCATGCACGGCCGGCAACTCAAACACTTGTTCACGCACGCAGGAGGCCTCGAACCCAACACTGATTTCTTCTCTTCGAACTCCCTGCTCTCAGAATATTTAGCTGCTAGAGTTTCTGCAACAAAAACCCGCTAAACTTACGGTAACAATTCAAAAGCAAGTACCAGGAAGGAAACTCATGGAGATAGAGATATTTTACCTGATCTGGAGGGTGCAAAACGTAAGGACAGAAGCAGAAATGCCATTGTGACGCATTTCCAAGTTGGGTAATTAGGTACTGATGAAGCAGCCATTTTGGGTTTCATACTTCGGCCTCACATCTATCTTTTTGCTCCTCTCTACTAGGAAGAGCGAAGAGGAAAGGAACTAAACAGTATTATATGTTTCACTAAGAGAGAGAGAGAGAGTAAATAAATGACGGAAAAAGAAGAGACAGAACGGTGGGCTTGTTGGGGTAGAAGAGGACAAATAGCACTTGTGCTTGCGCTAAGAATTGGGATTTGGGTACTGCCTCTTTTCACCATTTGGGAGAGACGGGCACTGCACCTTCAGCAGTCAGTCCATATATGCAAGTCAAAACATAAACTATTGAAAGACCAGCCCGGTTTTTGTCCAAGGCTTTCAAGTTCCAATACAGTGCTTTTGTTACGGATTTCAACGTAATCAACCAACATAGTAATCTTACACGTAATGTATTATGATAATAATACACGTATACGTACATCGAGTTGACGTATCTGGCTTTTCAGAGATTTAGATGAACAAATGCTCACTAATCAGTTATTATTATTATTATCATTATCATCATATACAACCACCTGCATCCAAAAGTTCACAGGGACCCTGATTGTCCACTAGTAAAGCTCTCCTCTCTCCATCCACAAGATCAGAACTTGAGACCTTGTTTAAGGGAAACAAGTGCTCAATCACTTGAACCAACAAATGATTGCTATTAATTAGTTTTTAATAATCATAAGCATCCCAACTTTTCAGATCTTAACATGTTTTTGAAAGCACAAGTTGCCTAATGTACAAAATTTTGACAGTGCTACTGGAGTGGGTGCCATCCCAATTCTTGCTGGGTTAATGGTCAAATGGACACTTAACTGTAATACCTATATTGTTGAGTTCTTGTTTGTAAATAACTGTTTCGTTGAGTATGTGAACGCGAATTTTCTTCGTCTTGTTTGATGATGTGATGGCTGTCTATTATTCTTAATCTTCTCAGGCACCGAAAGGCGAGGAGACCACCCCCTCACTGTCGTCTAATTACAAAGTGATGCCCAAGATTTCCACTATTACGATTAAACTCTCAAGCTTTGTGGCTGATTACCAAATAGCACAGCTTGAGCCTATGTTGAAGTTCAAATTAACCATGATCAATTTGCTCTTGCTGCTCTTTTCTTTTCAATAACTGACAACTTAGGGTTAGGCACGACCCTTTCAATTACAAGAAAACTCCTCACCGTTATAGAGATGCCTCCCTACAATCCACTATTATTGGGTGAACTTCATATATATATATATAAAGAGAGAGAACATAGTCCATGTGCACACTCATTCTATATTAAGATCTTTTTAAAGATCTCAACTATCGATCTCACTTATAAAACTGTTGATATCATTTGAGCATGAATGAGGTGTACATACATGAAAAATTAGAATTTGGATCTGCCACCACTGACATGTCAATCCGGTACTTTTCAACAACATGTATGTAATTTAATTTTCTAAAGTTTTTTTTTTAAATACATAAAATAATGTTATATAATATTATTATATTCATACTTCCAAAAAGTAACAATTAAGCATAAGTGAACCTTATTAGTAGTGGGCAGCATCTAATCGCTCATATAAATATATAATATTTCACGATTGTATACATTTTTTTATTTTTTTGGATTCTAGGTGATGCGGTGGCTTCACAGCCCATGCACAAGTCTGCCACTGATTCTAATTTATGCAGCTAATTGTGATGAAAGTGTAGAATTTTGAAACACAGACTGGAAGGATTCTTCAAATTGTGTTCCATCTGCCAGGAAGTTATCTAAAACTTGTGTAGCGGATCTGTAATTACGTCGTTGGTAGGTGTCTTTTAAGAAGAAAAAGTACGTATGTAGAAACCCATAAGCTACGTAGGGTCTGTAGGTGGCAAGACATGCTTTGCGGGGAACCGTACAATGTTGCGAAAGCATAAAGGCGTTTATGTATCAAACTAGAGAGAGAAAGGTCTATGCACACTCATTGGTGCTTAAAAATACTTAAGATTGAATTTCAAAAATAAAAAAATATAATAAATGTACCTAAAAGTATCAAGATATTTTTTTTACTTTTCAAATTTGAATCTCATCAATTAGATAATTATATTTTAAAGCATCTAACCATATGCATATGTCCTAATTTATGTCTCTTTATATATAATATAATATCCTATCTATTATTGATATTGTTTACTCATACGTGAAAGTTGCTTTTTGATGGCACGAGGATAATAAAATTGGCTTTTATCAATTTTCAAATACTCATACAATATTGAAAATTACATTCATACTAGGAAAAAACAATTATCGAAGATGAGTATTCAACATTAGTGATATATATGATTTGATTTTTCTATTATATATATTTTGAAGACACTTAGTTTTCCAACTTATTAGAATAAAGACATAATATATGAAATATAAGTTTGACTATTTGGGTACTTCAGGACTTGGAAATTAAGATTGGCATACCATGCATGTCTCACAAGAAAAGTTTTAAATACCTACAATTAATTTATGAAAATGATAGAAAATTGATTTATATGTTACAAATAGAATTAATGATGATTGGTTAAAATGGAGAGGGACATAAGGTTTTTGTGTGATTAGAAGATATCATTAAAATTAAAAGATAAATATTATGAAGCAAAAATTAGACATGGCATGTTTTATGGTTATGATTGTTGGATAGTTAATCATCAACATGTGCAAAAGATGTTCATAGCAAAAATGAAGATATTGAGATTTATGAGTGGTCACACAAAGAAATACTATATACATGATGAGGTTATTATAAACCAATTGGGAGTAGCACCAATAGAGGATAAAATGAGAGAAAATCTTTTAAGATGGTTTAAACACGTAGAAAGACGATCAAGGAACACTTCCGTAAAAAGATATAAAAAATTAGATTGAAAAAATATTAAAAAAGAAGATATCACAACAAAAGTGTTGGAAAGAAACTATAAAGAATTATTTAGTTAACTATAAACATGACACATGACACATGATAGGGTTATGCGGAAACAAAAAAATTCATGTAGCTTACCCATCTAGTATAAGAAAAGGCTTAGTTGTTATTTGAAGATACTTATTTTCTTGATGTCCAATATATATATATATATACTAACTCTTCTCTAAATCCTATTTGGACATCATTTTAGTTGATGTACATATCCTTAGGAGTCCATGCATAAGGTGAAGAGTTATATGAGAGCAGCCAAAGGAAAGATAATCTCGAAATGAAATTGCAACCCGATATATGAAATACAACACGAAACCTAAATAAACACGTTGTAGTCATTCTACTGCCAAGTAACACGAAAAAATAGACTCGTACCGGGGTTCACATGTTTCTACTTACATACACGAAATAACATGATACTAAATGACTCGAATCCTATTTTTGAATAACCTATTACAGCACGATACCACACGACACAACACGAGGGAGTACGAAACCACCACCACCTAAAAGGTCGTTCGTTGTGGAAGGGGTGGCGCGGTCTCACAAGCACCCCATGTCAAATCAGCTAAAGCGATGTCAGGCTTTAGAAAAGAAAAGGGTATGGCGAGCGCCAATGGGAGACGAAGGTGGGGACGGGGAACCCCTCGTCTCGACGGGCGGGTGTCCCCCACGAGCCCAACCCGGCAGAGCTGGTGACGTCAACCTTCAGTTGCTTTTTGAGCTTCTTTCTGCTTTTGGGCGATTGACTGAACCCGGGACGGGTCAAGTCAGACTCAAACGTCCTCCCACGTATTCGCTCGCTGCGTAAGAATGACAATACAAGACGCAAACATAACCCGACCGTACCATATAAGATTGTGCTTGCCTTGTTGCTTGCATGAACCCGAACCGACACGATACTAACACCACCAATCACGAAGTTGCTGGTAGTATTGCACCCGAAACCAGCTCTCACCCAAGATGTCCTTGTTCATGTCCACGCGTAAAAAAAAGAAGAGGAGTTGTGTTCGGGTTGATTTGTTTCTGTTGTGAACGCGTAACGAGATGATACAAACACGTAATTGCCACTACGACTCTCTCGCTACTGTGTAAGGAAACATAGACGGCTACACTCAATACGTGAGTATAAGGAGGGTTAATTGTCTTTTGGTGCGTAAGTTTGTACAAACGTTTTTATTGTATGATATTTGAGATTAATGATAAAGATTTGAATTAAAAGTATTATTGTATTATTATATTTTTTATGAGTTAACAAAACATATTTAAGATGAAGTATCTTAGTGTATGTTATTTGCAGATGACGTGTTAGTGGAGGAGTTTAAGGAAAAAGTTAATAGAAAATTGAAACTATGAAGAAAAATATTAGAAAGCAAAGGCCTCCGACTTAGTAGAACAAAGACAGAATATATGGAATGTAAGTTTGATCATTTGGTTACTTTAGAGAACATAGAAATTAAAATTGGCACACATTGCATCTCCCAAAAGAAAAGTTTTAAATACCTAAGTTCAATTTTTGAGAGTGATGAAAGAATTGATGGATATGTTACGCATAGAATTAATGTTGGTTCTTTAAAATGGAGAGGAGCATCAGATATTCTTTGTGATAAGAAGATACCATTAAAGTTAAAAGGTAAATATTATAGATTAACAATTAGACCTTTCATGTTTTATGGTTCTGAGTGTTGGGCAGTTAATCAGCAACATGTAGAGTGGATGTCTCTGATAGAAATGAAGATGTTGAGATGGATGAGTGGTTATACAAGAAAAGACCGTATACATAATGAGGTTACTAGAAACAAATTAGGAGTGGCACCAATAGAGGATAAAATGAGAGAATATCGTTTAAGATGGTTTGAACATGCACAAAGAAGATCAAAAGAAGAACCTTTAAAAAGGTACGAAAAACTAAATTTGTAAAGTATTAAAAGAGGTAGAGGACGACCACAAAAGTGTTAGAAAGAAACAATAAAGAATGATCTAGCTTATTGTGAGTTAACTGCTAACATGACACATAACTATGTGAAAACAAAAAATACATGTAGGCTTAATTGTTTGTTGTTAGAGACATTTGTATAAGATTATGTACCCAAAAAATTATTCAGTTAAAATACTCTCTTTTTCTCTCTCTATGGAGTGAGAGCTTCTTGCTGTACGCACAAGCGTGCAACACACATACACAAATGATTGTTTATGTTGACCCGGTTAGCTTGATTACATTCATCATTCATCATAGCTATACCTAGCATAAGCTAGAACTAGTTGAACACTAATTAGATATATTTAGAAGTTTTGAGTTTTGGAATATACTTTTCTTGGAAAGTGAACTTCAATAATAAATAAGCATTTTTATACAGTTTTTATTGGAAAAAGATTAGCACAAATGATCCTTAAACTATGTATATGTATATCCACCCGATTAGTTGGTCAACCTGGCTTTCCAACATATCGTGTCATAGACACTAAACAGCAGCATACGCAAAGGAACACAGAAAAACTTCATGTCATCTTCGAGTTGACTAGTTTCTTGGCATAGACACCAAACAACACAACTCATATACGATGGAAACACGAAATTGCTGACAATGCAGCACCTCATTAATACCCGTAATAAACACAAGTGCATGCCCACCAACAGGTGCCTGGCAATGGAGTTTCCGTCGTGTTAGTGCCCACTCAAAGCAATAAAGAAAAAACGGGTCGTGCTCTATCACCTATATTTTGACACGAATATAGAATGACAGGACATGTATGAATAAAATGATAAACAAAGCGATGCTTGCAACTGTAAAAGCCCCCACACAAAGCACAACTCGAAAAGTTATTGTTTGAGAAAGAAAAAACAATAAACACGACACGTAACACAAAATCATCACCCAACGATGAGTCGTCATGTGTCGGCTGATGTTATATCATCAACAGTGCATGTTGTGCAGAGATGCACCCAGCCCACCTTGGAATCATGGAGCCAAAGAAGCCCTTGGGAGGCGGTCAGCACAGGTCAAGTCATGAACAAATGAATAGTGAAAATGATGGCACTGCTCAGTCCGATTGATCATGTCATGCAGACAAACGCACTGCATCCATCGGTCCTAAAAACCGGTATTATGACTGTAGCAACACAAAAGAAAATATTGTGTGATTCGTTCAGATGGTGAGTTGTGGCCTAAACTACAGCATGATTAATGGTTCCAATAACTGTTCACCGGAAGGTGAAGGAAGTTGGTCGCCGGATAACAGGAGAGCCGGCGGGACATACGAAACTTCCTGAGTGACACGATAAGATACGTTCTGTAGCCTGGAACTGACAGTGATTGATTGGATAGAGCCACTGTTCTTTCGTGCGTGCGGCAGTTGATCGAAGGTCAGAATCAAAGTATTGTGTTCAAGAAGTAAGGTGTGACTTGTTCTTTGCGGAGGTGTAATGAATCTTAAAATGAGACTTTTGGGAAGGGAAAGGCTATGTGAATTGCAGAGGGTTTGGGGCACAGAGATTGGCCCTTTGATACTGTGCAAAGTTGACAACCGTGAGAGATGGAAGCCAGTTAAGAACGCTTGTTTCATGAACTTCACTGCACACCAAAAGAAAACTAATGAAAAAGCTCAAAATAATATAAATGAATCTTCAGGGCACGTTTGTTTGCAACCATTATGCAGTAGATCCAGATTATAT
This sequence comes from Brasenia schreberi, assembly GCA_036023115.1. Lineage (NCBI taxonomy): Eukaryota > Viridiplantae > Streptophyta > Magnoliopsida > Nymphaeales > Cabombaceae > Brasenia > Brasenia schreberi. Next base: position 8,145,280 of record JAYKKT010000072.1, read on the forward strand.
CCTTTTTACTTTGTCATAAATGGAGGCTAAAGCCTAAAACACCCATATACACATGCATCCACCGGGAATCGAACTCTCCATTGCAGCTTGGGAGATCGAGAACGCTGCTGTTGAGTTAATGCTCTTTGGTTGAGCTATATGGTCCTTTTCAAAATATGGTCCAAGATTTCTTGGCCCGGACCTCTACTTTTCCAATGTCAGGCCAGGCCAGGCCTGTAGGACTTGTTCGCATGAAACAGCTCCCACCAAAGCAATATCTCAGACACTGAGGTCACTGCATGGGTTCTGCATTTTACTATCTTATATGATATAGCATCAAACTCAAAAATTAGAACATTAACAGTTTATAATAAATTCCTTTACATGTCTCAAAGTGTGCACCATCCAATTTATTTCCCTCCATAAAACGTCCAAACTAGTTAAAGACCACATTGATTATATCACATTAATTGTTTCTTGTACACCTAGGCATCTGTTTTTTTTTGTTGGTTAACCATCTCTCCAATTTAATAAACCAAACTTAATAGCCTTTCTTTTTCTTGTTCTCTCATCCTTTATATATATATATATATATATATATATATATATATATATATATATATATATATATATATATATATATATATATATATAAGATAGATAGAGAGAGAGAGAGAGAGAGAGAGAGAGAGAGAGAGAGAGAGAGAGAGAGAGAGAGAGAGAGAGAGATGTTTAAGGATTTCAACCGTTTAATAGTTGAGATTAATGACCACGATCTTTAGGTATACAACAAAATAGTATGAGGTGCATTAAATGCACTCAGAGATCTAATTAGATCTTTAGGTATAAAACAAAATAGTAGGAGGTGCATTAAATGCACTATACAAAAATATGTAATTCAAAACTCATCATCTATTCAACGATACCTAATTCCTAACGGTCTCCCGCCAACTACCAGTCCCTCGCCAACCAACTACCAGTCTCTCTCGCGCGCTGGCTCACGCGGAATGATAGTGGAACCGTGTGGCGGAGATAAAGAAAAGGCATCATATTTCCCCCTTGCCCATCGACGATGTTGGGGCCGAAGGTGATGCTGTCCGAGCAGAAAAGAAGCTCCTCCGTCCCAGATTGGCTAGGGGGATCAGGTTTCTGGGATTCTCCGCCGGGAGGCGGCAGCGGTCATGATGACGACGGAGACGGCGATGACGACGGCGTAGTACTTAACCATGTACTGGGGGCTTTCGAATCGGTGGACGAGCTCATGCCGGTGCATGGGCAGGGCTCCGAGTTGGGAAAGGAGAGGAAGGTGTTGGACGTTGAAGAGGAGAAAGAGGGGTTCAGACGGCAATCTGCTAAATTGACGAGGGAGGCTTTTCCTTCCGTCTCTGCTTCCCTGGCGGAAGAGACTAAGCTATCGGATTTGGAATTTGAGGTTAGGGCTCCTATCAATTTTTCGAGACATTGTTCTTTTTAATTTGTCTTAGAGAAACGTTGGGGTTATAGAAGATAAAATGAGAGAAACAAACAATGAAAGAGGTTATGAGTTGGTTATCAGTGACGGGCAAACGACTGTGCCTCTGGCAAGTTGAGGTCACTATCTTAAGCTAAAAGGTGTTGAATTCAAATGGGTACGACCAAAATAGATCAAAATGCAATTGAGAACATATGTAACCAACTGCGGTTCATGCGGGAAAGGATCATTTCCTGAAATCAAGTGGTGGGTATGACCCAAGATAGATTCAAATGTCAGTTAAGCCTCTAATCAAAATGCAATTGAGAACATATGTAACCAACTGCGGTTCATGCGGGAAAGGATCATTTCCTGAAATCAAGTGGTGGGTATGACCCAAGATAGATTCAAATGTCAGTTAAGCCTCTAATCAAAATGCAATTAAAGAATCTAAGAAGCCAATTCCACTTACCGTACGAAAGGATCATTTTTGGAATGGCCTTCTAAATTCTTTCTGTGAAAGAGCCTCCCTTGGTACTGAATCGGGCTAGGGACAAGGTGATAGTTCTCAGCATTATTTTGATGAGGAACTTAATGTGTACGAAAGATCAGGCACTTCAATGATTCATCGAGAAGATAGGGCCTTCTGATTTATGCTTTATGAGTTGCGTCTACCGGAAGAAGACCTTTCCGTCATTAGCTTAAGATTGCATAAACATGAGAAATAGACAGTCCCAGAAGGAACAATAAGAAGGACGTCTGCTATTAGTTGAAGTTTGCTACTTCTTTTTCTTGTTCCCCTTAACAATGCCTATAACACGAAGCACCATGCGTTCCTTCTGCCAAAATGAACTCAAATAGCCAAGAAGGGGTACGGAACAGAAATGTCTATGGGCATCAGTTTCCGATTTATTCAGGGGCTTTCCCACAATATTGACTGTGTTGAACAGTGCATTCTCACTTCTGTCATTGGCTCGCCATTGCACTAAATTTCTCCCTTGTTTTCTCATATATTCCTCTAGTACTGTGTAGACACGAGGAATAATGAATGTGCTGTCGAAAGTTACATTTACATAGAGTTACTTGAGCTTGTATGATTATAATGCCTTTTCTTTTGTATAACATGGCACCTTCCCCACTGGCTCTTATGGGTTATTTGTTTTCACTTATTGAAGCTCTCTCGAGAGGTTATAAACATGGATGTGGTACGAAATATTGCCAAGTCCGGTATTCCAGATGGTAGCAGGTTGAGGGCAACTATGTGGAAGGTGAACATTGCCTGAGTCTTGAGATTTTTGGTGTCAGCTGTGTATGTATTCACGTTGGTTGGTATTCTTGGTGATCATGATTTGTTCTGCTTGTAATGCAAGTCCTGATCCTCAGATTCTTGCGTGTAAATCATATGGAAATGAATTTCCTGAAACTAGTTTAGTGTTCTCTCAACTTGATGCCACTTCTCTGCGTAATTCCTTGTTCTGTCCATCACTAGAAACAGAGTTGGAGAAGCACCATTTTTAATGTTGAAATATGATAAACTTTCCCTTGTAAAAGTGGTTTAGATGTCATTGAAAACCTTTTGTCGATGAGTGCCCGCATGTGGTATAGATAGTCATTCAACTCTAATAATCTCATAGATATATTTTGTACGATCATTAAGAAAACCCATGTGATACTAAATTCATCTCTAAGAAAGAAAACTTTGAATACATACCGTTTAGGTCAAAATGGAGAGGCATATAAAGTATTTTATGTGATAAAATGATTCTATTGAAATTGAAAGATAAATATTATAAGGCAGAAGTATGGCCTATGGTGTTGAGTGTTGGGCAGTGTAAACCAGTGTTGTTTGTATCGTATTGTGTATCATTTTGGTCCATGATATCGTTTTTAATACTAAAAATTAAAAAAATTGAAAAAAATCAAGAAAAATCATGATAATTCTAGAAATTTCATATAATTTCATAATTTGAGTAAATATTCATCAATTACCATTCAATTTTCAATGTATAAAGCATTTAAGCAATACATCCTTAGCAAAATTTCAACTTTCATAATTGAAAAAACGAATTACATATTGTAATCACTAATCAGGATCAACTAAATGATCTTCATCTTCTCATCCTTATTCTAGATCATGAAATAGCATAATAAACACCATTTGCTACACACCGTAGCTTTATTTGCAATTGTAGAACCATGCAATCAAACTGATCTTGCGCTAATAAAAGATTTCACATTCCACTTAATTAGAACCAGAAGCACTATTGTTGGTTTCCTTTCAAATCAAGAAATGATATCATGTTGATGCATGTCAATTATCAAAGCACATGCCTTTCCAGCAAGAAACATATCAATAACCAAAACCATTTCATGTCCCTTAAACCTTTGGAACCTAAACAAGACAAGGGTTATGTACGTAAGAAAAGATGGCATACTCTATAGATAATAGAGGGTCTGATAAGCAGTTTAACAATCATACACAGGCCTTTTCAGCAAAAGGGACTTAACTATTGCAAATTTGCAATACTTTAAATAGAACTCTAGAAAATAAGGATTTAGGATATATTTATATAATGTATGTGTGTGTATGTGCAAGTGAGTGTGTGCATTATGGTAGATACATGTTAGAGCAGGCTTAGGGCGTATCACCCATATCGTACAATACAGGCGATATGCCTTGTATCACACGATACAAAATGATAAGATATCCTATATGATACACTATGGTGTATCATATCATTTTGGTCCACGATATCGTACAATATGGATAACACTAAACATGAAGAAGATGTTGAGGTGAATATGTTACTAGACAAGAAAATATGACATTCATAGAGATAGAATTGGTGTGGTACCAATAGAAGATAAAATGAGACACATTTAAGTTTGGTACAGACATTTGGAGAGGTGTCCACTGGGGGTTCCAATGAGAAGGCGTGCAAAATGGATAGTAAACATTTTAAAAGAGGGAGATGAAGGCCTCTAAAGTTAGAAGGACACACTTGTATATAATCTTGTGATTTTCATAGTTAAATGCTATTATTGCAAAATATCAAGCTCAATAGGGAGACAGAAACCATGTAGTTGAGCCCACTTAGTCTGGGAAAAGGCTTGGTTTTGCTAGCCTGAGCTTAATGATTTTGACAGCATGATTTGAGATTCTTCTTACAGTTGGCTCTAACAAAATATTATATGTAATAAATTGACTCATGCAGTTAATACTAGAAACATCTGTGTCATGGGTCTAAAGGGTCTGATGCTGGTCGAACATTCTTGAGAGACAGTCTTCAAACAATGGTAATCAACACATTGAATGACTAACTTCTCAACATGGTTTTGTATACATATAAATTTGCATAAATGATAATCAACATATTTGAAGACTCCTTTGTTAAGTTATAATTTTGGTTTTCATCATTTGCCAGGCTATAGTTATCCTATTTTACATGGGGTGAGAGTGTGTGTAAGACATGGCAATTTTAAAAAATCATAGGTTTGGGTGAGGAAATGGCTAATAAGTATAATATTTATATATCATTATATATAATTGATAATATCTCATAAAACTAATGGTGATTATCAAACAAATCATGAAGTAGTAATATAATATATGAATCAATCCGAGTTACTTTTTCAAAAGTTGACTCACTGCTAAAGTAATAACCGGTCAATGTTCGTGAAGTATCTTAGTGATCTAGCACTAAAAAAGTTTAACTTAAACATTGGTAAGTTAGACATGTGAGGAGTACAGGTGTCAACTGCTGGAGACACGAGTGCAGCACATTGGTACAAGTGCCTATGTGACATAGCAGTTACCTCCACATCCTGAACTGCACACAAACTTGCAGTCATTTTATCATCTGATGAAACTTTATTCAGCTTCAAGGAAACAATAGCGAATTTCAGGAAGATGTACAAAAATAGGCTTAAGCACCACAATCAAATTGAATGAAACAGTGAACACGGAGTAGGCTACTAAATTCATTAGTCATTCACATGGTTATTGCTAAGTGAGAGTTGTTGAGAAAGGAAACTACATGTGCAAGAAGTCTTGGGGCAAGTTTCTAATGTTGCCGTTGGAATATGGTCACACACATCTTCTTAAAGGAGGGTGTTGGGGGATTAGATTTGCACCGTCAACTTGAATACAAACTATGCTTGCCCAACGTACCACACCATATTGTAAAGTTCTTTCCAATTGATCTTTAAGAGCAGAACCTCAGCTAGTCAGAAAATCTCCTTACAGCAAACAAGTTTATCATAATAAGTTTTAGTTGTTTATTTAAATTATGAACAAGAATATTGCAATTTCATGATTGATCTTATCTATTTTAGGGGCAATCTTTCAGTGTAGTTGATTCTACAACGAACATGAAGAAGACCAGTTCATGAAAAAGAATTTGGCCAGTCAGTATTCCCTGTTAAATAAGGCAAGATAGACTTGAATGTGAAACAAGGAGAAAGGGATTAAATGTGTGAGTGCAATGATTGCTCTAGGGACAATTTCTCACAGCTTCAGATGATTCAGAATGCCTGATCAATTTGTAGAAAAAAGAGTTGGGTTAGCAATGAAATGGCAGCCAGAAGAGTTAATGAATTATATATAGGAATATCACTTCATACTCAGCATCGGGAACTGTACCAAAAAGTCTTGCTTAGTTTGTAACTTTTCATCCCAAGTAATACTCATGGATTAAAATATATAGGAATTTCATTTGATACTCATGCTTTAAAATACTTTCTTTAGAGTAAGATGAAAGATCTTGCTTAGTTTGTGACTTTTTGTCCCAATTAACTTGTTTCTTTTGTGCACTATGTATGATTAGCTTTTACTAGGATACTTGCCGGTTGATCGCGAATTGTGGGAGACAGAATTGGCAGAGAACAGATTGAAGTACGCTTCCTTAAAATCAGAGCTTCTTTTAAGGCCGGTATGGTGTTGACAAGTGAATCCCCTTTGCATATTTGTTTGCTACTTTTCCTGACAGGGTTTCAGAAAGATGGTTATGGTTTTTGCATTGGTAGTTTTCGCAAGTTAGTCTTCCATTGACGATATTATTTAATCTAGGCAGTCTGAGTTGACAAGAAGGCAGGAAGAAGAGTCGCACTCAGGCCAACAAAGGTTGGAGAGCGATATTGATAGTAATGGACCTTTAAGAAGACATGAAATTGCTGATGGGGATCATCCACTTAGCAATGGGAAGGGTAGTGCCTGGCACAAGTATTTCCAGGTAAACACACTGCCTTTATGTCAATGGGCTTTTCTGAAGTATATGACATGTTATGGATTTCAATCATTAATGACATGATTGTTTCCAGGATACAGAGACCGCAGAGCAGATCAATCGTGATATTCTTCGTACCCATCCGGATATGAGTTTCTTCTCAGGAGATTCTCCATTTAGTCATGACAACCAGGTTTCCCGTTTTCTTCTGTTGCCAAAGCAGAATTTTGTCATACCATAAGCGAAATGAAATTTCCTTTCTTTTTTTAGGAAGCAATGAGAAGCATCCTCCTCCTGTTTGCAAAGATGAATCCTGCTATTCGTTATGTGCAAGGAATGAATGAGGTTTTGGCTCCAATATATTATGTTTTCAGAACCAATCCTGATGTGCAAAATGCAGTAAGCAACATCATCCGAGGCTTATCAACTTTCATGCTTCTACTAGGTTTTGAACAATTCTGGTTTTGGGTTTCCATGTTCATGGATAAAGTTTTAACTTAACAAAGGGGGACCTTTAGATTCCTGACTTCCTATGATAGATATAGAGGGCAACAGCTGAGATCCTAACGGCACAATACATGGAAAATTAGCCCACGCTCCAAATGAGCATATCCAAGATTTTGTGAAGCTTGAGTTTCTATTTTTTTATGTATTGAGGATGAGAATCAACTTGGTACACATGTTCATTGACCATTTTTAATATTTTTATGCAATTTTCTTGTTGTCCCTCACCTCAGCCATCCAGTTGACTAAATAAGATGGTAACTTTTGCAATCTTTATCATTGGGTGTTATAGCCTTCTTTTTGAAACGATCATTGGGTGTGTAACTAACTCCATTATTGCGCAGTCAAATGCAGAAGCAGATAGCTTTGCATGCTTTGTACGGTTGTTAAGTGATTCTGTCGATCACTTCTGTCAACAGCTGGATAACAGTTCTGTTGGTATCCATTCTACACTCTCACGGTTAATGGAGTTACTAAAGGCCCATGATGAGGAGCTGTGGCGGCATCTTGCTGTAATTAACAAGGTATAGTCTAGCCCTAAATTTTATGTAATGAAGTTGTCACCACGAGGGACATGGCACATCATAACTATGTATTCCCTAGACAAAAATGCTTTTCTTTCCAAATATTCAAAACATCGTTGTCAGTGTATTACTTGGAAATAATATATCTTAGCTGCTGCCTATTTATCCATGTGAGGTTTTGGATTCCATGAAACTTCAGTTTTTCTTTTGATTTGACATACCAAATAATGGTATATCTCAAATTGGCAGGTTAATCCCCAATACTATGCATTTAGGTGGATTACTCTGCTTCTTACACAGGAGTTCAGTTTTCAAGCCATCTTGAGAATATGGGATTCTCTTCTTGGCGATCCTTGTGGCATCCAGGTATCTCCTATAGAGACATCCTTGATGCTCATAAAGGATCTGTAGAGCATTTAAAGTTATGCAACAGTTACTGTCGTTGAACACAAATCCATTTTTGGTGGTGAAGGACATGCTATTGCGGGTATGTGTTGCTATGCTCCTGTGTGCGAGAAGGAAACTGCTGAGGGGTGATTTTATCTCAAACATGAAGCTGCTGCTGCATTATCCACAAATTGACATCGATTATCTTCTAAAGATTGCTGATGAGATAGATACCAGTATCTAGCTTCAAGATCTGTGCTTCTGTGCTGCCAACCGTGCATGTAGAGCTAAATGTAGCAAATTAGCAAGGTACATGCTAAATGTGACTCGAGTTCTCATGCCTTTATGTTCATGAGATCCCTTTTCTCCCCCACTCTTTTGAGCCATAAGCACCACCTTCTAAATCTGAAGACTCGGCAAAAAACTTGAATATGATCAAAATACAGATATTGGAGGAATGCTAGTATATGGACCAGGTGACAGCTGCTACATAAATCATGGGTACTGTGTCTGTGTGTTTGTGAATGTGTCATATATATATGTGTGCGTGTGTGTATGCGTGTTAACTTTCTTTTTTAATCTTAACGCAGAGCTGTTGACCTGTGTTAGATGGTTACCATCAGACCGAGAATTTCATGGATTATTCTGTATGTATTTATAAAGTTTTGTTTCCTTACATGCCTGTCTCTGTATGCCACGAGATGTTAGAACTTGAGGCAACAGCAAAGTTTTCAACACTTCAATTTATATTCCAATGTCAATGCTTTTATCTATGATGTAACCGAATAGACATGAGAACATGCCTTTGCTGCACCATTATTTTGAGAAATACTTTACTTAAAGAAAAATGTTATTAACTTGGAATCACTACCTTCGGAGGGTCAAGGCGATCAAATAAAACACTGAGACTAGGATCCTCGCCTCCAGGGCTATTCTGGGTCCTTTTGATAAACAGCCACAGGGAAGGGAGCAGATTTATTACTGTCATCTCAAATTAAGAGAGGAAATCTCTATGTTTGTGAGCTGAGTTGGTGCTTGTCACCAACTTGCGATCTATCATCAACTGAAGGGCAAATTTATTAAAATCTGATACCAAACCTGAGACACCTACTTTTGTTGATGAAATCGGGCACGTTGTTCTTATATCCTCTTTTGCAGCTCCTCTTTTCCATTTTCTAATATATTCTCTTTGATTCATGAGATTTGAAGTTTTAGAAACTTTCTTATATCCTGTTTTGCAGCTCCTCTTTTCCCCTTTCTAATATATTCTCTTTGATTCATGAAATTTGAAATTTTTCATAGTGATGGAAGAATTGATGGAGATGTCACACATAGAATTAATGCTGGTTGGTTAAAATGGAGAGGAGCATGAGGTATTCTTTGTGATAAGAAGATACCATTAAAGTTAAAAGGTAAATATTATAGAGCAGCAATTAGACCTGCCATGTTTTATGGTTAAGTGTTGGACAGTTAATCATCAATATGTACAAAAGATGTCTCTAACAGAAATGAAGATGTTGAGATGGATGAGTGGTTATACAAGAAAACCATATACATAATGAGGTTATTAGAAACAAATTAGGAGTGACACCAATAGAAGATAAAATGAGAGAATATCGTTTAAGATGGTTTGGACATATAGAAAGAAGATCAAAAGAAAACCTATAAGAAGGTATGAAAAACTAAATTTGAAAAGTATTAAAAGAGGTAGAAGATGACTACAAAAGTGTTGGAAATAAACAATAAAGAATTATCTAGCTTATTGTGAGTTAATTGCTAACATGGCACATGATAGGGCTCTGTGGAAACAAAGAATCTATGTAGCCGACCTCGTCTAGTATGGGAAAAGGCTTAGTTGTTGTTGTTCATAATGCTTCAAGTTTGAGTTATTCAACTTAAATTGTACAAGTGCAGGCCTAACACAAAATTTGGATGTAGGGGATACAGCTCAAACTGACCTGAAGAAATGACTATAACCAACCAGAACATGTTCAATGGACTCATTGATTCTGGTCAGGTTCAAAGTCTAAAAATTGGTTCTCAAGTTCCAACATTTTAGAACTGAATTGATTTTCCAATTGAATTCTGAATGAATACAAACATCATAACCAATATTGTATGTGGACCCAGTATATGCTTTGCCCACTTTTTGCAAAGTAAACTCATTCTATATACCGAAACCATCATTCGTGACTTGCTTAAACTACTCCACCAGAAAGGGAATATGTCATTCAGCTGATTGCTGCCCTGGTCTAGAGATATCATCAACTCACTACAATTTGAGAGTGGCGTTGGTATTTTGCCACTCAAGAAGTTTCTCCAGGTTGAGCATTTCTCTCAACTTTTGTCATCCTCCTAAGAAAATTGTGGAAACAATTAGATATGGAACCCATGAGTTGATTATGGGACATGACCACCACTTGGATATGCCATTATGTGAGACGTCTAGGTAAGCAAGACACCTTAGTTTCTGGAGGAAGGAAGGGAAGGCGTTGATTTCACAATCGCACGGATACAACTCCCTCAACAGAGGGATATCTCCAGAGTCAGTCTTGTATTATATGAAAGGTCCAAGTCTTCGAGGTTGCCCATGCGTGAGAATAGTGAGAAATTGATGGTTCCATTAAAAGAACGATCGGAAAGGTGAAGACCATGGAGACTGGGTAGTTCCCTTTCCGAAAAAGTGATGTCTCCACTCAAAGAACTTCTCCCAAGATAGAGGAATTCCAAATTCAAAACGGCTTCACCTAGTTTTGGTAGTGAGCTGTTGAATCTGTTGTTTCTTAGGATCACATACCCTAGATTGGGGAGATTGAGAAGATGTGATGGAATGCTCCCGCTTAAAAAGCTGTAGCAGAGGACTAAATCGGTGATTTTGGAAAGAGAACTAAAATATTCAGGAATAGGACCCCATATATTGTTGCCAGAGGATACAAGGTAGAAATTCCTGCAGAGTTCCATGATGATGGAAAGCTGCCGTTTACTTCACCATCCTGTCATGCTTAAATGAGTGATTTGGGTGAGATGTGAAAGCACGACAACCTTACTCTACATCTGCTTGCAGTGTCGGATCTACATTCAGCCGAGGTGGGACATCCGTCTCATCCCAAATTTTAAAAATTAGCTTTTATAAAAGTGTATAGCTCGTGGTGGATCAATGGTATAATACATACTTGGCCCCATCCTAAACCATTAGAAGGGCTATTCGCCCTACGCTAAAAGAGCTTCTAAATCCGCCGCTTCTGCTTTGTATATGAAAGGGCCAATGACCGAATGTTGCTATTCTAAAGAAGGGTATCTTCATTGTCTAAGGGATTAACCTCCTCTAGTTGAGGTAGGGGAAAGATGATTGAAGGAAGGGAAGTTCCCCTTAAGTCCACAAGTTGAGAACCCGTATAGAGGTGAGGTTTGTAAAGAACTCTGGTGTGTAGTTGAGGTCGTTGCAGGTGAGGTCAAGATCCATTGGGCCATGAATGTCGGAACCCCTCAGGCTGAGAGTATGCAGTTTGGGTAGTGAAGACGACAACGCAACACTAATATCTTTTCCGCTTACAGAGATGTGGACTAATCATTTGTTTAGCTACAACGTTTGCCATCTATTTATTTCTTTTCGCATGTATCATTTACTAATTATTTCTTTACTTGCTTAAGTTAACCTTTTTTTCCAATATATATATATATATATATCTTGTAACTATATATATTGAGCGAGTCCTTAAGCGGATGTTTGATGTTGAGGTATGGAACTGCGAAACTGGGATTTTAGTTTCAGTTTCCATGATGATGGAACAAGGGCTTTACCTTAGACAAGGTTGTACAATCTCACTTTTTGCTCACCCATAGTTGTGACCTCGAAATCAAACACTCTCTAATGAATTCAAGAAAATTTATTTCGAAATTTGCAATATGTTCTTTTTTCTTTTAAATGGATCATTTTTTTGTTCAAATCTAGTTTTACCTATGAGATATTATCGATCCTTTATCTCAGTTGGACCATGATATGGCTGCATATTGAAACAACATTATACATTGACGCCGTTAGCGAGTTTAGACTGATGGTAAAAACTAAAGATGTTTACAATGAGACTTTTACTTTAAATTAAAGGGACCAAATTCATAAACGCACAAACATGAGGAAAGCTATGTGAAGTTTATTTACAGAAGCCGTTAGAAAGAAATTTACCCAACCGATTGTCAGAAATAAAAAGAAAGTCCAAATATTGTAGAAAAATAAAAAAGAAAAAGGAAGTCTAAATAAAGAGTTGAAAACGAACTGTTGTTTTTCGTCACAACAAACTACTTTGTTTTCTATCACAGTTTAGAGATCAAAAAAGAAATCACTTCTCCAATAATGTTACATTATTGCATATAATTGCTGTCTCGTTGCAACGCCACAGCTTCGGATCGCGGCTGCAAATTCGCAAAAGGATGAAGAAATTATCCTTGTCTCTCCTCCTCCTACTCCAACTCGCCGGCCACTGTCACCACCGCAGCGGATCTCACCGACTCAGCTGCCTATTCGAGATCACAATTGCTAAAACTTTTGCAGATCGCAAAAGCCAAGGCACGGCGCTTTTCTTCTTCTTGCAAGATCCCGAATTTAATAGATTCTTTTAGCGATTGATCTTAGCTAAAGTGAAACGGAGTCAGTTTAATTTGGTTGAGTTTGAATCAGGGAGGAGCAGGAGGCGGGTGTCGGTATAGCGTGGAAGTGAGGACAAGCTGCTCGTCAAGAGTGTGGACGAGGGACAGGGTCTGCCTCGCTTTCGGTGATGCCTACGACAATCAGGTTCCTTCCTTCGTTTCCACATTTGTCTCTTTGTTAGAAACTTTCTCCTTTCTTTCGTTCTTTTGTTTTTTCTTTGAGTGGGATTTTGCTGAAGCCTGAAGAAAACTCATAAAAAAAATCACCACCTTTTGCAGGTAGAGATGGGTCGGGGAACGGGTCTGGCCCCATACCCAAATCTCAATTTTGTGTTTCGTATGAATAAACATGACCGTTTCAAAATCAATCCGGTGGTTCAAACCAGAGTCGACGGTTCTAAACTGCCTTCAGCTTTAAATATTTTTTTTCAAAATCCCTTATACAGTTAGCTTGAAAGAGCACTTCCCCCATTGTTGTAGCTGGCGGAGAATTTGACTCTAAGAAGACGCCACACATTGCCCTTGTATTTCAACAAAAAAAGTTTTAATAGTTCTTTCGATATATACAGCGTTTTCAAAATGAAGCCTTTTCCTTATTATGTGGGAGACTTGCATGAATCTTCACCATTTTGATATGTGCTGTATGCTATTCCTTCATTATAATCTAAACAACTAAGATGGTTTTATGATTTCCTTTCAATACTTGTCAACCTTTGCTCACTAACCCGATGCAAAATAAATAGGTTTACGCATCTACACTGGATGATCCATCATAAGGGACATTCAGGAGATGCTCAACTGATACTTTCAAGATAACAGGGCCTTGCACCTACCAAATCTGCTATCTGTATATGCTGAGAGTTGGGCCCGATGGTTGGAAGCCAGAACAGATCGAAGTTGACAAACCCAATTCCCAGCCTTTCATCTTTTATGACGACATGTTTCTTCCCAATGGTGTGTGGTATGGTTTCAACCAGTGTGACAATGCTTCTTCAAGTCTCTCTGATGATGCCAGTGATAGGAGTTTGGTTGCAGAAATCTAGACTTGTTAATAATGTTACCAATGCATATTTTATGTTGAAATTGGACTTCCTGTGCTTTTATTTTCCCCCCTTTCCACTATGAAGTGAACTTTTCATTTTCTAAATGGTGTGGAATGCACAACAACACGCAATAGTTCACCTGGCTAAAGGTCATGAGCATGCATTTGAGAGTCGGCCTCCCATTGTTCAAGAAAAAGAAGTGTACGTTAGGCTTGAGCCTCTCCTTATAACAGAAAAGAAAGAAAAAACAAGAAAACTTGAGTGCGGATTCCATCGTTCAGTGTCATCGGATGGTTCATCAATCCTATTGCAAGGGATAGAGAACTCCTTAAATAGGGTGAGGGAAGAGTACAAAACCATTAACGGAAAAGAGAGTAGAAAAACTTATTAGATTCCATTCAACGACTCATTCATGTATCTAAAAAATTCTACCTACTATTGGATTTGAACCAATGACTCCCGCCGTATGAAAGCAATACTCTAACCACTGAGTTAAGTAGGTCATTTATCATCACAAAGAGAAACAATGGTAGGATATTTATTATATACGCAGTATGACTTCTAAGCAATATAAACCTTTAGCAGAGCATTAGCTCAATGGTAGCATGCCTTGGCGCTGAAGCTGCTGGTGGGGAGTTCGACTCCCAAAGGATACATGTGTGGGTGTGTGTTATGCTTCAACCTCTTCTTATAACCACACACACACACACACACATATATATATATATATATATATATATATATATATATATATATATATATATATATATATATATATATATATATATATATATATATATATATATATAAACACATCTTAGAAATAAACAATTAGAGTGTGGTAGCCATCAAGGTTTCTTCACCCTTGTGTAATTGTGTGAGAGGTCTAGAACACCAAATCGGCCTAGAAGAAGGAAGGTACGTGCTATGTTGCCCTAGTTATGTTTGTCCACAACCTGTCTAAAGTATTTGAATTAAAAAGCGCCTGTAGCTCAGTGGATAGAGCGTCTGTTTCCTAAGCAGAAAGTCGTAGGTTCGACCCCTACCTGGCTCTGCATTTATGGTGCGTGTATCTCTCTCACCTGAATTTTGAAAAACCCACCGAAGGAACCGGCAGTATAGTAAATTATTGGAAATGCACACCTAACATTATTACTTTAAGACAAGATAAATGAAGTGAGTAAAAAGTGATCGGAAAGTGTGCGTATGAAAATGGAGGATATATTCAATTATTGTCACTTTGAAATAAAGCTTAAGTGATGAAATTGATCAGCAAGAGCAATCAATCACTTTATCAACTTTTTTTTTTAATAGTTTTTTAATTACTTTTCGTACAAGTAGTATTATCTTAGTTTTGTACCAACTTCTACTTTAACACAATAGTGCTTTCTGTTATATGTCTCATCTTATAGTTTTTCTTTTCCAACCACATAGCACGATTAGATGTTGGGATACGCTCAATCAAATTCTTAATGACTCTGGTTGTACGAGCTTTGTCCATCTTTTTCTTTGAGAACAAAGGTGAGACTTCTCAACGAGTTCCTCCAACTACCATTAAAATTGCATCACCACTTCTAATGACAACACAACTATTCTTAAGGCCACACAATGACTTAAGTATGATTATGTTTAACATTCATGTAGTGTATATACAAACAAAGATCCCAAACTTTGATTCTTTCTCACCCTACAAAGCATTTCAACATAAATCTGTATAACCTCATGGTCTTTAATGTGCAGCCCAGAGTTTCAATATGAGGCCCATACGCTGTAATCTATAAGGTTTTTAGATGGATCAGTAACATAAACTATATCTCTATAAGCATGAGCCTACGATGTATGAAAACTACTGTAAATAGCCGTTTTCCATTTTAAAATAATAAGAAAACCGAGACATGACACGAAATGTACATAATTTAACTAAATTAACGATATTATACTTAAAAATATAAATTTTCATCACTAAATCCTACACTGTCATCTCTTCCCTTCCCTGCACTGTCTTTCTCAACGATATGCCCCTCGTCCTCTGCCTTGGATCTGGTGTCGCCATCTTCTCCATAAGAAAGAGGTGTTATGCATTTGATTCAGAAGAGTAGACTAAACCCCCCTCACAGTTGGGTAACAACTTCAAGAAGATTCTGCCAAGCTTTGTGAATCCGATTAAAAACAAGTAACATTGGCCACATTGAAGATTCTTTTCAGGGTAGGCTTTTTCCTCTTTTCTCTTTATTTAATCTTTTGTTTTTCACCTTTTTATTTGTGTACAGTTGGTATTAGTTTTAGTGTTTCGATGCTCTTAAATGATAGATTTCCAACAATCTATTTTCGAGTTTCAACAAATACTCTTTTTGGTGGAACTATGGACAAAGAATAGCCACTCGGTCTCTATAGGAGCTAAGATGAAGAAGTAACAAAGACAATAAAAATCGATTGTTGAAAATCAATTATTTCTCGTGTTATTAATTTGTTTTTCATTTTCTTTTAAAGTACTGTTAATTTTTGGTGCTGTCAAACATTTCTTGTACTCGCAAGTAAATATTGCATGACCTTTGTACTTATTATTTTTATAAAAGTTTACTCAGATATAATGTCATTGTCTAGGATTTGTGATTCTTAGAACTTATTCTATACTATCATTTTGTACATCTAACTTTTACTTAATTTTATTCTTGTTAACAGGCAATATGAGAAACCTTCAAATATAAATGAAAGTGAATGTGCATCAAGCAGCAAAGTGGTACAAAGTTTGAACATATATATTTTTACTCATTTGGTAAGAGAATACCAGCAAAATTAGATTTGTTAGTCCAAGCTAACTCTTCTCATGTGTGGGTTCTTTAAGGACAGTCTTGTATGTTATGTAATGTATATTTTTTCCAGTTTGGTAACAGAATGGTAGTGTTCACTGATTTTTTGGTTTTATTTTTAGCCAATATTGTTTGTAATGCATCCTTCACATTTATTTCATAATGACTATTTTCCTATTGAGTGCATCTAGTTTGACACCTATAGAACTGTGGTAAATGAGACAAGCAACACCAAACAAGTATTTGTCATCCAAAGTATAAAGTCTAGATTACAAAATTAGATAGAAAAAAAAGCAAAAGGATAGAACACTGCTACTTGACAACTCCAATACGAGATCCAAATATGAAACACAACAAGCTTATGAGGGTCTACAAAATTTCCTGCGATGCGAATATAAAGTAAAAGAAGATGAAAATACAATAAGGCACGATTACAACATGCCTATCAAAGTCTCCCACAAATATCAAATACAAGTCTCTCGCGAATATCAAATACCACAGGACAATGAAAAAAACAAGAAGTCAATGCCAACACTTATAAATCAATAACTTAGATCCCTCCTGATACCCTTTTCATATGTATCTTTGTCTTCTACTTGACTCTTCCAATCCATTCCTATAGCCTGTCCAAATGCTATCTTGTTTTCTATTGGGTTCCAAACTCTATTAACTGATTTCTTTCTCTCTCTCTCTCTCTCTCTCTCACACACACACACACACATATATATATATATATATATATATATATATATATATATATATATATATATATATATAGAGAGAGAGAGAGAGAGAGAGAGATTAGTCCATTGTTTGATTTGATCAATGATTGAAATTTTTAAGGAAAAAAATAAATAATACTGGGTGTATTTATTGTACCTACAAAAGATTGATATTCTTGACAATTTTAAACACAGATTAACGTGCACATGAACTATTTTCTCTCTTTCTCTCTCTAATTTCTCGTTTTCAGTCCCTTTCTGTGCAAACATAGACATGACCCTGACCCAACCGGAGACAGAACGACTCCAATTTTGTTTCTCTCTCTCTCTCTCTCTCTCTCTCTCTCTCTCTCTCTCTCTCTATATATATATATATATATATATATATATATATATATATGGTTTTTTTGCCGTTTCCTAATTTTCGAAGATTTCTCGTTTTCAGTTCCTTTTTGTTTCCGTGCAAACATAGACATGACCCAACCGGACACCGAATGACTCCAATTTTGTTGCAATGGCAAGCTGAAGCCCGCCTATATATATATATATATATATATATATATATATATATATATATATATATATATATGTGATTTTTCGCCGTTTCCTAATTTTTGAAGATTTCTAGTTTCCTGTATATGCGAGCATTTATTTGGTCACCAGGTCCTTCTTTGATGATCCACATCTCCTTCATTTACTGTAACATTCAATGCACACATCTTAAACCTCTCTCTATATTCGTTCCCTTAATCTCAATCCGCTTCCATCGTCGCCACACAATCTGGTAGCTGGTAGCTGAAATCCCCGGCTTCATCCAGATCTTCTCCGATGACTCCGTCAAGCTTACTATCCCGGAGATTGCCCCACCATCACAAGTCTTCTCCAACGGCTACAAATCCAAAGACGTCGTTATCAACCCCTTGAAACCCATCAGCCCCATGCAGCTCAGCATTTATAGAGCAGCACATTCTCCTCTCTTTCCGGTTTATTCCACTCGGCTTTTCTCTTCAGGAGCCCTATAATCAGACCGTTACCGTGTCATTTAGTAACGGTCCGACGGTTTCGCCTTTATGGCGATTACAACCATCCTTTCTGTAACCTCGACCACAGATAACGACTGGATGATCAGTCAAGCCATTTTTGTGCTGGGTTACCGAAAATAGCCATTGCCTTACATCTCCCACTTGGCCATTCGAACCAAGTGAACTGACATACTGGTTTTTCTCTCACTTTTGTGGAATTTTCCTAGTAATGTCATTTCATGATTACTATTGCAATCTTTACTCGTTGTGTGGTTATTTATCTACACAACAATCAAACATATCTCAAACCCATGTTCGCAACCTGTCTTAGAAAACTTCATTTGTTATGCTTTTAGTGAAGGGGTTTGCCAACATATCATTTGTTGGCATGTATGAGATGAATGTTTTCTTTCTCATAACCATATCATGAATATAGTGTTATTTAACCATTATATGCTTTTTCTTTGAGCAATCAGCTCCACTGTTGATAAGAGTAATTGTTGCGTTGTTATCATAGTAAATGACAACTGGCTGGTCGGCTATTACCAGCTTCAAATATCGTATGAAGCGGCTTATCCAAACGACACTCGTTGCAGTCATACAACAAGCCACATACTCAACTTCCTGTGTATGCAATGCTACACAACCCTGTTTCTTATATATCCAATAAACAACAACACCTCTAAATAAGAATATTTGTCCCGAGATAGATTTGTTGTCATCTTTGCTCCTAGCAAAGTCAGCATTTGAGTACCCTACCACTTTCCGTTCATCTGCTTGAAAACACAGTTTCAAGTCTCTTGTTCCTTTCAAATATCTTAAAATCTTTTTTACAATTATCGAATGATGTCATCCAAGATTACTTTGATATCTACTCACAAGACCAACAACAAAGCTGATATCAGGTCTTTTACACAGCATAACATACATCAAGCTATCCATAACTTTTGCATAAGGAACATTAGGCTTATCGTATCCTTCACCGAGACAATCAACCTTACTTAGTTTGACTCCTTTTGCAATGGGTGTAACAACAGACTTGCATTCACCCATTTTAAACTTCTTGAGGATATAATCAATATATCTCTCCTGACTTAGGCATAAGAGTTTAGATTATCTATCTCGAGAGATCTTTATACACAAGATATAGGATGCTTCTCCCATATCCTTCATTTCAAACCTTGAGTTTAACTATAACTTGGTTTTGACAATCATCTCATTGTCATTCTCAGTCAACAATATGTCGTATACATGTAATGATAAGATGACAAAGTGACTCCCACAGTTCTAGACATATACACAATGATCAAGCTCATTAGCCACAAACCCAAGTTCTAATATGATATTTTGAAAAGTCAAATACCATTGGTGAGGTAACCGTTTCAGGGCATATAAGGGTTTTCTCAAGCTATATACTTTATCTTCTTGGCCTTCAACTGTATATCCTTCGGGGTGCTACATATATATGATTTCAACTAAATCTTCATTTACAAAAGTAGTCTTTACATCTAACTGATGTAAATCCAAATCATAATATGTTGATATTGTCAGGATTATTTTGATGAATGCAAATTTTGTAATAGGAGAATATGCCCCAACATAACCTATGACTTCTTTTTGTGAAAAATCCTTTGCAACTAACCTCGCTTTAAACTTGTTGATTGTTCCATCGACCTTATATTACCTTTTGAGAACCCATTTACAACGCATGACTTTTCTTCTTACTAACAAATCACCCAACTCCCATACTTGATTTTTTTCAATGAATTCAATTTCTTCATCCATAGTTTTTCTAGTTTGACAATTTAAATGAGTCAATAGCCTGTTGATATGTTAAGTTATCAGTTAACTCATCTAAATCTACCGAATTACACAATTCATCCGCAAGGTAGGTGATAATCCTTAAAGTAGGATCTAGACCTACTAGATCATCAACATACTCATCATTATTCTCAAGGATGTCTTATTATAAAATCGATATCCTTTAGATCCTTTAGGATATCTGTCCGATAAATAATATCAATGACCTATTATCTAGTTTGTCTCTAAACTGATTAAGGATCTTCACATGAGCGATAGATCCCCACCTCTTGAGATTACCTAAGTTTGATTTTCTTCAAAACTACATATTATATGGTGTAGAAAATACAACTTTACATGAAGCTCTATTAAGTATATACAAAATTGTACTTACCGCTTTCCCCCAAAATATTATTGGCATAGAAGCATCTATTAACATAGATCTTGTCATGTTCAATAAAGTTTTTTTTATATCTCTCTGCTACAACATTTTGTTGAGGTTTTCTAGGCATTATATTTTACTTTCCAATACCATTATAGAATTTTAATGCCCCAATACTTTTATTTTATGCCCCAATTGCTTATCTATTTCTTGCTTATATTCTTTGAACACTTGAAGTACCTCAAATTTGTGTGTTAAGAGATATCTATATGTATATATCGAGTAATCATCGATAAAGGTTATGAAATAAACCTTTCTTCATTGTCAGTACAATCGGTATGCCTTGTACAAAAAATCCTAAAGGACCAACCCAAAGAACATAAAAAAAGGTATTGTTCTCATGTATACTTGATCTTCGCCAGGCTGATACTCCTTAAGGTGTATGACTCCCCCTTTGCACTTCAATATATGCCGGGTCGCTATAGAGTCAATCTACCGACTAGTCAGCGGGCGATCCATATAGAGGCACTTAGAAATGATGCAGATTATATCTTGCTTCTCTGTTGAGCCGCATCATTGATTGTTTTCTGCATTGTTCTTCTTATTGCGACAATCTCTTTTGTAGTGTCCCATCTTGCCACAATTGAAGTACTTTAACTAAGAAGCAGATTCCTGCGATTTCTTAAAATTTTGACTACTCTACTTTTTATTCTGATCAAATTTCTTATTAGATTTTCTTTTTTCCTAGTTGTTCTTGGAGCTAGACCCTACATCATGTTAAGCAACTAACAATTTTTTTCTTTTATTTTTGTTCATATGTTCTTTTCGATTACTAGTTTTAACGAGAGTTCAGAAATAGTAAAATCAGGTCAAAGTCTTAGAGCTGTGGTTACCATGTTCTAAGAAGAGGGAAGACTATTTAGAATCGTGCATTGGTTTAGTAATTACCGACTTTACTACAACCAAATCTCTAGTCATTACCAACATTTGTTTAACATGTTCAACTACATTATCACCTTCTTTCATTTTGTAAGAGTTATACTTCTAAAGGAATAGTTGCACATGTAACTTAACTACAGTATCAATTTTTAGCGGTCAGGAAATTAAATAGCTCTTTAACAGTTTGAAATTCCTAAAAGACCCTAATCAAGTCATCTTTCATGTAAGTCAACACTATTGTCTTAGCTATTGCGTCATCCTTTAGAAATATCTTATATCTTTTTTCTTCCTCGTCTGTTGTAATTGGTGTAGGAGGTAAAATTATTTCCTTCAGTACATAGTAAACTCCTTCTAAAGTTAAGGCTAGTGGTATTCTTCTTTTTTATATTTGAAAATTTAATCCATTTAACTTTTCAGTTTTTGCTAATTTAGACACGTAAATTTTAAAAGTCATTTTTTAAAAACTTTTTGGCAGATACAATAAGTAGAGAGTCTGTACATTTTAAGATATAAAACATGAAATATGCATCAGATGGATTTACATAAAACATTTCATAAAGAACCAAAAAATATAATGAGGTACCTAAATGTAATATCCACAAGTTTTAAGTACTCAACAATAAATATTGCGAGAGTCTGTACTGTAGTTTATTTAACCTACGGGTATTATTATGAAAAAACAAAAACTAGAGAGTAAATATTTATAGGCATTGTTCTGTAAAATACTTAACCTAGAGGTAGTATTATGGAAAAACAGTAAAAATTAGGATTGCATTTGAAAAATACTATTCAGGGCATTTCACAAAAAGTACAGGGGTATTCTTGTACTTTTTTAGGGCGGTATAAAGGATATTTGTAAAAACACCCAAAATACGAGTTTTGTAATTTCTTGAAAAGACTAGGGACAAATCAGTAAAATTATACCATGGTTTTTTTGTAGTTTTACAGACTGTTAGAGGGTAGAAAAGACTTTTTACACGAATAAGAGTACAACAATATTTTTCTCAAAAAATATCTGAACATTTCAGTAATTTTGCCTGTTGATATTTTATAATTCAAATTTCCTTGCAAGGGCAAAATCAACATTTCAACAAAAAAACCATTGTCGTACATGGTGGCTTTGCTTCTGTTCCTCTTTGGTTTCATTGTTGAGGTAAAGAAAATAGGAAGAGGAAACAAAGAGGAGGTTACCAATGATTCTTTTTGTGCTCGACTGACCTTTTCTTTTTTCCTCTTTCTATTTGCTTGATCTCTGGTGTTTTTAGGTTATGCTTTTGATTTTAAAGGTTTTGACTTGCCTAAGGCCACCTTCAACGGGCGTCTTACTTTTTTTTTTCTTTTTTCGTCTTCTTTCTTTTTTTCTTATTTGTAAAAATCTACTTGCACCGAAAAAAGTTTTTTGGTCTCTCTTACTGATAAAGTTTTTTTGTTTGCAGAACCAACATACCTATTTTAGAGTTGTCGTAGAGCTTGAACATGCTTTGATACCAGATTTTGAGACAGTCACTGTTTACCGAAGGCGTATGAGGTTTTCGGTGTTCGGTTATGGCATAACGGAAGCCAACTGTCTCTTGGTTATGCTTTCTGTTTCTCCTTGCTTTCCGTATTTTATGTAATGTAGGATGAAAAGAGGGACAAAACAACGTATTTCCCATAAGACTATTTAAGTGTGAATCAGTCTACCTTTTCTTACGATTTTTTGTATTTATACATGCTTTTTCTATCTTTCGAGTTTTTTCTCTTTGATCTTTTATTTTTAACAACTATTTTTATTTATCAGGGAGATGTACGTAATCTTTTTCAAAAAGCGAAAACTATTTTACGAACGTTTGTATTTAAAAAATATGATCTCATTAAATTGTCATTAAATTGAAGAAGAAAGCCTTGTTGAACAATTCCACGTCGTTGGGGGCTAATAGTGACTATCCACTACTTCCGCGCAAGGTGAGAGAGATTGGGTGGAAATTTCGTGCGCAGCTCTTGTCGCTCTCTAGTGAGCTTTCGAGGGTTATATAAAAGGCCTGAGGGTCATCTCCGCCAATTGTGCAAAAAAACAAAAATTTCCTTCCCTTGTCCATTTCACTTTTCCGCCTATCTGCAATCAGCTTTAGTACCCAATATGGTGAAGACACCGAATTCGCATTACCTTCTCTTATCAAGTTTGCAGTCCAATCCAACTCCATGCCACGATTTTTCACAACTTCTTTCTCTCACCATCCCAACGAGTTCAAATCCCAATTCCTTCGCAATAGCTGTTGAGATCATCAATGGATTAACCAGCAAGGTGTTTTCTGTCAGTCGGGACTCTGTTTGCGTATTAGCAGCCAAAGCGTTGCCTGTTCTTGGTGCAGCTACTTTCGGCTACTCCACCTTTTTATCATGGAGAAAGGAGAAGCAAGAGCCTCTCAACGCTGCCTTCTCTGTAGCCGTTTATTCTACGTTAGTGCTCTCAACAG
Source organism: Brasenia schreberi (assembly GCA_036023115.1). Taxonomy (NCBI): domain Eukaryota; kingdom Viridiplantae; phylum Streptophyta; class Magnoliopsida; order Nymphaeales; family Cabombaceae; genus Brasenia; species Brasenia schreberi. Next base: position 8,169,167 of record JAYKKT010000072.1, read on the forward strand.
GAGCCATCACATACGCGTATTCAAGTTGTGATGAGAAAAAGAAGGAGAGGGCCATGTGGGTGGTCGTGTTTCTCTTTGTCTTGGTCATCATCGCTTTCCTCGCCCGTGTTTCTGTCATCATTCCACCAGAATCGATTTGGACTATCTTTGCCTCTTCTTTGGTGCCTCTGTTCGCAGGGCTGGCGTTGCTTTTTATTCGACGTAGCATTGTCGGGGTTTCTTCATCTAAACATAATAGCTCCGGTTGAAACGTTTACAGCATCTATGTAATAAATCGAATGCAAAAGAATCCACTTCTCAAATTGCTTTTGTTAGTTAGTAGACTGCATTACAGTTGGTCATTTTGACCGCATCCAATCGTTAATTGTCATCAATTTAGCCTATAATCTTGTGAATAAAAAGGTGATATAAATCGTGTTGAAATAAGTTTCTATTCAATTGAGAGCAGCAATTGACATAAATGTTTCACCGAAGATGGGTTTTTGCAGTGCAAAATAATCTCCAAAGCAAGATTTAGACACCTTCATATATAGCTAGTTGTCACTAAAACAGGGAAATGAGACAACATCCCAGCAGGTTCTGCCTATGGTACTCATGCTTTGATTCATAAACCAGGAACCCTCAACATATAAAGCCTCAAAAGGCCTTTCAATCGATGTACAGTCTTTAGAAGGGCATGCTTTGATCTCTCTTCCCATTTCAGGAGCAGCTCAGGTGTCCTGAATGCTAAGCCTTTGTGATTATATTCGCTTTGAGGAGCAGTAGTCATTATACTTGTTTAGCAGACGATGTTAGTAACTTGGTAGATACCAAGCACTTGTATTTGTTCCTGCTGATTTAATGTTTTACTCTGCGGTCTTAACACTTACGACAGTAGGATAAACAGGCGGGATCTATAACTTGCATTTAATCCCTTTTGCAATTTAAATCAACGTTGGTTACGGTATTGATGATGGTATTTAGCACATAACGTGTCTTGCTTTTTAGCACCCTCAGTTTCTCTCTGACTCTGCATCTTCATACACATGCTGTCATGTGATGATGCCATATATTCGGGCATACATCATAAACTCTGATCTTCTGATTTTCTCTGAATTTACGTTGCTATCAAGGTGCGGAATCATATTCTTATTGTAATAGTCGCTTGCCGATTGTATAGAAACTAAGAAGTCTTTGGTGGTCGTACAATAAGTCATACGCAAGGATGTTGCTCAGTGAAAGCTGAAGTTGTGTTATATCAGTTATTTCCTCATTGAAGAAGGCATAGTATATGGAGTTTCTGCAGTCTTTTTAGTCATACTCAGTCTGTGCGTGTGTGTAATGCACTGCAAATGAATAAGAACTAAATGTGTATGCCAAGGATTGTTAGCAAGATTGTTCATATTGTATCAGATTTACCAGCAAAAGACCCAAAATGTTCGACCATTCGTACTTGATCCTCATTAGACAAAACTAAGGAAACATATTTTTCAAGGCAACGCATCTAGTTTCCCATCACTTTTAAGACGCGAATTAATTCCTTTTCTTGTCAATTCCCCCTATGGCCTGCCTAAATGATAGATAGGCCAGAGTAAATGATACGATTTCGTAAGGGGGAAGAACAATAAGGGATGGGCTATATAGGCTTGACCTATGCTCCCTGACCCAATCCGACCCAAATAGAGCAGGTGTTAGCTCGGTTTGTTCGGGTTCTTGGGAATTATCCGAATTGCTTAGGTCGATATGGTGCAAGTACTGAGTAACAAGTGTTATATATATATATATATTTATATATAAATAAGAAGTTTGGAATGCATAATGTCTTTAGTACATCATCTCGTGTAAACGTCTTCACCCATTAGAAGAATGAGTTGTACATTGACTTATCCGTAGTGATTTCTCTATATATGACAATCACTGACATGACCTGAAACCCATTTTGTAAGGTTCATCTCATGATTTGAACTTTAAAATTTATGGATGTCTGAAATTCGGACTCCTCTCAAAATAAATATTATTTCTATTTTGCTATAAAAGCAACAAAACAAATTCAGATATTTTGCAGCATTTGAGATCTATGAAATTTTCAAACGTGATAAGATAGTTTCTGTTGATGCAGAAATTGTAAAGGGATCTGAAGAGTGATTGCGTATTAATCGATACGGCTAAACTATCACCTAAATGATATTACAAAAGTTAAAGAAATTGATCTAGAGGTGTGAAGAAAGATATGAAACCTATTCACCTTCAGATAGAAGTTATAAAAACTGATCAAGAGTAGAAAAGGATCAGTAATCTGCCCACTATCATCAATAATAAAGATGTTAAAATGGGTCTTGCCCGGTCCTAAAAAAAATGCAGGATCAGGCCAGAGAATTCTGACTCATATTTGAAACAGGGCTGAATGGCCTTGAGAGCCGGCAAGGGTTGGGTGTGACTGGCCCATTGAATATTAGATCAAGTCTATAAGACTCGATTCAAATATGCTTGAAATCCAAATTCAACCTCAACATTTCAGGCTTCAACAGGCTATATACACATGTAATAAAAAACTATATATATATATATATATATATATATATATATATATATATATATATATATATATATATCTATATATCTATATATCTATATATCTATATATATATATATATATATATATATATATATACACATACATATATACATACATACATATACATATATATATATATATATATATATATATATATATATATATATATATATACATGTAATTGAAAAAATGATACATGTATATATGTATATATACATCTAATAAAAAGCTATACATATAACGGAAAAAAAAACTATACATATAATAGAAAAAACTATATATATACATGTATTCAAAAACCTGTATATATGTGGGCCGGCCTGGCCAGCACTTTGGATGCCCATATAAAATGTGGCTCGGCCCAGCCTGACCCACATTTTCCCTGGACCACAAGGGCTTGGATGGGGCTAACCCGGTCTGCCTATATTGACATCTCTAATAAATAAATAAAAGTGACTGCCCGGCGTAATAACAGATCAAGCATCACACATCAATTCATTTATTTCCTTTGTTTACTCATAGTAGTTGTGACCTCTACTTTAGTCAATACAATTTCTCTTTTCTTTCTCCAGTGTGTTCTCTATTTGAGTTTGGTCTTTTGGCATTTGATTGTATAATGAGACCCACAACCATCACTTTCTGGACTCTTAAAACGTCTCGAAAGCTCGTCACATCTATGTTCCGGTATAAATGAATTATTGAAATCAGAGCTTCGACGGCTCATGTTCGATTAAAACCATCGAATCTCGTTAGAGACACCCAATACTTTGATCGACCGAGTATATCCTCCTAAAGAACGATTGTACATCAATTATTTATAACCTTACTTAGCCAATCTGTGACCATATGAAAATATTTTTCGTCATCCTTCCATCAAATCAAGAATAACACGAATGAGTTTAAGATCAAGGAGTTATAGTGAAGATAAGCTGACCTTAAGGTTTGTAACCATGTTGTCGATAAAATCCCAATGAGATTCAAAAAATCACCAAAATTAAAATTCTTATAAAAATTGGCCGACTTTTATTACGTTAGATAGCCTTGTGTGTTTAGCTTCCAATGCACCAAAACATCATATTATATCAATTGGAGGTGTATTAAGGAAGATTAGTCCCAAACCATGTCATGCAGTATGCGTCCGACTCTACTTCCACCTTGAGGTGACTTGCTTGTTTTCAAGGTATCGATCCCCACTTCACCATCAGCTCGAGAAAATTCGAGGAGATTTCCATGAGGCTCCATACCTTAATCTACGCTGGAATGACCCTAGCGAGACGAAGTCAGCATCCTTTGACACGCCTTATACTCCATCAACCAAGGGGATCTCCATACCATGTGAAGGTGCCCGATTTCAACAGCAAGAGTTTTAAGCCAACTTTACTAACATTAAAGAGTGACAAAAATTGTAGATTCCGTGAAATATAAGCTATATTTTCAGTAGTTTTCTGAAAATCATTCGTGTATAAGCTTGTGTTGGGAATATTGCGGTTCTGAGTTGTATATTCATCTTTTACAGTTATGCAAGTTCTGAGTTGTTATTCGATGGATCTCGGTACACACGTCTCTGCAGCGGTGCCTTTTTCTTCATATCTTTCACGCAGGTAGCCTTAGAAGTTGGAGCCCAGATGGAGCGATTATCAGGCGTTGAGCCCAGAAATCAAACAGCTTGCTGGCCTCTCCAAGTCATAGTTCTCTGTTGTCTGTAACACTTCAAGCTGGTGTCTGCTGGTGTAGGCAAGATTCAGCGTTGTCATTGTTGCAACACTACCATTTCATGAAGTGCAATGATCTCTTCTTTCAGTGTTTATTTCTTGTGATAAGGAAGCACACATCCCATCACTTACTGTACTTTTAGCCAGAACTTTCGGCTCGGCAAGATGGGATTAAGCAGACACCGAACAGTTGATTACAAGAATTAGACAGAACTAAAGATCCCATTGAGGGAACCATAAAAGGGATTGATTTTTCAGCAAAAGCCATGCATTCCCCACGGCCTCAAGTTTAGATATAATACAATGTATTCCTGTGGTTCATCTGCACCGACACTGCTTAAACGCCTCAAGTTTAGATATAATACAATGTATTCCTGTGGTTCATCTGCACCGACACTGCTTAAACTTCTGGAAGACAGTCACAGCATCCATATTGTGCAAGTTCGCTTGCCCATTCGTGCTTCGAAGTAACAGTACCAATGACACTAATGGTCGATGATCTACCATCGTTCTATAACGGTTGATGCTTTGAAGCAGTAATGCCTACCATTTCCACTGCTTGTCTGGCTATGCCAATCAATGGTTTATTCATGTTTTTTTATCTTAATATACTATGCTTCATGCCTACTATTGGTGTCACTATCAATTTATTTCTAATAACCTCATTATGTATATGGCCTTTGTTACCACTCATTCATCTCAACATCTTCATTTTGTTATGAGTATCTTTTATTATATATTTTGATGATTAATTACCCCACACTCATAACCATAAAACATAGTAGACGTAATTGATGGTTTATAATATTTACATTTTAACTTTAATAATATCTTCTTGAATACTTGATGCCTCTTTATTTTGACCAACATGCTTATGTGTAACATTTCCATCAATTTTTTCATTACTCTCAAAAACTGATCCTAGATATTTAAAACTTTTCTTATAAGATATGAAATGTATTGCAATCTTAATTTTTATATCCTTTAAAGTAGCCAAATCATCAAACTTACATATATATATATATATATATATATATATATATATATATATATATATTCTGCCTTTATTCTACTAAGTTGAAAACCTTTATTTTTTAGTTTTTCTCTCCATAGTTTCAATTTTCTATTAACTTTTTTCTTACTCATTCACTAATACAATGTCATTTACAAATAAAATACATCAATATAATTTATCTTAAATATATTTTGTTAATTTATTAAGAACTAATATAAATAAGTATGGGCTTAAAGCGGATCCCTTATGTAACACAATATTAATTTCAAAGAAGTCCATTCTTTTATGAGTCCTCACTCATCTTTTTGCACCATCACACATATCTTTTATTAACATGTACCTCTTTTTTCTGTCTTTTAGTAGGTAATACCAAGAAACTGTTTTGAAAGTTAACTAAAAGTAACATAAAGATGAGTTCAAATAAGTGCAAACAAGTTCAAATTGTTCGAGCAGCATGTGATCAAGTCGGAACAAAAGGTTGATAAAACACGAATATGAAGCAGGTCAAATAGAAACCAGTTGAAAAACAAGCAGCCTGTCTTCAGTTCGTGCACTTCAGCATAGTGAAAAAGCAATAGCTTTTAGTAGTTTCCACATTGAAATGTTGCGGATCTTAAACAGAATGGAGACAGTCATAAAGCAAGCACTCTTAAAGTTCCAGGACTCAATAATCAGAATGGAGACAGTCGGAAAGCAAGCACTCTTAAACCTTTAAGTACCTGATGCTGTTTCTACTTCTCACACCTTCAAACTGTAAGTTTGAGACGAAGAAAAGCGCATTTAAGATTTTAAAGAAGCATAGACTAAATCTCTTTATTTAATATTTCCACCAAGGTTATGAAATTGTCGAGGGGAATAAAGAATTCCAACTGAGAGGAGAAGGGTGTAGAAACATACCGAAAGAGATGGAACACAATATTGCTAAGAAGCTTCCCAAAGTTTATCATGCATTTCTCAATAGAAAACTTTTCGATTGTGGACGCATCTTTTATGATATTGTCATTTCAAAAACCCCAACATTCTAACTTGATGTGCGTGTGCGTGTGTTTGCGTGTGTGTGTGTGTGTGTGTGAGAGAGAGAGAGAGAGAGAGAGAGAGAGAGAGAGAGAGAGAGAGAGAGAGAGAGAGAGAGAGAGAGAGAGAGAGGGGAGGGGTTTCTAAATGTCACTAAAACACGACGACTTGACAAATAATGCATACTCATCATACAATCCATTTCGGTTTCGTTGAGCATGGCCGCCAATAATAGAACCGATTAAGGTGCGCAGAGAAGGAGGTCACAGGCAGCAAAACACGATTAAGGTATTTGGGGAGGATATTTAAAGTATTTCGGTTATTCGGGATCATTCGTTTTTGGACATTTGCAAAGTGGTTTAAGACTTCGCTTCTGATTTTCAATCGAACTGGCACTAAAATCTAATAATAATAATAATAATAATCTCAATCTGATTAAATACCTCATTGGCGTTGGATAAACTAAACTAAGTTCTTATGTAGAATGTTTCTTTTTTGGTAAAATGAGGAGGCCATTTTGTTTCAATCAAGCTATTGTGCTTATCTTATTAGACAGATCCTAAATTCCGGTCATCAAATTATCAGCCACTAATCAAATACTCCGTCGGCTACCCATTCTCACATAATAGTGAGAATGTATGCTATTTAATACGCCTGAGTGAGGTTTCGCACAAGTTAGGGTTTCAAAAACCAGCAAAACCGTCCAGTTCCAGTACCAACAGATTTCCGAAATCCATGAATACAGTTCCGGGTTCCGACTGTTTTATGGTCAATTCGATTTCGATTCGAATCACCGGTTTCCGACCATGTCTATGTCAAAAGATGCATGAATAATGCTACAAACCTTTGTTTAACAACTTGTGAGGAAATCCCATTACTTTTTCTTTGGGCAGGAGGAAATTCCATTTTTTAATTCCCATTTCCACTGTTTGAACACGCATGAATCACGGTGAGAACTTTTATTTGGTAAATAATTTTAACCCTAGATAAATCTGCAAAATAATTTCTGTCTGTCTGTCTGTGTGTCTCTTATATAAACACATGCAAGCGCACACAAACACACATGCCAATGCCAATGCCATTGATGAACTTCTATCGGTTATTGTGGTAAACCCATGCCTCTGTTTGATATGTAATACTTGTGAAATGATTTAGACATTAGGACAGAACGTTCCAAGCCCACTTAAAACATGGCACTTGGACAGCTGAGATCATGTGATACCTCATTCGATAGATGGGTCTACCCTTTTTACAACCTTAAATTAGGGCATATCTTCCAAGATATGAAGGGAGACGACTCCCCCGGATACTCATGGGCCAGATACTTTCTCGTTTTGCAGGTTTGATGCATGTTTTGACATTAAAGGTGTTGGGTTCAGTTCTCTACGCAGAATGTTGAAGAAAAGGCAGTTGGCATCAACAACGTGTTCAATGCTCCAAATACACAATATAATATATGATCAAGATGTGGATCAACCATTTGTCTCACACACACACACACACACACACACACACACAGAGAGAGAGAGAGAGAGAGAGAGAGAGAGAGAGAGAGAGAGAGAGAGAGAGAGAGAGAGAGAGAGAGAGAGAGAGAGAGAGAGAGAGAGAGAGATTCTTTACATAAAAAAGTGAAGGCCTTACCAGAGATCGTTATTTTAGACATTATCTATTAGGGAGGAATAATTCTTGAATCCACCTGTATGGTGCACCACTTATATTTCTTAAGATCGAATTACCTGTAGACAATTAAATTAGAGATATATGTGAGCTACGAACAGATGCATCCCAAGTGTATTTATTCATCTTTTGCCCAAAAAAAGTACTTTGAAATCATACTTGACAATGGCACCACTCAGGTTTGAACCCCAAACATCTCACAAGTATACTAATTTATATAATATTAACATGTACATATGTAATTAGACAATGCTAGCCCAATTACTTTTATTAGTGTGCTCGCCATCACTACCACGAAGTGGCCTTACAGTGATGCTCACGATGTAGTCCAACATAGAATGTCCGGTTCCTAACTGGCCCAGCATTCCAACCGGAACTGGACCGGGTTAAGAACCGACTACACGCAGAACTAGGAGCATTCAGTTCGGTTACAGTTTCACCTTTTATAAAACCAGAATCGGAATTGATGGTTTAAAACAGTTGGTTTGAGTATTTTTTAATTTTAATTTTTTAATACAATTACCAATTCCAGATGGTTCTGGACTTGGATCGAAACTGTTCCATAAGCAATCGTTCCAAGTTCCGGACTAACCGGAACCGGACATGTCTAATCCAACATGTTCAAGATTGTCACCTTGATCGTGCTAATTCGATGCTTAGATTGGCGCCCAAAACAATCACTGACGAGTCTTTTTTGTGGCATTGTGCCAAATTCAGCCCTTATGCTACCAATTCGATTACACACAATCATATTCAACGCTATCGAAGGAGTGTGACAAAACAAATATTTCGTTGTATTGAGTAAGTAAATCTAGAGTTTTCGTTTTAACAAAGAAATTATATAGAATATTTGAAGATTAAACACGCAAGCTAGTGTTTAATTGCAAAAAATTCTAGTAAATAAGTACACACACACACACACACACACACATATATATATATATATATTATATTGTCCCCTTTGCACTACAATATTTAATAAGAAAGGTCCAAGCGACTGCCTCGAAAGTGACTATTTCCCTAACTTCTAGGAACTCGCTCCTCTCTGCTGCGTTATCCTCTGCTGGTACAAGTGGAGCAAACAGATATGGTTTAAATTGGCTTTTGACACTTGGTTTGATTTCCCATCAACCCAAAGTTCTGGCCCATGCTTTTATGATTTTTCGAAGAAGAATATTCCAAATTCTTTTGTTAATAAAAGTCATTTAGCTCTGGTAGATTTCGTGCTTTATTTAAGATCTAAGTGGTAGCCAAAATTGGTGTTCATGTTTTCTGCAATACAGAATCCATATCGTAAAAGATCAGCAATATATAAGATATGTTTTAATGCTTATCATAGCACATTCTTTTAAAAAAACTGAAATATTGATAAAGTCTAATACGCCACACACCATATCTTATGATAGGAACCATTACACTCTGCATCCAACGGCACAGACTGAAGGAGATCCCGTACGATACATAATTGCATCTCATATCAAAATTTCAATCGGTACGATACGGTTCTATCATATAATACATACCGATTCGAAAAATACATGTTACCTTACTCATCCATACTCAAACATTTTTAAAGATTTCAACTGTTTGATATGATAGATCGATGATTAAAAATTTAAATTTAAAAAATAATTGTTCGTTCTTTAAGGAGATTTGTAGGTATATTAAATATACGTAATACTATTTTGTTTTTTATTTTAAAGATTTCAATAATTGATTTTAAATATCAAATGATTGAAATCTTTAGGAAGAGTTGAGGATCGATTTTAGATGTTGCCTACTTTCGACATGTTTACTCATTGTTTTTGCATAAGATTAATATAATTTTAAAATCTTTAAGGCACTTTAAATAAATATTATTACACTCATGTCATCTAAAAATAATGAGTTGACCTCAATAGACAAGTGGTGGGCCTCATCCAATTTCTCTCCCTATATATCTATATATAAATATATACGCCCACACTTCATGACTTCCATGCTTCAATTCTCACCTCACTATATCTTTCTACGTTTTGGTGTTCAAATTTTGGCGTATGTTGACAGGAACTCTTATTGTACTTTATTTTGAATAATTTTATTTTAAAGCAAACTTGCATCAATGTTTTAGTACTACTTTAGGGATTAGAGCGAAGCAATTAGTAAGTGTGCTTATTGTTATCATAACCTGATCATAATGTGTTTAATAAACTCGTTGGCATCATACCCTGAACTCATCTTAAATTCTCCTGCATCAGCAACTTTCCTGTATTCATTTGGAGCTGTCAAATAGGCTGCTGCTTGAATCACCATCACAATGTTTATTTGTCCTTTTTAATAATAAAATTCATTTTTTAAAGAATTATAATTGTGTATTAGGCCATCATCTTAAGCTTAATGCATAAAACCTCAATGAAAACGTGCTTGTGAAAAGCTTCACACATCCAACAATCTAGTCTAGGGAGTATAATAGACAGTGTCGGACCCATGAATTCTTTTGAGGTGAGATGCACTTGTATTTCCTGTAAGACATCCTTTTATTTAACATCTACAAAATACTTGTATTTCCTTATATACAGTGAGACCCAAAAAATTTCAAATTTCGAGTGAGATGCATGTCTTACCTCACCCTAAAGTGAGTCTGCCACAGATTATAGATACCCAAATCTAGATTGAACTCATGGTTGCTTTGCCAATTATTGATTATAAGCGATCGAACTTCATCGCGTTCCCATTTGAAGAAACAACGTTTCAAACTAATCGTAATCAAAAGTTTCCCTATTTGAAGTTTCACAAATTATACATAAAGCAAAGTAGGGATTAGGTATAACAAATCGCATATTTAATTACGTTTTATAAGTGGCAGAGTAGTTAAGATGGATTGCTTGGAAACTACCACAAGGAGAAAAGGAAAAGCAAAAGATGCAGGTTTATGTAAATCAAATGCAGTTCAAAGCCTCATCTTCATGGCAATTTAGTATAGCGGGAGTGGCCACCACTGGCAACTAAAGGTCGTCTCTTGTGGCTGTGAAGATTGTGAAGTGGAGAAAGAATGATAGGGTAGTTCACATTATACACCGAATTAATGCAATTTGTCTAAGTTTTTCTAAGGGTTTAGAGAACCGAGCTGACCTGCCCTTAAGGCTTATATAAAGTCTTGGTTTGAGGCAACATTTATGTAGCCCAAGTTAGACATGGTCGGTTCCAGTTTTCCTAGAACCAGGACCGAAACCATCGGTTGTGGTCCCGATTTGAGTCCTAAACCGTTCGGAACTGAAAAACAATAAAAAATTTGAAACTTTGAAATACATAAAAAATACATGAAATCAGCATGTTGGAACCGTAAATTCCTGTTTTAGCCTGGTTCCAATTCCATGAAAGGTGGAACCAAAACTGAACCAGGTGCTTCCTTGTTCCAAGTCCAGTTTGATGGCTTCCTAGTTCGATCTGGTTTCGTTTGGAACCTCGAGGGCAGTTTCAAACCAGCTATGTCTACCCCCAAAATCACACCTTTAAACAACAAATAATGTTAAGCTTTTACTTGCTTTTTCTTTATTATAACGCGAAGAACCCACTTCGAGGTAAAGCTTAAGCACAAGATGACCAACTCAGCTTGATTGACGTGCACAGTTGGCACCCTCACTGCCACGTGAGCAGCCACGGCAGATGTTGGTCCTTCTTGTCCATCTGTTAATTTGAAATAAGGCCCATGACTATGCATCTGTGGGCTGTAATTTAACACACATAAGGTGTATTTAGGCTGCATACAACCATACATCTCTGAGATGCACGGTGCTGGTGTGACCAAGAAACAATATCTTGACTACCCATTACAAGTGGATCTCGTTGTGCCAATTGGATCCGAAAATGTGTGTGATAGCGCATGCACACATGCACACACACGCACACAGAAGCAACCAACATGAACAATTTATGGAAATTAAGCACAGATTGTGACCTTCCAGTATCAACATATCTGGATACTTCAGAATTATGAAGACCATGCTTAATTGTTGCCTGCAAAGCTGCCCTTGCATCTGTGGGACTGACCCATAATGCCCGAACCAATACATACCAAGAGAGTAATAAATTCGGATAGAGAAAGGAAAATGAAGTCGATGGATGACTTAATGTCGGATCAACAAGCTGATTAACGAAGTAAGCTATGTGTTGATCGGCTCGGCTCGGTTCGATGTGTTCCCAGTTCTACCTTCCATGGAACCTGAAGCGGACCGTTCTAGAAACCTGCTGGAACTGGAATGGGTCAAAGCAGACCCAATATCGAGAACCACCCAGTTCAATTCCAGTTCTACCTTCCATGGAACTGGAATTGGTCAGGAACCAAAACCGTCAGTTCCATGCTTCTTGTAGAATTTAAAGTTCTTAATAGTTCTTTTAGAACACAAACCATAACCAGATCTGTAGAAACCAGCTCGGCCGTAGTTCTGTTCAGGTTCTGGGTAAATTGGAACCGACCATGTCTAGTTTTACCTTCAAGATACTCCTTTGCCACCAAAGTTATCCCAACAGTTTTAACCATTGGAACCGTGCTCTTAACTGTCGGTGTTATTGTGAAAATGAGGTATTTCGGGTTCGATTCGTATAGCCGACTAGGCATCAAGATTGAGCTTGCACAGTGTGAGCACCAAGAGTGTTTGGCTGTATAGTAATTTTTTATGAAACCAAGCAGGCCAAACATGCATGACCCGACATATTTTGAGTCCAATTTGTGTGAGGATCAATTGCTTGTTTAGTTCACCTAAAACAAGCCTTGATCATAGGAATTGTTTGGGTGACCACTCGTGCGACAAGGATGGTATTATATAAGTGCAGTTCTTAACACAATCCCATGGTATGCTGCAAGTAGACATGGCTGGAATTGGAAGCAGCCAGATAATTCCAGCCGGAATCAGCCTGGACCAGGAATCGGCTGGAACCATAATCAGTGAAACTGGATTCTCAACGGAAGACCACCGAGTTTAGTTCTGGTTCCACCTTCTGTGGAACCGAAATCGGTCTAGAACTGGTAATTCCAAACCATCGGTTCCATATGTTCTTTTCCTTTTTTTCAAAATTTAAATTCTTAATGGGTTTTCTCGTTTTGAATGGTTTAGGACTCAAACGGAAACTGACAGTTCTAAAACTAGTTAAGTTCCGGTTCCAAGTTTTGATTTACCCAAAACAAGCTATGTGTAACTGCAAGGAATATCCTTAGTAGAGGTTAATATTTAACTCTCAAAAGGTAAGACTGTTTTATTGCTTTCTTCTAACATATTTGAAGCTTTTTCTTTCATTTTTTAGTGTTGATGTCATGTTTCTTTGCGCCCTTTTCACTGAAGCTTCATTTCCCGAAGATCGACTTGGAACTTCTGTGCTAATAACAGTCCATGAACAGTTTTTGCAACATGACTGCTCTCAAAAGGCATGGGTCATAGCTGGAAAATGCAATAAAAGTCTACTTATTTCATTGAAAATTTGCTTCCAAACAGAGCCCTAGAATGGTGCTGAGGACAAGTTGAAGGCAAGTTGTGATAAAGGAATACGATGCACTGTGCTGCTAGTGCACAAATGAGCCTTGAAAAGTCTTAAAGCAAGGTTCCCATCACACAAAAAGCCTCTCTGTACTATTTTTTCTCCTGTTTCACAGATTCTACATGATATTATGAACTTGTTCCACACAAAACTAGCATGTTCATGCTGAGGTAATTGCATAACTTTTCACTATTTGTTGACATGATAGTGCTGATGTCAAAATCAATACCATCATGAAATTTTCACCCCACAAACCAATTTGTTCCTTAGTTTATAGCCAACTTCAGAAATTAAAATCATAAATTGGTTATGGGGTATGTTGAAGTTGAGTTATGAAGTGGAACCTGTTCCTATTCCCCCGAACCATGAGTGGGAACTCAATGAGCTTCTACCAAGTGTAGGTTGTGGTTTGTAACTGCTGGTTCCAGTTATAGTTCTGATTTTAATCAAAAGTTGAAGACGAAAAGAAAACCAAAAATAACCTTATACATTAGGATAATCATCCGTAACTTGAACCATACTATTCCAATTCCAGTTTGATGAGAAAAGGAACCATAAGCTACAAGGGGACTTTTCGGATCCAATTAGACGGTTCTGGTTTCAGACCCGGTTCAGTTTCAGCATGCCAAACCGGCCAAGCAAGGGTTAAATTGGTCAAGTGAAGCAAATGTGGGGCCCTTGGCTTCTTTTAATTTCATAAGGAATAGGATTTTCCACAACTAATTACAGGGAAACCTTGGGGCACCACAAGCATGTATTAAATGCTTCTTGTCTTTTTGTGTTGCAGATAGGCAGCAGACAAGCAAGGATATGCAGGAGATGAGTAAGTATATAAATGAATACGCCACACCGCTCAGGTAATCGATGCTTTACAACGGGAGAGCACGAGGATATAAGCTTAATCTCTCTCCCTCCCTCTCTCTCTCTCTCTCTCTCTCTGAGACAGATTTGCAGACAACAGAAAGGGTTCCTCTACACTAGGCTTTCTCGATAGGAAGAAAATGGTGGGTGTATTTGAGATATAGAAGAGATAGTTTAATCCTTTTGTATATGATTAACCGTTTAGAAATTCCTGCAGGAGGAACAAGAAGTTTCAGAAAAGTGGGAGGGCTATGTGGATTGGAGGAACAGGCCGGCGTACAGGTCTCGCCATGGAGGCATGCTGGCGGCATATTTTGTCCTTGGTACGTGCTCAAATCCCAACTTATCAATGAAATAATTTAGCTACAAACTCTCAATGAAAAAAGTTTTATATACCGATTTCCTTTTGTTCTTGATGATGAAGAGAAGGTCCTTTTCTCTTTTTTTTCTTTCATCTTTCTGAAGTTGATGAGAATCTCAATCTCTGGGGTTCGATTGAACTGGCTGAAAGATTTGCTTTTTGATCAAAAGATATACATATCCGCGTCTAATTGGTTTCCATACATGAATACGAATCGACTGCTAAAGTTCACAACAACCAAAAAGCGTCGATTCGCTGTACTCTCCCTGCGTGCTCTTTTGTGAATGATGTATTTAGTTTGCACTGTTTCTTGGCTTATGACGATTAGATATGCTTTTCTTCACATCCGTGTATTCTTCCTCTTGTTCGCAGTGGGGTTTTCATCTCACTTTATATGATTCTATAATTAAAACCACATTTACTGAATAGAAAGTGGTTAAAAGAAAAGCAACAACAAACAAAAGGAAATTGTTGGTTCTCTCCAGTTCTTCTTTTCTTTTCGAGAAACGGAACCTCAGCCGGAAAAGACAAGGAAAATTACCAGAGAGAGGCAGGGCTAAAGGACCCGGGGATATAGCCTAAAACAAATAATCTAGCTAATAGCGGACGGTGAGCATACATAAAAGTTAGGACCCCATTGAAAATCTCGATGCAAAGCCAGTCTAGCCAGCCGGCTGACCACTCCCCATTAACGAAAATAGAGTTTGGATTCCTTAAGAGAGAAATATTCGTCAGCCGAACCCAGATTCAACATGGCCTTTCATCAAGTTTCCTTCATACGATACATTAGAAGAGGAGGAAAGGATCATTAGTAGTATTATACTGCATTGGAAGTTTGAGTTGATGGGTGGTGGTTTTCTTCTTCCATCTTGTGAAATTTCACTGTTCTCGTTAACTGGCTTTTTCTGTTTTAGTTATGTCACTAGTTTTAATTTTGCGCTCCCTCACAGAGAAATTGCCGATATAGTTCAGATAATTCAAAGTGGGTTGTCAATAACTTGCCCTCCTCTGGAAAAACATACACATACGACTCGCGCGCGCGTACACACACAGAGGGGCAATATTAGTGAGTTGGCGGTTTTCTATGCTTTGTGTATTCGGTGGCTTTAGGAAAGAGTAATTGGGTGGTTTTGAATGTTTGTCCATTTTGTGGCGTTTGAGTTCTTTGCCTTTCTTTGGGTTAACTGGATTTGTCTGCTGTGGGAGCGATACGCAACGGTTCGTTTGGGAAATCCTGCTGTTTTATATGTAGTGGGGTTGTGATGCAATTTTGGATGTATATGGGGCAGCGGTCGAGGTACTGGAGAATTTGGCTTTTCTGGCGAACGCTAGCAACTTGGTCTTGTACTTGGTTCGGTTCATGCACTTGGGTCCGGCCAAGTCCGCCAACGCCGTCACCAACTTCATGGGCACAGCCTTCCTGCTCGCACTCCTTGGTGGGTTCCTCTCCGACGCCCTGTTGACCACTTACCACACCTACCTCTTGGCTGCTCTTGTCGAGTTCTCGGTAAGTGTACCTAATCTAATAACTTTCCTTTCTTTTATAAAAGAAGGCTCAAGTCTAATACACACATGCACCAAAGGAAGAATCAAACACCCCACATACACCAAGGGCGTTAGAGAGGCCTTTTAAAGATGCTGAACCAAATTCAACATAAACATCCAAGGATCATGATTCTTTCATTATGCATCATTATCATCATTCGAATAAACACATCAACTCCCCCCCTCTGCCAACACACTGGCGCGCACACACAAAACACAACCATTCCGAAACCTTATTTGAGAACACAGTCTCTATTTTCATGATAGGAACATCCCCTTCATCCTCCTCCTCTCTTTTCTCTCTCTCTCAAGTCATAAAACTTGGTTAAATTTGCACTGTCAAGACGATTGATTTTTCAGTGGTAGATACGCATCTACAAGTTAGAAAAGGTATTTGAAATCATCACCACCATTTATTTTACTGTAATAAGCAAAGTCCTCTCTCTCTCTCTCTCAAGTTAGAGTACCCAACTTGAGATCCACCATCCATTTTGGCGATGAACGGCAACAGTATCTTGTATTGCATTATAACTTTTTTGTTGATGGGACACATCTTATAATGATCTGATGGTGGTGCTTGCTGTTCATCGTCAAATTAAATGATGGTCGTGACTTCAAAATGAGGCTCTCTCTCTTTTTAAAACCTTAAAAAGGTTGGTCGCTTTATTCTTTCCTGGAGGATGGCTTGGTGATCACAAACTTCCTTTGCATCAAAGTCGAAAACACATGATCTACTGCTAAAAGCGGATGCTGGCATTTGAAGCAAAAATGGAAAAGGCCACTCTCAACTGCTGCTAAAGTGGATGCCAATTTGTAGAGTGCAACAAAATTTTGGCCACGGGATGCCAATTTGTAGAGTGCAACAATAGTCGGATCAGCTTAGATCCTGACTAAGTTTGTTGGATTTGGCCTCGGTCTCCCATCTCCAGCTCTAAGTCTACTTGCCTAATACTCAATTCGGTCTAGTACAAATCAAACTGATTCATTGGCATTGTCATAATTTAGGGAGCATTCCATATGTCTCGAAGGGTTGGGGAGGATATAAACCATTCTAAACGAATATCAACCCTTCGATCAAGGAGCATGAATAATTAAGACTCAAGATAAAAGGTGAAACATAAGCAATGAAATCCCTTTAAAAAGTAATCCAAATTGGCTTGAATAAAGCTTGTATATAAGTGATTTGCATCTTTAGACTTTTTTACTGGATAGATATTATATTATATATAATGATTGGATCCTGTTCACTATGTACTTTTTACTCATGTTTACTTATTGTTTTTCAAAGATATAAATATAATAATTTTATTTATTTATTTACTTTTAAAATATCTTAAGATTTTTAAATTATACTCATTTTCTAAAAACCAATGAGTTAATTAAGGAATATTTAATTCTCTCTCTATATATATATTTATATTGGGGCCACATTAGTCTTTGAGGAGGGATCATCTTGTCCTTCATCGGGAAGAAAGAAGATCTTTCCTTGCCTTTCTCGTGATTGTGTACGGAGTTCTTTTGGAAAAGAAGTTTTTAAAAGGGAAAATCTCCAAACGTAACCTGAAAGGCTGAAAGCTATTTATTAAATCAGGTAAGTAACCCTTAATTCACGCCTTTGGCCTGTATCGTCTCTTACGTGCTTGGGAAATGAAAAATATGTAGGGCACATATGACACCAATTCTTTTTCTTTTCATTATCCGATTTAAAGAAAACAATTATGCGTGGGTTGACTCTCTCTCTGTGGATTGTTCTCAATCCAGCTGCAATCCTTCGCGACCAATCTTTACTTTTTTGATCTTCGCTTTTCTCCAGTCTTACATGATTCTTGTGAGGGAGGATAGCAAATTAACTTCTCACGCTAGAAATACTAGTTTTTGGTAAACTGAAACCGGCGGTTTTAAACTATGATTTCGGTTCATCAACAAAACATTATTAAATTGAGACCCCTCCGATTCATTTATGGTTTTTTCTGTTGTTTCATCAATACCATATTTTCTTTGCTTCTTGATTCAATTTTCTATAGAAAATTTTTAAGATTAATTCGTTGGAAATCTATTAGTCTCGTTACAATTAAATTTTTTAAAAATCACAATTCATAACCGACCAAAAAAGTTCTTGGTCTAGTTATAGAGTTTGACTGGTTATGATTGAGATGGTTTAAAACTCGATTTTGGTAGAATGAAAGCCCATTATGAACTACCACGTCTAGCCCGTAGTAAGCTCAGTTTGGCTCTTCGAGGGTTGTTCGTGTTTGGTTCATTAAACAATAGGAGTTGAACATGGACATGGTACGTTGAACTCGATTTGACTTGCGAAGCATCGTTAACTAGCATTTTCAAAGTTGAACATGGACATGGTGAGTTGTTCTTGAACATGTTCAAATGGAGGTAGGTTAGCTTGGCTTGTTAGATTTTTAGCTCGTCTACTACCATACTGTGAACGAAGTTTGACCTTTTTTTAAAATGGAAAGCGAAGTTTGGGTTTTGATTTGTACTTAAACATGAGAAGTTTGACATGGTATCTTTTTTAATTTTGTTTTTCAGGTCAGTATTTTGCAAGACTGTTATTTTGGTACTAATATATCGTCAGAATCTACTCTAAAGATGATATTGTTAATTAAAATAAATCTTTATATGCTTCAATAAAAAGTTGACATGTTTAGATCAATAATATATGTTGGAAAATTGGATATTTGACATGTCATGCTTTTCATCCTACTACATGAGTATAATTTCAAAACTTTTAAAAGGTTATGATTTTTTTAAACTTCTTACAAATTTTGAAACTATACTCTTACTCTCTAAAAACAACAAACGAACATGAGTGCATGATCCAATCACTTGTATATGTGTGTCTGGTGTCCTTATTTAGCAAATATGTCACATTTGCGTGTCCTGTAGACAATCTAATGTTAGTTTGGATGCAATGGGTGCAGGGCCTGGTGCTGTTGACAGTGCAGGCTCACCTGGACTCCTTGAGGCCGCCAGGATGCAGTGGCAAGAATGACTGCCGGGAAGCAGCGGGCTGGAAGGAGCTGGGTCCGCTCTACAGCGGGCTGTACCTAGTGGCGCTGGGGATTGGAGGAATCAAGGGCAGTCTGCCCTCCCATGGTGCCCATCAATTCGACGAGCAACAAGAACGTGGGCGGAAGCAGAGGTCCACCTTCTTCAACTACTTCGTCTTCTGCCTTTCCTGTGGGGGGCTGCTGGCCGTCACCTTCGTCGTGTGGGTGGAAGACAACAAGGGCTGGCGCTTCGCCATCTCCACCCTTGCCATCCTCATCTCCATCCCGCTCTTCCTCACTGGCTCCTTCACCTACCGCAATAAGGTCCCTGATGGCAGCCCCTTTAACACCATTGTGAAGGTACTCCCTTATTCACAATTCTTTAATTATTTCCATTTTATCTTCTGTCAAAATGTGTTAGCTGCTTCAAATGTATTTCTCTCATTTAGTTGAACTAAGCTTAAAAGTGATGTTTTAGTAGTTCTATTTGAAAGTAAAATCCCTAAAATCCCGACCAATTGAAGTTATGAATCTATCACTTAGTTATACATAAGCATTATATATAAGAGATATAATAGTCTGTGCTCAATTTCCTTCATCTTCTTAAACATTTTGAAAAAGTGAGTCTTGTACTTATTAGCATTTAATGCAAAACAATATAATATATTTTTTCACATAAAAATGTTTGAGTAGATTTAAGCATTAATTGTATTGAGTATTGAGCATATACTACTACTATCTCTATATATAATCTGCTGATATGCCTAGCATTTAGAACATCCCATACCTTCTTTCCATGAGACATGAAAGATGCATGTATACCCTACTTATGGTACAACAATCGGTATTGATACGATAGGCATTTAGGAAAGATGACATTTCAAACCAGGTGTGAATTAGGTCTGCTCTTATTTCACTGGATGCAGGTTTTGCTAGGTGCAATCTTCAGCTGTAAAGCCCACAATGCAGTCGCAAACGGTTACACGATCCCCGATTCGGATGAGAAGCCCATTCGCAACAAACAGAAAGATGACCAATTGGCTGAGCCTGGAAAACTGGGATGCAGCGCTGATACAGAATGCCTGACCGATTCACTACCCTTCCTCAACAGAGCCATCCATGCCAGGCCACCAATGCCTAGGTCCAAGCCCGGCGAGGTTGAGGATGTGAAGACCATTGCCCGGATGATACCCATCTTCGCTTCCACCATCATGCTCAACTGCTGCCTGGCTCAGCTGTCCACCTTCTCGGTACAGCAGGCTGCCACCATGGACACCCACATAGGCCGAATGCGGGTTCCGCCGGCCTCACTCCCGGTCTTCCCTATTGTATTCATCATGGTTCTAGCCCCACTGTATGACCATGTCATTGTGCCCCTGGCGCGCCGGATCACCGGATCCGAGTCTGGAATCTCTCACCTCCGGCGCATCGGGGCTGGCCTGGTTCTCTCAATCATAGCAATGGCTGTTGCAGCTTTGGTTGAGGAGCGCCGCAAAAGAGTGGTGCGTCACCTGGGCCTGCTGGATTCCAGTGGGCCGCTGCCCGAGACCTTCCTATGGATCGCGATCCAGTATCTATTCCTGGGATCCGCGGACCTGTTCACCCTTGCTGGTCTGCTAGAGTTCTTTTTCACCGAGGCACCGGAAAGCATGCGATCGCTCGCCACGTCGCTCTCGTGGGCATCCTTGGCCGTCGGATACTACCTGAGCTCCGTGCTTGTATCCCTAGTTAACAGTGCCACAAGTGGGTTGGGCAGGAGTCCATGGCTGGCGGGCAAGAGCCTGAATCACTTCCACCTTGAGAGGTTCTATTGGTTGATGTGCGGCCTGAGTGCGGCCAACTTTATGCACTTCCTCTTCTGGGCCATTCGGTACCGATACAAGCATGAGATCTCGCCCCGCACTGAGCCCACCAAATCAGGAAACAAGGAAGAAGCAGATCCTGTTACCAGCAGATGAGATAGCAGTTTAGTGTATTTTTTTTCGGGTGTGTTTGTGGATGCCTACATGCTTGCATGATCTGTGTGTACTAGATGTATTGCCATGCATTTGGCATTTAGTGATCGAAATAGGCGGCATACATGGTATATCGTCGCTACATGATTAGCTAGTTTTTTGTAAAATTAATTGATTTTATAGAAAATAAAGTAATTTCCATACAAATAACACCCCTTCTCTCTCTCAATGTACCCTATCCACTTCACTTTTCGATTTTTTGGATCCCTTGGCCTGTCGAAAGTATGGATTCACGGTCGACCAAGAAGCTACGGTTTCACGTGATCATTCTATTCCTAAATCTAATGGAAATGGTGGGCAATTTTAGTGAAAGAGATTAGAGGACTGAAACTCATAGTCGAGTCCTCGAGAGTGGATCCTGTACAGGCGGTGACAGTCACTGAGAGGGATGAAACACATGATTCCGGTTGATGAACATAGTTTGAATACGGGGAATTTTGAATTCTTGCTGTTCTATTGAGCGCCCAGAGAGATGAATCATATTCTTTGATCTTGCGCAATGAATAGGATGACCAGATTAATATGTGATGATATTTATATTCTTTGATCTTGTCAACATTCTGACGTAAAACCATCATCCATTGTTTTTTGCTCATTCTAATTATTAGACGATTTCTACTACGACATAGTGAAAATCAACTAAAGTTGATTCTTTTTGGGAAATAATAACACCTTGAGTTTGTCAATTGTATGCATCAACTTAACATTCTAATGATAAATCATTTCTCACAAATGATTAGTTTAGGTTACGAACTTCCAAGAGAGCACGTCGACTTTCTTATAGCGAATCTGCCTGCAGATAATCTCAACTTCACTGGTTCTGCTTATTGATGTCAACATGCACGTATTAGACCATTTCAATATGTAGGGCATAAATGTGTGTATATGTGTGTGTTGTATGTGTGCATGTGCGCTTGCGCCCGCCTCTGTGAATGTCCACTTGATTTGCAAGTAGCATTGTTTTGGAAAAGTTTCACTCCACTAGTTTGTTGCCAATATCACCATCTACATGTGAACAGATTCGACCTGTTACAAGTAGAGATGGATTTGGGTTAATCTGGTAGATTTTCAGGTAGACCACAGCCAAGCGCCCCGGATTAAAAATGAGCTAACTTTTGGAGGTTGGTGTAAAAGACATGTCCGGGAATGTGCCTCTTTGTAACTAGAATGGCCAAAATTTGTTTGATAAGTTTCTTGATATATTATATATATATATATATATATATATATATATATATATATATATATAGAGAGAGAGAGAGAGAGAGAGAGTTTTTAGTGCATTTTCTTTCTATGGTTACAATGGGCGGCAGAATCCAGATATGCACGCCCCATGAATCTAACCCACACTGCGTCTTGGGGAGTTTGAGAGCCCTGCCAGGTGAGCCAACTGTGCTTCCTTGGTATTTTTGACGGAGGTCTACAAGAAGCATCAAATGATACGATTTTCCTAGTCCTTTCTCCATGGTGAACAGGAATTCTTTTTCCTTTTCGTGGAACTAGGGGGAAGGGTGGGATGAATTAGCAATATTTCACATTAATTACTTGTTAATTATGTTTAAATTACGATAAAGTCTCCACACTGCTTGAATAACAAAAAATCAAACGAGTTTGAAAAGAGAGATTATTTAAGTACTATTTCAATTATTACACGAAGTTGGGTCAGTTTTAGTATCTGTAATTAGCTCCACTGGAATTCAACTTTTAAGTAGATATTGATTGATCTAGTTGACGCCTACAGAACATGCCATGCACCTGCTAACGTTATTTTGGGTTCAACATGAAGATCCTGATGCCTCTATGTCGGGGTCAAGGATCTGATGATGTGAAACTTGAAGGTGACAAGAAGCATAATCTCTAATCGGTAAAACATGCCTCACTGAAAAGGCCAAGTTTATCATGTTAATATGGACATCAGCCGGCTTAAAAAGACGCATGCATTAAGATCGGAGGGTGCAGAGAACCTGTTCAAATAGAAGAGGCTAGGGGCTGTGTGCCTCATTAAAGAGCAGCAAGATGATTGCGGCCTTTGCTTCGTGCATATGCTAATTATAGTGATATAGACATAACATGCATGTATATAACTTTGTCGTTCTCATAATTTTAATCTGTTCTTACGTCAAATATCTAATCGATTGTTTATTTGTCGAGTAATACGGAAGCACTAAAGTTGTGTGTGATGGACATTTATGTTGCATAGTCGTTTTCTGCTCTGTTCTTTTCTTTTCTTCCTCTTCTTCTATGGTGTGCATGTATGTGTCACAGACATCTTCTGTGGTGTGCATGTGTGTGTGTGTGTGTGATGGACATTTATGTTGCTTGGTAGTTCTCATAATTTTGATCTGTTCTTACGTCAGTATACGAGTTTTTAAAAAAAGATGCCATGATAGTATTTGGTTATTCCTACATATCACTAGAATTTGGAAGATTGAATGACTTCATTCGGTGATGCCATGGGTTTCAATATACGAGTTTTTTAATCCAAAGTCTCTATAGAATGTTTCATATTATTATTGTTTTCATGTCAATGTTGTTATTAAAGTGCCCACAAGGTGCTTGTAGAAGTACATGATCGATGGAGTATATGTGTTTTCAACATATGGATGCCTACAGAATGTGTTTAACACCATATTCATGTCGTTACCCTTTTTGAAATGCTCACGAAGTGTCAATACTGATTTTTTTTTCTGCTTGTGTAATGTTCTTGTCACACACACACACACACACACACACTCTCATTCTCTCTCTCTCTCTCTCTCTCTCTATATATATATATATATATATATATATATATATATATATATATATTGTTAATACTAAAGTTGTTAGAAGCATGTCTGCTATCATATGTTTTGATACATGTGGAACCAAAAGTAAAGCCACAACCGAATTTCAGGTTCCAGTGCATCTATCATGATCATACTTAACACTCGATGTTAGTGCCTTCGACCTGTCGCGTTCGAAAAATAACCACTCAAGCAGCTCACCAATAACAAATACCCTCGATGCTTTTGTCAACCTATGTCCACCTTGACAGTAGCAGGAACATTTTTGTTGGTACCTCTTTCTTTAGTTATGGATGGAGTCTATGAAGGTCAAGCCAGATAAGGTACTTGTGGTGAGCGCTCATCTGCCTACTATCTCTGACCTCAAGCGCAATGACAGTGAGCATGTCCTTAGTGCGTTCCAACATGTAAACCATCTAACAAAGATTCATTTGAAATGTGAAGGACGTCTCCTTCCCGCAGTGATGGTGCAACGAAGATGCAGAAAAAGCTGAGGCGGCAAATCACTAATAACTAGCATGTACGAGCTATCTTTAACATGGGTTCATGCTCTGGATTCCTATATTTCATCATGTAAACCAATTAACACAACATTCGAAGTGTGGAGGCTACCCCTTCCGACTTGCATGGACTGTGATGATGCAATGAAGTTTCTGTGAAGGCAAACACGCTGAGACAGAAAATCACTACTTAGCTAGCTAGTAGGAACTAGCTTTAACAAGGGAACGTGCTGTAGGCACCTATATTTTTCATCACTTTCAGTTTTACTATTATCTGTTTCTTTATGTAAAAGTCATATTTACTGCTTTACCTTTCCATGTAAGTTTTTTCATGCTGTAAATCCATTTCCTTGCTTCTTAAAGTTCCAAAATAACCTTTCTGGTGGCTTGCATTTGTGGCAGAGGAAGTGTCAACAAATTTGTGTTCTTAATTGCGAACTTTAGATCTTACCTACTAATGGAGCTCAAATATAAAGCTACCTCTGTATTGTATGGTCAGGTTGGTCGACGCTATTCAGGGTGTAACACAGAACACGATTTGAAACCGTGCTTAATATCCATGATGCAAATTGTGACAGTAAAATGGTTGTGATCAGTGGTGAATTTCCTCCCATAGGCACAAAGAGTCTCAATTAGACTTCTCCACAGTGAATTCAGGTATTCAGAATATCCAAATCCATCTCAACAGACAAATAGAAACCAATCAAACCCAATTTATCATTTCCAAACAAGTTCCAAAGTGCGCACCAAGGATTTACAGTTCTACATGTTAAGCATCAATGCTCTAAAAATCAGTCGTGCTATGGTGACTGAGCCATCTCATGATTCAAGATGATACACAAGCATGGCTATCGATTATAGAATCAAGGATAAGAATATATCCGATATCATGTTCAGATGCTAGAACAAAAATGGTACAAACAGCCTGAAGAGCTCCAGTAGAAGTACATAAGAGAATGCATTATATAAAGGATCATGGAAGGCCTAAGGGGTGGGGAAGGAGACGATAAAATATAAACTGGCTCGTTTAGGTTTCACAACCTGAAAAATCAAAATGGTTGCCAGCCACCTTTTCGAGAAAGCTTGGTTCGGGTTTTGGCCGATCCGAAAGAAGATATATATATATATATATATATGTACATGTGATACAACAAACATCAATAAACCTGATCACATCTGCTATAATCTAATACCCATCGTACATAGGCATACAAAAATGGAAATATTGTTATCTGCAGGAGCAAATAATTTCTGTTTGTCACACCATCTCTTGCATGATACAAAAACATGGTCTACAATAGGCTTGAGCTATCTTTCGCTAACCAAATGCTTAATGATCAATCCTTGTAAATCCAACAGTTCTTTTCTCCTTGTATCAATTCTTGTTTCAGCAAATTTTTGCATTTGCTATGTTATACAGCAAGTAGTCAAGCAGAAGCTCGAGTAATCTTTATCATCGTATTTCAGTTCTTCAATCTCTAGAAACCAATATGTACAACCTGAGGGTTTCTTCCTAAAATGATGAAACCTGTTCCTGTCCCTCACGATTATCTCCCTCTTGAAAGCTTTTGATATAAGCTTTGAGACGTCATGACAATCGTTACAGACTCTAAGGTTCTTCACAATCCTTATGGGCACTCCCTCATCCAAACTGATAAACCTGAACGCTATAGCCAACCTTTCACTGTGTGCACAAAGCATTCTCCTTCTCTTCCTCCTCAATATAAAAAAGCACATCATGTGTGTCTGGCGTGTGCCCCTCTAGCTTTAATCTGTTTGAAATCTCCAGTAACTTCATCTCAATTTCCATGTACCTCGGATGTCTTATCACCCGTGAAAAACTCGTGAACCACTCCGTGAACCTCAATCACACTGCATCCAGGTATGTTTCCCACATCTCTTTTCTTCATTAGTTCTCTCACATCGCTGACTCCATCCCACTTGCTGGATGATGCATGTGTTGGACAGAAGCACATAAGCTCCGTCATTGTTGGATTCAAGCTCCATTATCTTTCTTGGTGCATATTCTGCCATGTCCGCTCTTTTGTAAAGTCTACAAGCATTGAGTAATGAGCCCCAGACGCCAACATGAGGTGCCAATAGCCTCGTCCAAAAGCCCGGCTCGATCAAGTATGTCAACCATGCATCCATAATGCTCTGGTATGGGCTGCATCTTGTACCTATTCATCATGGAACCAAAATACATCTGCCCCTTATCTACCAAAATCCAGCTACACTACGTATACATAAAACAGCAACGAAAGTAATCTCATTCGGCATGAAACCATTTCTAATCATTGAATTGAACAGCTCCAAGCATTCGCCTGCAAGACCATGCATGGCAAGACCAGCCAACAACGTAGTCCATGTCAAAACATTCTTCTCACTTGTTAAAAACTTCCCTAGCTCTAATGAAATCCCCGCACTCGCGTACATGTCTATCAATGCTGTTCCAAGATTCACGTTCAATCTCAACCTGTTGTTCTGGATATAAACATGAACTCACTTCCCCTGATCCAAAGCACCAAGATGCGCACATGCAGACAGGACTGGCACCATGGTGGCTTCATTTGCTCCCACACCCGCCACCTGCATTTCATGAAACATAGCCAAAGCAGTAGTAAAGCGTCGACCCTGAGCGTATCCCGCAATCATAGCATTACATGCGACAACGTCCCTCTGCAGCATTTGATCAAACAAGTTCCTAGCACGAGCCAAATCTCCAGCCTTTGCCCAGGAACCAATGATGGCCGTCCAAGCAACGACATCCGGTTGAGGAGTTCTCACAAACAGTCGGTGTGCAGAGACAACGCAACCGAGCACGCAGTACATATGCATCAACGCCGACTCGACATGGCTATCAGATTCCAACCCACACAAAAATACAGCACAATGTACCAATTCTCCAATCTGTTGGGAGAGCACGAAAGTGAAGGTGAAGTGGTCTGGCTGGAGTTGCGACTATAGAAGTTGTTTGAACAAGACGACGGCCTCTTCAGGTTCCGGGCTCCTCGAGTAAATCCTGAACATGGTGTTGAATGCGAAGACGGTCGGATTTTCAGATTGTTGTCGGATCAACCGGGAGTAATTGAGGTAAGAGGGGTCCGGTTCTAAGTTGGAAAAGGGAAGAAGGAGGTTGGGGAGAAGATGGGGTTGGTGAATGAGACCCGTAGTGATCATCTCGGCGTGAATCTGGCGCAGTTCAGCCATGGAAGTGCAGGAATCAAGAAATGCAATAGTGGGATGTTTCGTTATTGCCCTCAACGCGTTCATCATATTGGGGCCGGAGATGGTGAGGGACTACATGACCAGAGGCCGTATATTTGATTAACATTCGAGAACCTTGAGAGCGAATCTAGTTGGCAAACTATCCTGACCTCGTAGATTCAACTCATGTAAATCGCACTTCTGAAGCACGCAGGCGCATACACACTCAGAACAGCTTAATATCATTTATAGAATTCAATTTTAATTGCCGTCCACTTATCCGTCAAAGGCTGATCGTCTTCGAGACCCCTGTAAAGACTCATCCTTTATCCCCCATCTATTCAAATTATGCAAAAAGTTTATCATTCCTGTTGCATAATGTAGTGAGGCAAGGAACCATCCCTGCAAAGACTCATCCTTTACGCAGAAGAGTGAGATTGCTAAAGAGGCTTGCTCAGAAAAATATGTTCTTACAATAATGGGTAGGGGCAAGAATAAAGCTATGAGAACCACCAACGACAAAATATGGAAGTGCTCACAAGGTTGGAAGGCAAAGACATCGAAGGGAGGGAAGGAGATTCTTGTAAAAACAGTCGCTCATCAATCCCCATCTCGTGTTTCCTTTACCAAAATCTTTGGTGAATGAGTGAAAACATCATTTGCACGTTTTGGTGGGATGATCAAGGTGATTCCAGTAAACTTCATTGGCTACAAAGAAGAAAGAAGAATCAAAGAAAAAGATCCAATTACTATATCAGTCTACTTAACATACGAGTTGTGATTTTTAATCTTCTTTACTATCTACACATCTCAATTTTTGTAAATACCCAAAATTATTTTAAGTGTATCTCTCTCTTCTACGAGCAAATTTGTGACTCTTTTTTTAGACAACCGATTTTCATTCGATTTTGGTGAGCGCTATATAATTATTTGCAATCAATTAGAATCAAACAAATCAAGAAACAATAAGAACGAAAAAAGAAAATCAAAGAGACGATCAATAAGTCCATTATCTCGAGTTTTCTCGATTTTGGAAGGTTGGTTTTTACTAAAATGATTATATTATGGTTGCTTTACTTGAAATCTTTTCATTGTTAACACGTTTAAAGAAGATTTTTGATTTTATGTGAAACTATAGTTTATCCCCAGAATCACGAATGGAAACGTGAAACAATCGCATCCCTCCTAGGTAGAGACGTGATTGTGTCACATCTCTTTATTTATCGGAGACATAGTTTCATCGCGTCTCATTCATTAAGATGCACGATTGTGTCGTGTCTCCCTTCTTATGGTAGACGCGACACAGTCACATCACTTTCCTTAGTGACAACTCGTCTATGTCACATCTAATTCAATTAAATGCCTTTAACTTCACTATTTTTCACTTGATATTTCTTAGTTTCTTTAGCATAATGGGAAACAACTCGAACAAAACTTTTTACATTGAAAGCAATTATGAGAATACACTCATTGAGTTCATCGAGGATTGTGACAATGGTTTCGTTGCATGGGATGGTGTATTTGGTGATTGGTTAGAAGAACCTATGAAGGATGAACTTATTGACTATTCATTTATGTTTGTAACTAATGATATGTTGAGGAGTCGTAATGAACTTATTGATTATGTAAAAAGAGAAAAAATAACATTGTTACGGTTATTATTTATTCGAAGACCAAAAGTATAATAAGTAAGGTATAACTTGGTTGTAAATGGAATAAAAAAAAATATCCATCTTGAAAATACTAGATTGACGAATACTAAGAAGGTTGGTTGTCTCTTGTTATTAGGAGGACAAAGTAGAGTGGATGGATATTGAAAGTTGCATATAGTAAATGAAACACATAACTACCCTTTAGGATTATATCTCGAGAAACATGCTTTTGCAATGAGAATGAGTAACTCTGAGTATAAAATAACAAAAGAGCCCATACGAAGTCATTGCAAACCAAAACACATTCTCACACATTTAAAGTGGGTAGACGTGAATAATGTTAGTACGGCAAGACATATTTATAACACAATGATAAAAATTAGAAAAGAAAATCGTTGTTCTTTAAGTGTTTACAACAACTACTATATGATTTAAACATTAACCATTATTATATATAGCATCATAAAGTTCATGATACATATACTATGAGTAACATTGTCTTTGTCCATTCTTATTTCATGCATCTCCTTTATGCGTTTCCATGGGTATTGTAATTTGACAACACATATAAGTTAAGTATTTAAGTGTCTTATTGTTTTGGCATAATGTTTATCTTATATTACTGATATCTCCTTTTCTTGAGGTTATTGGGTTCACATCAACATCTAAGAACTTCTCCGTAGCCTTTACTTTTATGAGTGTAGAAGAGAGATAATTATGTTTGAATATTTATGTATGTGAGAGAGTTATGTACTCCAAAGAAAATGCCATGTGTTTTCTGTGATGATTGTGATCTAGCTTTGACTAATCTTATTAAAAAAATTCAGATACAAAACACTTCTTATTTATATGATAGAGCAAATTATATTGAGGCTTTTTTTTGTAAAGTTGACAAAGAATAAAAAGATGACGAGTATCTTTGGTGTAAGTTGGAAGAAAATAATCAACTCATTATATAAGAGTAGTTACCAAAATGTTGTGAAGCTAATGGAATTAAAGTAAATTTTTTATTATTATTTTGCTCTCGTACGTTAAGGAGAGAATTATGTTGGCATTGACAGATAACATCATTCATTATAGTACTTATACAACCAATAGGCATGAGAGTTTTCTTTTTAATATATTTATATGATCCACAATTCTGCAAATGCATAATCATTATATATTTATATGTCCCATGATAGAAAGTGTTAATACAAGGTTGAAAAGATTCATTGGTACCTCAACTATCGTATATGATATAATTTGAAAACAATTACATTCATTGATAAAATTACAGATTATAGAATTGAAGAAGTCATTCGATGAATAAATAACTCTAACCATAAAGAAGAGTATTATGATACACCCTTAAACTTATTTTGAAAGAGTACAGTCGTGTGGATATGATAGGTTCATATATAAAATATATCGGTGTAATTTCTGATGTCACATGACATTCTTTGTACTTATGAACTCAACCTTTTATTTAAATATGGTTATTTGACAGAATTATAAGTATTGTTTTATTTTATAAGAAGTTACACTTGCAGGAGGATACCACAACTATTATTAGTGAAGAAGAGGATGAAGTGGCATCTTTGGAGACCATTTAGAGCAAGTTATGAAATCATCTACAATGCAAAAAATTTGTTAAGATATTAGATGAATAATTGAGCTATAAGTACAATAACTTACTCGAACCACCAATATGTTGTCTAAAAGGGAGACCATCTAATGAATCTACATGACTTGTCGGCTTGTGAGCATGCATGCACGACATCCTCGCCTAGAGAAAGATATGGGTGTATACATGATCGAGGACACAAAACCTTTAATGGGTTGGGGTGATCCTTTTAAAGGAGTTGTGATCCTCCATCTATTGTTAAAAAAAATATTTTTAAGCAACTTGACTTCGAACATACTTATAAGATGACAATTTTATGATTTATGAGCATCTTCATAAATATTTTGATAAATGTTATTAGAAATGAAAATTACAGGTATAGAGACATTGGTGCACTTGCAATATAATGAGAGGAGTGGGTTGTAAAGTTTAGAGAGAGTGCTTAAAGAAGGTAACATGTAGGTGTCACATATATGTACAAATTTTTATAAAGGATGATGGTGTTGATGTTGTTATTCAACATATTGCTTACATGGGAGATGAGTGATATCCTAGTCAATATTAGATGGTAATGTGAGACATGAGTTTAGTTATCACTACTCGATGGAATGTAGCATTGCTTTTTCTTTTTATGATATGGTTAATGATATTTTTGCTACTGCTACACTCCATAGTCTACTATCAGGGATGTATGGTACATGTGTTATCATCATACTATATGATATTTTCTAGCAGTGAGCATAATATCTTTCGTGACATATTACGTTATTGTAACATTTATAGATTATTTATATTTTTTGCAAATGGACATGGTAAGTTACTGATGTCTCCTATCTTCCCATTATAACAACATTACCACGATGAAAGTGTTGGAAGTTGGTAAGTATGATTCAAGAATGTATCTACTTATATCTACTATTGAGAGGATTGATAAACGATATTGTACATGATATCAAGGACGATGATTAAGTGTAGCAATTATGCATGTAAAAAAACATAATTATCTTTCATTACAATCAATCGTGACATATATAATATTTAAATTTTATAAAATAATGTCCAAATACAACCCAAACAATCAAGTATGACATATACAATAGCCTACAAATTCACTAATTATTACCATCGTCATCATCTTAGTATCAACGGATGAATTCTTTCATGCATTACTCATACGTCTCTAAGAGGCTTAGCAATAACGGATCTCCGTCCAACGGTTGTGGCATATGCTCTACATGCATTAGATAATAAAGCATTAGAAAACTAGTTTTAAAAAAGAAAAAAGAAAAACTTCTAATAGAATTTCCTTTATTTACGTGTACATAGAACAGTGTATCATGTTACCTACTAAAGCAAGTTGAGTAAGATGTAGCTAAGTGCTAAAATCTCGCAAAAAATAGTATGTACTTTCGATGTACTACTCTATGTATAACTCTTCACACTCATATGAGTATAGTGTTAGGACTTCAAAGTGCTCAAAATCAAAACAAATTGAGTATTGAGCTTCTCATGTTGCATCACATGGCTTGTATTATACCTTATAACTGCTATCGGGATACCTTAACACTGGCTAAATTGAGAAACCACATAATCTAGCATGTAAGGTTCCACAACATCTATGCAACGAATGTATCTATGATATCTTGATAACTTGTATAATCTAGGTATTTTGTAGAACTATATGATTGCCATTCAATTATAAGCATATATAATATCTTAATATAGAAAATCCAAAATACCTGATTGGTACTCATCAAGTCCAACTGCTTATGATATTCAAGTAGCCGATCAACAAGAGATTATTTGTGACACACATTATCCATCTATCGGCATACTCATGGTTTTTCATCTTGCCATTCTCATCTCATAGCGACTCTAAAGGTTAGTAAGTACTCATAAATCTATGCTTGAAAATAAAATATATACTTGTTAATTTTGGAAAAAAAACAAAGTTTAACTAATAGAAGCAATAATAATGAAAGTTTTATCTAAAACAAAGAAATATGTCTACTAAGTTGTTTTGCTTCTATCCGAGATGTCATTCCTAGTTATATGTATAAATACGATAGTATAACTGCACCCACACATAATTGTTAACCCACTACAATCGTTTGCCAACAAATTCACAAGTTTTATAGGCACTCTATCTCTAGACTTATCTTGATATAATGTGTACTCTAACTGATATAACAAATAATATAGAGTTTTATTTTCATTACTCACTCTCCTCTTAGCAAAAATAGTTTGGAGCACTTCAAACTTAATCTCACTAACGACTTCATTGATGTCTATTCCCAACATATTATCTACAATTTCTTCCTTGCTTCTAATAATCATCTTTTTTATTAAGGCAACTAGTTATCTCATTGGAAGACAAAGTAACTTGTGAACATCGTAAAGTATGATAGTCATCTCAACCTATGACATATGAAAGTTGTTTGTTTCTGTTTGAGAGTGCTCGACAAAAGTAATTAACAGTGCATGATCTATCACTTCCTAGAGTAAGTATGTATGCCCAATCAACCCACTGCTCTTTACAAGCTCAACCCAATTTCACAACCTAACAACCATGCTCTTCACTGATTAGGCTCTTCCCACCGTGTAACGTGTATAAGCACTTATCACTTCTTGTATTGTGTGTAATTATACATTTAGATAATACATTAGAATAGAGAGTATTTCTAAACAATTTTGACTGATATATTTAAAAGTACATGTTCATCCCAAATCTTATATGCAATGTGCTCTTCAAAGTTTGAAAATAATTTTAGCTGATAAGGGCATTCATCATCCTCTGTAAAAATGACTTCACCATTTGAGGATGATATATCATTCTCATACCGTAAAGGGTCATCTTCATCTTCTCTTCATCATTTACGAGGTTGCCTTTTTTATGCCACATCATTATGTCTCGTAGATGAAGCAACGTGTTACACCTTTGTACTCTATCTTTCAATCATATCTGCATATTAAAAAAATAATGAATAAGAATGCACTAAAAGAGGGAGATATGCCTGAGCTATGTCTCCCTCAAATGGGAGATATGCCCATGGTGCATCTCGCAAATCCGCGATGCTGGAATTTTTTTTGTGCTCAAAAGCTTCAAAAAATATATAGAAACAAATGAAAATTGATAGAACAACACAAAATCAACAAATTACTTTGATAAATCAATAAATCTAGTTTGAATTGCCTCTAGAAATGGTAAAAGCCCTTTACACACCCCTTTTTGTTTTCAATTCTTCTAAAATCAGCACGAAAAATAGTTTTCATTCTGTTTATTTGGTAGAAAACATGATAAATCGCCTACTACGTACTTAAAGTAAAGTGAGAAGCGAAGATCAACTAGAGAAATGGGCAAAAATGGACACGTGGAGCCGGTTTGCATAGGAGGAGAGAGAAACACTCATTTTTTAGTTGAAAGGGTAATTTCATAATTAATGGAAACGTGTAGGGGTATTTTGGAGAAGTGGAAATTTTGGGGTGTGTAGTAAAAGTGGTGTGTGCGTATCAATTCTACTAAACATATATGATAACAATAACTAGAAATTCATTATCTAAATGAGACAAAACAATCATATTTTCTCTATCAATTTATCAAATTGAAGTATGGCATTCCCATGATGAAAAAGAAAAGACTTCTGTTCATTGATTTATTGCTTGAACTTGATTAAGGTAAATTAAGTGACCTTCTATCTCACTCTGTGTGAGGTCACAAGTATCATAGAATTTTCCACAAGTTATTAACAGTTTCAAATGCAATTTAAATTAGAGCTACACATTTCACATAAAACAATTAGATCTTGTTTTGTGTTGGCTGAAAGGTATGGGTGGCACGGGCTTTAGATATAGATATCCACACTTGTAATCTAATGTTGCTGGCTAATAAAGGTTGGAAATTAATTAAAAAATGAAGAAATCACTCAATTCTCATGTCCTCAAAGCCAAATATTACCCAAATAAGCACTTTACATGCTGTAGTGGGACCAAATTCCTCACTAACTTGGAAAAGTATGATGGATGAAAAAAGAGATTTTACAGATGGGTGTATTTAGAGCATTGATGATGGCAGAGTTGTGAACCTAAGAGAGGACTGTTGGGTAGAATTTCAAGATACAGAATGATCAGTCAATACCAGATAAACATTCAGTTTTTAGCTTAGCCAATGAGTTCTAAAGGAAGGTGGAATGAGAACTTGATCTGTTCCAACTTCTCAAGGTGAGGATCAACGACAGATCGTATCAGTTCCTCTCCCCACCTCATCTTGAAGATGATACTGTTTTTTGGATGTATGATAAGAAAAAGGTTACATTACAATCAAGTTTGCATACAGTTATGATGAATGGAGAGGGCATCAAAGATTACGAATGAGAGTGGCGTGCCAGAGTCTCGCAGCTGCAACCAATGCCAAATATCGCAACACTTGTAATCTAATATTGCTGGCTAATAAAGGTTGCAAATTAATTAAAAAATGAAGAAATCACTCAATTTTCATGTCCTCAAAGCCAAATATTACCCAAATAAGCACTTTACATGCTGTAGTGGGACCAAATTCCTCACTAACTTGGAAAAGTATGATGGATGAAAAAAGAGATTTTACAGATGGGTGTATTTAGAGCATTGATGATGGCAGAGTTGTGAACCTAAGAGAGGACTGTTGGGTAGAATTTCAAGATACAGAATGATCAATCAATACCAGATAAACATTCAGTTTTTAGCTTAGCCAATGAGTTCTAAAGGAAGGTGAAATGAGAACTTGATCTGTTCCAAATTCTCAAGGTGAGGATCAACGACAGATCGTATTAGTTCCTCTCCCCAGCTCATCTTGAAGATGATACTGTTTTCTGGATGTATGATAAGAAAAAGGTTACATTACAATCAAGTTTGCATACAGTTATGATGAATGGAGAGGGCATCAAAGATTACGAATGAGAAACAGTGGCGTTCCAGACTCTCGCAGCTGCAACCAATGCAAAATATCGTATCAGGTCTCTCCTATTGAAAAGGAGATTTATTTAATTAAAAAACTATTTTAAAAATCATTATTTTTAAACTTTAGAAAAATATTGTATATTAATATATTAAGCTACATTTGTCAAAATCTTATTTTTGTCCCACATGACAATGACCATGCTTGTATAATTTAAACAATTGAAGCTAGCTACAACAACACCCTATTGTTAGTGTACAACCTAATTTGTTCTTCTACTATGTAATAGGTAGAGCAAACCTAAGATATTGGTTTGTGGTACTTATAGTTGTATGGTATAATAAATGTAACAAAAATATTTATATTGTTTTAAAATATTGTAGGATACATTGCATATTACAACAATACAATACTATGAGCAAGTGATACACACGACACATAATGATAAATGAACCTCAACAATACAAATACTTGAATCATATCAATCTAGATATAATCTAGATACCAATATATGATCAATATATACGATCCATACTTATAACATTGACTGAAATTACCATCCGAAGAAAAAGTTTTTCTGTGACTAGTCCACACAAACTCTCTTCCTACAGTTTGAATGAAGGTCAAACAAATAATAGTTGGATCGAAGTGCTACCTCTTCCAGGAGGAAATGAAAGACTAATACTTTGACGGCATGATTGAGATTAGAACCTGGAACCATAATTGAATCGGCTTGGAGTCAGTTCCAGTTACGGTTTTAGAACTATCAGTTTTGGGGTGGTTTTGGTTTGAGTTCGAAAATGTTTTTTTTTAAAAAAATTATAAATATATAGATTTTTTTAAAAAGAATGGAACTGATTTTATAAAAGGTGAAATTTCAACTGAACTGGGTGGTCTCTAATGCAGGTTTCACCTTTATTTTTCATATAACTAGATCATGTGTCATGTTAACAATTAACATTTTCATTAACCATTGAAACTTTAAGGCCTTAATTGATTAACAATAAATAACCTTATGTTGATCTTAAAATGTAAAATTTGAAAAACTATAAAGTACTTTTGTGAAATTTTGTTTTCTATTTTTTATTTTGAATGCTAGCTATTTCTTTATTATCAAATTTAGACTGCATATACAGTTCACGGAGCTCGTACCAGATCCAATACGACATCTACGATGGTCGTCCTTCTCCTGATGTGGTGTCCACTAAGTGGAAACCCATTTTGTGCCCTTCTGCAAGACTTGTTTCAATCAACAGTCTAATTTATTCAGCCAACTATTTTATTAACAATTGAAACTTTAAGACCTTAATCGATTAACAATGAGAAAGCCTCCTGTCCCTCCTAAAATATTGAGAAATTTATATCTTAAAGTGTAAAAATCGAAAAACTATACGATACTTTTGTAAAATTTTGTTTGCTATCCTTTTTTTATTTTGAATTCGAGTCATTTCTTTATTAGCAAATTTGGACTGCATATTACAGTTCACCAAGCCCGTGCCAGATCGAATACGACATCTACGATGGCCGTCCTTCTCCCAGTATGCATTCTCCTAGACTTGTTTCAATAAACGGTCTAATTTGTTAAATTAGAGTCAACTATTTCATTAACAATTGAAACTTCAAGCTTTTAATTGATTAATGTTGAGAAATTGATATCTTAAAGTGTAAAATTCGAAAAACTACATAATACTTTTGCAAAATTTTGTTTGCTATCTTTTATTATTATTTTGAATTCAAGTTATTTCTTTATTATCAAATTTAGATTGCATATCCACTAACTGGAAACCCATTTTGTGCCCTTCTCCTAGACTTGTTTCAATGAACGGTTTAATTTATTCAGCCAACTATTTTCCAATGGTTAAGCCAGCAGCAATGTCGATTTGGAGTATCCAACATATGGGCTGGCATGATGCCCATGCCAGTTATTGTGTGAAAGTTAAAATATACACGTGCGATTTTTCAAGATTTAATTGCTTCATCATGAAAGCACCTTGCAATTGAGACATGATCCAACTAATTTCGACCTTCGTGCCTTCCTTGAAAGGATTAAAGCTTTTTTTCTAAAAATTATGAGAGAAGGGGAAAACTTTCCTCTTATGTTCTTCACATCAATCCAAGAAAGCTCTTAGTTTTGAATAAACCTTCTGGGCAGCACTCAGTGGTATTCCATGGCTGGTTGGCTTGCCAATCTCCTTACAGTTATCTTTAAATAGTCGTCATTCTCCATGATTGCTTTTGGGCTCTCTACATCTGTTCTTGAAGCCCAACTTAAGCTGTGAGTTTTGTAAGTTGCCTGTTGATTTCCAATACCGCATACCCTAAACTGATTACTTATTCAATTGTCTGTGCTATGCTCAATGGCTGACTCAAGATTCTTTTTTAGTGAGACACATTTGTATTTCATGTCTATAAATCACTTGTATTTTTCTATATACCAGAGGACTTTTTAGAATTTGAGTGAGCCTCACCTCACCTTAAAGTGGGTCAGGGGTCCCTTGTGGGGATCGTGCAGTACTTTTGTCTTTGAAAAAAAAAATCAAATTAAACTTTAATTAATCATATTGTTGTTAAAAAGAAGGATCTTTTTCGACTATAAAGATTGCAATTAAATACGCCTCTTAAGTCATGATAACTAGATTATTAATTTATTCTATCTAGGAAAATTTTATCTTGATTAAAATATTATTCAATGCTAGCAAGTTGACTAAGAACCATCAAGTTCATGGTCACAATTAGTTCATCTCATTACGTAGGGGCTCACCTAAACCAGCTTAATTACCTCTCAAAATCATGATTTATTTTTC
Organism: Brasenia schreberi; assembly: GCA_036023115.1. Taxonomy (NCBI): domain Eukaryota; kingdom Viridiplantae; phylum Streptophyta; class Magnoliopsida; order Nymphaeales; family Cabombaceae; genus Brasenia; species Brasenia schreberi. The sequence continues at coordinate 8,207,922 of JAYKKT010000072.1, forward strand.
CTCTTCAACGATTAAAGCATGATTGTCAAAACATAACAGATGGTGGATAGTTGAGAGTTTTTGAGCATGTCCTCAATGTAGTTGGGTGAGTATGTTAATGATCATATGCAATGGTTTAATTTTCTTTGCGAATTTTTTATTATAAGAGGAGGCCAAAACCTCACACACGGGCACCCAAACATGCACCTTCTAGGAGTCGAAGTCCCTACCAGCAGCAACGTCCCTAAAGTGCCCTGCCGTTGAGCTAACAATCTCGGTCCAGTTTATTTACAATTTGATGAACATATTTTTGAACCTTTTTTTTTTTTGCATAAGGAACCCTCTTCATGGTAGCCATGCCTTGTGTGTGACCCGTGTAACAAGGGTTGATGGTTGAGCATGGGTGTCTCTCGCCATCATATTTGTTGGTGCCACCTTTTGTCAGGTGGGCTCTTTGGCAAATGAATTTTTTAATCTTATTATAAAAATAATAAACTCCGCTCATTTATGAGATCATCCTTGCATGATTGGTTCTAAACCCGGAACAAAGAGGAGGGTTATGCTAGGCTTCTGATAACCAACATAAACTTTTGTGTGACTTATTTATCATATACTCCACAAATTATAATAGAGTTTTATGTAAATAAAGAATCCATGTAACTGATCCCATTTAGTATGAGAAAAAGCTGATCCCATTTAGTATGAGAAAAAGCTTAGTTGTTGTTGTTTGTATTATAAAATTATTATTATTGTCATGATGAAGAATTTGCATCTAAATTAACATGTCTTGTGGCTGAGAGTGGGTTTTGTTGTTGATATTAGTTTGTGATCACTTCAAGAGGTACAAATGGGGGCTGGAATTTCTTTGTAGTTCAAGAGGCGAATGTAGCCATCAAAGAGTTCCTCGGGAGGTTCGACGAGGTGCTGCAGCCGGGATGTCATTTCATACCTTGGTATTTTGGCAGCCAAATAGCAGGCTCTCTCACCATGCGAGTCCAGCAACTGGATGTAAATTGCGAGACCAAAACCAAGGTATATTGGCAGCCGGGATGTAATTTCATACCTTGGTATTTTGTGGGGTGGGGAGAATTGCCTGTTCGACCATTTCAAGTGGGGTTGAACTATGTATTGTGATCGTGGATTCAATCATCCCCTACAGATTTTTCATCGGTTTCCAGAATTTTCGTTGAAGTCACTCCCATCCTGGGTGAATGTAGATCCGCCATTAAACACAAGCTTGTTCTTTAATTTTAAAAAGTTTTAAAGTTTTGTATGATCTTCATTAATGGCCGCCCTTTAAGTTAAAGGGTAGCTTTCTTAGAAGAAACACATTGAGGAAAATAGAACTGTAGAACCATCGGAGTCATATGAAATAAGCAGTCACAACTCAATTTAAAGCAGTTGCCCAACTTGACATGCTTTGCTTGTTTTTCTTTGCAGGACAACGTGTTTGCCAACGTTGTTGCATCTGTCCAATATCGTGTCTTGCCACAAAAAGCAGCGGATGCCTTTTACAAGCTTTCTCAATCTCATTTGCAGATCCAATCTTATGTTTTCGATGGTATGCCGGCCTACACAGACATTAATAAAACACTTATAGATGTATATAGTGTTATTTACATCTTATAACATAATATATCAGGATATATATATATATATATCGGATCCTGCCCATGACATGTTTACTCATACCTCATACACATCCATTGTTTTTTGGTGGCATTAATATAATTTTAAAAAATAATATTTAAAAAGATGAAAGACAATATTATTTCACTTATGCATCTAAAAATCAATGATCGAGTATGAGTGAGCATCATCCAATCACTCTCTCTCTATATATATATAAATAAATAAATAAATAAACATATATATATATATATATATATTACATACTAGCATTTCTAAACAAATCTTTGTCATCAAATTTGAAAATAAAAACTACTTTAATTCGATTTGAAAAAGTAAAAAATTAGTCTTTTGATAAAATACACTTAGTAGTATTCTAAATTCAAATATCAACTATCAATCTTTCAAATTGGATAATTGACATTTATTTAAATATGCTAGTATATAATGTTGATAGCATAGAGCAAGATATATATATATATATATATATATATATATATATATATATATATATATACACACATGGAGGGTCAGGTCCATCAGGCCAGTGAAATAACAGATGGACATGGTCCAGCCAATATTGCCACATTTACAGTTTGCCCCACCCGAAAAGATCTCGTGGGCTATTTCACCACCCTGAGAAACTTCCCAGATCCACCACCCGTGGACTACATTGGCCTCCTTCAACTTAATGTCGTATGAGACATCCCCAATTCAGCAAAATTCATCTTGTTTTTTATTTGGTTATCCTTTTTTATGTTGATTAAGGTTCTTCTAAACTATCTGCAACATGAGACGGACATTATTTCCTTTGGTGAAAGCTTACATAAAAAGGGACATTATAATTCTCAACGCCTTGCTGCTGTATTAGCTGTGATTATAGGGCACGGTTAATCAGTGGACTATGTTCATAATCCATGGTAGTAAATGTGGATCCGTGCAAACTCTAGACTATTATAGGTCTCGTGCTTATGGTACTCTTTGATTTATTTTCAAATTTTCTCCCAGGCAATGCCTCCCACAGCCTCAATGTAGATCCGCCTTGACACCATCTATGACAATAAGCAACAGCCACGAAGGAAATTTGACTTTGTGATAATTATTGCAGTCATTAGGTCCAGTATTCCAAAGTTGAACATAGATGATGCTTTTACACACAAGAACGAGATCGCAAGGTCGGTCAGACAAGAGCTTGAGAAGGTAAAGTAATTGGGGTTGCTAGACTCTCATTTATCCTAAACTATTCTTAATACCATCTAATGGAAGAATCCAAATTCAAAAAAGAAAAAGTAAATTTATTTTCTTCGTATAGCAAAATTTGTTAAAGCTAATTTTACTTTTTTTTTTAACGTGAACCATCCGATCAAGTTGAATGATTCAAATTATCAAGAAGAGTACCATAAATACTAGTCTAGGAACTCTCTTTCTTTCTTTCTCTTTGTATGTAATATGTGTGTGTGTATGCGTATGCACACGCTTGTGCATGCTTATTTACCTCTTACTATAACCCATTTAGGGCTATTTATTATTCTCTTGAACCTTATCTTTGTGAAATATTTGTCCGTTCTAAGATGTACAGTCCAATGCACGCCATGTCTGCATATGGATTTGAGATCATCCAGATGCTTATAGTTGTCATCAACCCAGATGACCGTATTAAACGAGCAATGAATGAAATCAATGCAGGTAATACCTAAACTCAGCAAACCCATCAGTATTTATGAGTTCCTTAAATCTAAATCGGTGAAGATGGAGGTTTTCTATTTGTATGAGTTCCTTAAATCTAAATTCTATATACACAAGCGGCCCAAATGTTTTAGTAATTTTTATGATCGCCTATCCTGAAAATTTCACCCAAGTGAACTTCGCCTCACCAGAGAAAATCGTCCAAAGACTGCCACCACTGAAACAGGGCATGCAACTAGAAGAGGTGGCCAGAAGCCTAGAGAGCATCGAGCTCTTGTAATATGCACCATAATTGCAATAATTTTACGGAACTTAACGCATGCAGCTGCAAGATTGAGGGTGGCAGCCAGCGACAAGGCAGAGGCAGATAAAATACTGCAGATCAAGCATGCGGAAGGAGAAGCTGAAAACAAGTACCTGGGCGGGCTAGGTGTTGCTCGCCAGCGGCAAGCCATTGTCGACGGTCTGAGGGACAGTGTGCTTGGATTTGCCGGAAATGTGCCCGGCACCTCGGCGAAGGATGTAATGGACATGGTTCTGATGACTCAATATTTCGACACCATGAAGGAGATCAGAGCTTACTCCATGTCTTCGGCCGTCTTCATCCCGCATGGCCCGGCTAATGTGCGCGATATAGCCGATCAGATCAGACTGCTGCACGCAGTTTGAGAGGTGTGAATTCTTCAGTTCAGCCTGATTTATGTTCTTCACAGTTTGAATTATAGTGAAATCTGTCTTTAATGTGTCTATTGGGATGAACTACTGTTTAAGATGTCATTGTTGAATTTATTATCTGGTGCTTAAATTTGTTGGGTTTTGGTTGTGAGCAGTGGCTGATCTAGAATTTTTTGTGGGATGAAGCGAACAACCGATTCCGCCGTTTAAGGTGGGGCGAACTATCTTATAGTAGTCAGGATTTTGTTGTCCGCTAAAATATCTTTTTCTAGTGGCTCGTTTTTCAGATCGTAACTCGATCGTCGATGAGATTGAATTCGTGAGACTAACTTGAACTCGAATTTGCACTCAACAAGCATGAGCCTAAAAGCGAGATGATTGAGCTTGAATTCACATTCCATTCCATTGTGATCCCAAACCAAACGATCTACAAGGTTCATCTAGGCTCAATCGGCTTTATTTTGCAGCTCAGTACTATCTATTGCTTTAGCCTTTTCAATTGGAGCCTTGGGTTTCTCCTGGATCGGGTTTGGACTTGGTTGCTGGGATTTACATGATTGAGATCTCAACATACTGTCAATAAGCAATCGAAACCCAACGCTATCCGCAGACATGAGCGCACACACGTGTGTATATGTGTGTATGCAAAGGCGTTGTAGTTATGCCATTTTTGGTTAATGTTAATCTCTTGATTTATTAATGCTTAAGCTAGTTTTTTTCTTTTTCTTTTCTGGTTACAAAGAGAGGTAGAAGCCTAACACAATCAAACTTGCAACTGCAGCATGGGCGTTCAAAACCCCTAGGATTCAAGTTTTCTACACACTTTGCTCTCTTCCATTTGTCGCATGGTGTTGTGTGAGTCTTCGAGTGCCAAGGACTCAATTAAACTCTTACACTCGGGGAGGGACACTCACTTTCCATGTTGGTGTCAGTGTGCTATTACAATTCTTTGAGAGAAATCTGCTAAGGTTGATTCGGTTTTGAGGCCGGATGTCAGTCACGTTGCGACCTCCGTCGGCTCTTTCGACGGTCAGAACATGATATATATATATATATATATATATATATATATATATATATATATATATATATATATATATATATATATATATATATATATATATATAGATAGATAGATAGATAAATAAAGAGAGAGAGGGAGGGAGTGGATCTTGTTCATCACTAACATTGCTCACTCATATCTAATAATTGTTTTTTGGGTCATAAGCATAATAATAACATCTTTTGTCTTTCTTTATAATTTTTTAAATTACACTCATGCCATCGAATAGCAATGAGTGTGGATGATCGAGCATGTTAGAGATGAAAAGGATCTGGTTTATATGTATATATATATATATATATATATAACACAAAAATTAAATATGACAATATAATTCAAAATTCATTAATAGAAAGATATAAAGTTCAACATAACATATTTCACAGAAATAACATGATATTAAAAATAAAGTCATATCTCGGTCTCAGTTTTAGCAATTAGATAGAGTGGTAAAAACATGCCGTTCAACATCAAAACATAATACTTTTGGTATTTTAATCAAGTTGACCCCATATAGATGAGTCAAATTGATCCATTCATGACAGGATCTGGAAAGACTATAATTAGAGGCGTCGATTCGCATATTGAGATGTTCTCAAAATCTAAAGCTTTTAAAATCCCATACCTAACCTTACCCCGATATATACATGTACCAATACGTAGTATAATACCTGTGAAACGTAGCTTACGTGGGTCATGAACTTGGCCAAGGAAGTCTGGTTGCTGTAGACATGGCCAGTTTGAAACCCTCCGGGTCTTCTGTCGGTTTCAACGGAAACCGAACTGGGCTAAGAGCACATTGAACTAGAACTGGTCAAACTAGACCCAGAACTTAGGACCATCTGGATTAGTCCCGGTTCCACCTTTCATAGAACAAGAATGGGAACGAGAATCTCAAACCATCAGCTCCATATTTTTCTTCAAATTTCAAATCTTTTAGTGATTTTTTCAATTTCAAGTAATTCAAGCTTCAAACCAAAACTACAACAACTAAGCCTTTTCCCATACTAGATGGAGTCGCGTCAAACCGAAACCGACGGATCCAAGCTGGCCAAACGAAGTGGAATCGTGCACCCAAAATGCCTCGCTACACCACAACATTAAACTAAGTGGTGTGCCCAAACGGAACGGTTCGCCCAAACCGAGCCAAGTCACATTCGGAGTTTGACGAGTCACACTTCGAAGTTTGGCTAAGGCACGAACCGGAAACCCCTTCCCGTGTGACTTAGCCAATTCGCCTAAGGCATGGAACGAGAACCCCCTTTGGGTGTGAGTTAGCCAAGTCACACTCCGAAGTTTGGCTAAGGCATGAACCGGAAACCCCTTTCCCGTGTGACTTATCTTGGAAAATTCAGTCAAGGCATCGAACGCAAACCCCTACTCCGTGGTAACTAACTAGAATTTTTTTGATGGGGAAGTTGGGAAAGGGATTGGATTCTTCCAAGTTTTGGTTCGTGGTTCTAGAAAACCTAGAATAGACCATCTTAGGTAACCTAGACCTAGTAGGTTCGGAATCGAAACCGCAACACTCACAAAACAGGTCGTAACTAAAACCGGTCCCAAAACCCTAACCAAAACAGGAGATCATTCGGTTTAGTTATAGTTCATGATTTTCAAAAACTCATAGTTTCAAACTGATACTAATTAATTTAGTTTTTTTTTCAGAACCCTTATCGCAAACATATCAATAACTCAATCTGTCATTGCAGTTGGTGGGGAGTTCAATTGTCCATATGACACATTGTTCTTATTTAAAAAAAATTTTTGAAACCGTGTCAAACGGTTCGAAAACAGGTGGAGGTTCGATTCCGATTCTAGGTTTTGAGTAAACTGACCACTACCGGTCATATCTAGATTAACCCTTCAATTTGTCCTGGTCATATTGTATTAAAATAATGCACAAGGTGACGAGTCTCATTACCTTTGAGTTGTTGATCATGGGTGCCATTGTTTAAATATTTGGAGCAATAATTTAGAATGAACCAAATTGGCTCGACTCTTTTAGAATCCCCCAAAGCATTGAGGGTGGTGGTCTCGCGTTTCAAGTTGAATATTCGTTTTCGTGTAAGCATGTCAATTCGAAGGTGTCGTCCAATTGTTCATGCTCGTTTTAGTTGATACACAAACGGTATAGAAGACTTTCTGATATCAAGAGGCTTTCCGGGTTATATCCGTGTCAAGTTTTCGTCATGTGTTACATTGCCAACTCCTACGACAATTTTGTGTCCGGGGCTGTGTTTTTGACGTACTATCTATCATTTGGGTCCTAAACAGGTCGAAAGGACTCGTTTTCCCATAATTACTTTGACGGACACGATCCTGACGATAAACACGAATATAGCTGCCATTTTAGGGTACTCGTGTCTATGTCCGTGTCCTTGCTCACAGTTAGACCTCCATGTACCACGCGCCCACTGTATCGAAACCGGCGTAAAGGGAGACGACTTCACGATTGACGGCTAGGAGGCGCCATCTTGTGTAATCTCGAGCTTCATCCAACGGTGTAAGCCACTCCTCTGCCTTGTTGGAGATCCTTCCCGCCGGCAGTCGGTAGTCCAAACGCAAAAAATCTAGGGTTTCATTCTCTCTCTCTCTCTCTCTCTCTCTCTAGCGGCAATGGTAAAAGGTCCCGGTCTCTACTCTGACATTGGCAAGAAGGCGAGAGGCGAGAACCTTTTCCTTTGTTCCCTTGATTAAGTAGAGTTTTGTTTCCTTTTGTGTTGCATTTTATTTCATTTGGTCGGGTTTTATCTTGTGGTAGATCTTCTGTACAAGGATTACCACAGCGATCAGAAGTTTACTCTCACGACCTACACAGCCGCCGGCGTTGTGAGTCTCTTCTGTCTTTTTCACTTCCATTTTTCTGTACTTTTTGTAGTTTTCTATACGCGATTTGGTTTGAGCCGTTTTCTCTAGGATTTGCGTGATCTTAAATTGCTAGTGTCATGATCATATTCTTCATGTAGTTCTTTGTTCCTCATTCCCTAAGGATTATGGATCACACTCGTCTTTGTGCTTTATCATGAACGCATTTCTTCCTCCCGTCGGTTTACCTCTCAGGCGTCATGTATTCGATATTTATGGTGTATTTAGTTGTGCATGATAATGCGAAAGGGATGATTAATATTGTATCTAAAATTCTTCCCATCAAATTGTTGCGGGTTTCCATATCTAACTTGCTGGAGTAGAAATAGCATCACTTACAGCATTTTATTTGCTAAGTTAGTATTTGGAACGTGTAATAGACTGTACTCGAGAATGGGCTCATCTCTTTAACCAAAACACGGTCCATACTTGAAGACCAATGATGATCAGATTGCAGATTTCCAATGAATGAATTGAACCCTGTATGCTGGATTCTCATTGTAGATGTGTTTGTTTTCACATGCCTTCTCTTGCCACTACCATTCGCACAGAATGCGTGCCAGTTAGCCTTATATAGAAGCGTTAAAACATAGAACTTCGAGACATTACTTTTCGTTTCCAATTATATTGTAAAATTAGAATCCTCTGACTTGTAATATCCATGAATAAGGTGTAATCTCCATGAATAATATTTGTGATTAATATTTATGTTAAGAAGACAAGTGGAACTCCCTATGATATGAAGTTTACCAAAACTAGCTAGTTTTCATCTTTAAGGCTTGTAAAAACACACGCTATACTTACCACAAACTAAACTATAGTTATTAACAGAATACAATCCATAAAGTTTGTCAAATGATAAATGCTGTAATTTATGGAAGTCTTTCCTAGTGGAGTAATGAGTGAACCAACTGTAAGGATAAACCTGTTCAGCAAGATCGGGTGACTTACCCTGTTGGTTCCAGGGTGGGCCTCAGCTTAGTGTGGCACTCCCTGTGGTACTGTAGATTCCGTGATTTTGTCTCTTGCTCTTTTTTCTTTTATCTGGATGGTGTTGTAGTGTTTGTAATGAAAATCGACATACTGGAACTAGTGTTGTTTGTACGTGTATCGTTTTTCTCCATGAGACAGGTGTATCATATTGTAAATTTAAAAATTATTTTAAAAATCAAAAGATAGAAAAATCAGGGACAATAAAAAATTCTAAACAACAAAATTTGGGCAAATATTAACATTAATTAAAAATATAAGCACTAAACAAGTAGCAAATGTTCTTTAAAATTACAACTTTCATAACTACAAAAGAAGAATCACATTATTTTGGAAACTCCTTTGTTAAAATTGCCACATTCATTGACTTGTAAAAATGCATTGAAAACCATTGTCCTCTTGTGGTTTTGATCTTATTTTGGAAATTAAAAGATGAAGGACCATATTCAATATTTTATTTCCACTTTCATTGGTATAGAATGAGATTAGTGCTAATGTCATGCATATTTCTATTGACTCCTTGCTTTTATATCATGATCACATTATGTTTTGATAGGAATCAGCTTGGTTGCCTTTCATTTATTTGCAACATCAGGAGGAAATAGTTACATTACTAAAAATATACATAGTTATCAGCTTATCATTACTTACTACATTGTTTTTAAAAGTTTTTCATGTGCTTTGCATGCAAACGTGTATATAATTTGACAATTGACACCGTATTTGCTAGCAAGTCCTTGGATATGGTGCTGGTCAATAATTATAAATTATATAATTATGGTAATGTTTTACTACGCATAACACTAACTGGAACTGCAAACTGTAGGACACTGTTGTTCTTTGCTAGGCATTAATTCATTAGGCTGCTGTTTCATGTTGCGTTGTTGGCTTTCTAGGGTTGTGATTTCTGCAACTTTTCATGGAGTCCCTTCTGATAACACTAATTGGTTTTCATGCTGATGGAATAGCTAGGAATATGGGTCCATTCAGTCTTACCTGTAAGTCATCGATACACAAAATTTCTTCCTACATTTTTAGCAGGGTTTCTATGGTTTTAGATGAATCTACGTTTTCATGTTTCTTCATAAATTGTGAAAACGATGCCCTTCAGAAGTTCTTGCTTTGCCCATCATTCTTCAGTTCAAACTTTTTCAATTAGTGCTTGAGACTGATGGAATCTTGTCATTCAGGTAATCACAGCTGCTGGAACAAAGAAAGGTGAATTGTTTCTGGCTGATATCAACACTCAGCTAAAGAACAAGAATGTCACAACTGATATCAAAGTGGACACGAGCTCAAGAGCAAGATCTGTGTTTTCTTTTAAATTGTACTGACTCTGGTTCTTGTATCTGCCACTTCAAAGCTGTTCTATTTGCCTTGTTTTGATTGATTGCTCATGTCAAACTGTTCTGGAAGCTGGGATGTAACCTCAGACTTTTGTTTCTAAATCAATTTATATATAAAATAACGAGTTCCTTTTAACCTATTGACAAGTAGTTTGCATTTTCCAGATTCATACGACCATAACTGTTGATGAACCAGCCCCAGGACTTAAGACTATTTTCAGCTTTGTCGTACCAGACCAGAGATCCGGCAAGGTATGCAAGAATGGATGCGTTCTCTTTTATTTTGATAGTTTTGTGATGGAGAATAAAGGTAAATGTCATCATGCTTATGTAGTTCTTCGCCGTCTGTTTTAGTGGTTGCCAATTTGGTGGTTCTTTAGTGATTGGAGAGAGAACTTATGGATGATACAATGCAATCTTCTATATTGTACATCAGAAAGCTTAATTGTTTGGAGTTATTTTATCTGATATGAATTTCTTCTTCTGATGCAGGTTGAACTTAGTATTTCCATGACTATGCAGGTATCAGCACGAGCATTGGCTTGGTGGCAAAGCCTGTTGTGAACTTGTCAGGAGTCATTGGGAGCAACAATGTTTCCCTTGGAGCTGACCTTGCATTTGACACCGCAACTGGAAACTTCACCAAATACAATGCTGGGCTGAGCTACTCCACTGCTGATCTTATTGCTTCATTTACCTTGTAAGTAGGACTTTGGACACATTGGATCATATGAACCAGTTTGACGTTTCTTTGATGTGGGAGGAACAACCATCTTAACTGTGTTGTTTTTTCTTCCTTTCGTTCCCTTCGTGGATTAAGTTTGGTACTATATTATATTACTCTTGCCGGTTTTCTAGTCTCTGAGAGTGTGATGCAAGTGTTGATATGATTTATATTACAGGAATCACAAGGGGGATACCTTGACTGCTTCTTATTATCATACTGTAAATCCGAGAAGAAGCACAACAGTGGGAGCTGAGCTTTCCCATAGCATCTCCAACAACGAGAACACTCTTGTAAAGGCTCGTTTCAACAACTACGGTAATGCTAGCGCACTCATCCAGCACGAGTGGAGACCAAAGTCTTTGATCACGATTTCCGGTGAGGTGGATACGAGAGCGACCGAGAAGGATGCTAAAGTTGGTCTTTCCCTGGTCCTTAAGCCATGAATGTTGCAGAGGACGTCGACTTGGATCTTTTGCGAGGGAGAAACCAAATAAAGTAAAACTGGAACGCCATGGTTTTTGAGTAACAGCGTCTAGGGGCAGGCGCTGATTTTTTTGCAATTCGGATTTGAGAATGTACAAAATAATTCTGGCCAAAGCAAGACCGTGAACTAAATGGTTGTGTTTCTGGAGGTCAACTTTCTTTCTGAATTCTGTTTTGGAATGCTCCTACCCGAGATTTATGGGGTTCCATGTGTTCAACACCCTTTTATCTGTAAGATCTCTTTTATCGTGTTTGCCCGTCGCGCGAGAGAGGCGACACTTGGCCCTTGATGACCAGTTCGTGGTTCGACTCCGATGGACCTTTTCGCATGCCCAAAAACCAACATGGGCCCTGAGGGCAAGGATCCTCGACTTGGATCTTTATGCGACCTAGCTTTGCCCCCGAGTTGTGTTGTGATGCATTTTTCAGGTGCTTGATCTCTGTGCCCTTGAACTGTCTACTAAGGTGCTTCCTTCTATTCTCTGGCAGAGAGAGAGAGAGGGACACGCTGATTTCCATGGGGCTGTTTGATTTCGAGGTTGGGATTAGGAACTGGAACTGTTTCAGTTGATCAGAGTTCTCAACTGTTCCTTCAATCGGGAACCTAAAATACCATATTTTGCAGGAACACAATTCTTCGCGAGTTCTCCCTTATAATGTTAGCCCACTAATACAATCAGGTAAATCCTTGGTGCCTCACTTGAATGAGGATTAACAATTCCATTTCTCCAAGTGTCGCTCCTATTCCACACAGTGGTTGCTTCAAAATATTTACATCCTAAGAGGAGACCAGAGAAGCATCATGCCCCCCTCAATTAGCAAAGACTTTGATGGTGTCAGCTTCTAGTTCTTCTACAATTGATCTTTCTCATGAACCAAAGAAGAAAAACTTTACTATCGACCCCTTTATCATATGACATGCTAAAATAGAATAAATCTTATAAAACCAGATCTTTTAATTATTGGTTCCTCAATCCCGTTGACTGCGACAAGTTTCAAAAATATATGATCAGTCACTGATACAACAATCGTGCACTCAAGATCAAAAACCAGGAAACCCCATAATGGCTCCCTTCTCTCAACATATTATTATTCGTACTAATACTTGCAAGTCAGCAGTTTGGTATTTCTATTTGATATTTAATGGCTCTTCAGCTACCTTTCCTGTAATGCCACTCTTTCCTCCCTCATGCTCTTCTGTAGATTGATACTCAGTGTCTTCTTTAGTCTTCCATTGTTGGTGCCCCAACGATACTCGTACTGAACTTGTATATCTCCTCAACCTCAGGAGACTATACTTCTCTTCCATTGAGCTACATCAGGCGATCTGACAAGCTCGGTAGCCGCCTGAAGAAATTCAAGCACGCAGGCGGCATTGGGTCCCTGAACATTGGATGTCTCAGCAGGTAGAACCCAGCAGCAACCATCATCATCTTCGTCGGCACCACATACAGAATCAGGGCCACAAGCAGGCATATTCCGATGCACAGTCGGGTTGCCCGCGGATCCCGCCAACTCAATGCTGCCTGCAACCTCTCCCCTTGGGTCGCGAAATCCCCCAGCACAGTTTGTATCCTTGCAGCAAGCGTCCTCAGTCTGTCATAGCGGATTCTCACGATCTCATGCGACTTCGATGTCGGAACTCCGTCGAATTCCTCGTCAAGCTCATCTGGATCAACAGCTTCTGTTTGAGAGAGCCGGACGTCCATTCCGGCCGGTATTGTCGGCCGGAACCTGTAGTACCACGCTCCCATTAGAAATACATAGAAGAGCAAGGTGGGCACCAGCAATTCCGGGTACCACACAAGCACCAAGAACAGCAGATGAACCAGAGTTGTAGTCACAGGGTTCCGCCACCGGCAGATGTCGTCCACCCATCTCGCCAATCCGACGACCCAGGTAAGGACATTCATGATTCTGAACCAGTTTGCCTTGCTCCGACGCATGCTCCACACATGCGAATCAGTGTCGAGCATGTACTGAACCACTTCTGGCCCTAGTGGCGGCTCCGAGCGGCCCAGCCAAGCCGCCACCATCTTCATGGCTGCGCCTCGGAGTTGATCCTGCTGCACGATGCCAATCGGGTGTAGGTAATGCATGCGCGGCAGCATTGGCTGGCCATAGACGGAGCACATATCCAGCAGTGACGGGCAGCTGAACCTCACTGCCAATTCTATCTCCCCCATCTTCTTCACCCCTGATCTCAATAGTACCAAAAGAGGGAATGAGTTCGTATACACTCTGTTGCTCTCAAGAGTGGACAGCCTGATCCGCACCTTGCCAATGCGGTAATCAGGCTTACCGCCACCATCGACGTCGTCGTCGCCAGCGAACATTCGCCAATTGTCGAAAACGCCAACTGTGAGCACAGTGCAAGGGTCATATACCTGCCATGTATACTGCTCATTCCATCTGGGCTCGAAGCTATCTGTAATGGTCCTGGTCCGCACCCACTTCTTCCCGTACTTGGCAACGCAGTAGGCATCCGTCGAGCCTTTCCTGCCACCTTTAGTCTTCATGGGCAGCAATGCTCGGGCGCCGAGAATTCCGAGCTCGAGTGTGCCGACGGGTTGCTTCCAGAGCTGCTTTGCGGTGGGCCGAAAGTCGCTGCAGACATGCGCAGCCTCGTCGAGAACGTGGTAGCCACCTTCGAGGCACAGTCGGAGTTGGATCCGGCCTCCACCACCATCAAGGTTGAACCATTTCGGCGCAAGGCGGCGGGTTTCGTCGAGCCTCTGCTCGATTGACGCCAAGGGAACGGTTGTATGTCCCAGTAGAGTGGCCTCCTTGGTCGAACTAATTCTTTCCTCCACGAGAACGATTATTGAGTCTTCCAGCGGTTCTGAAGCAACGAGCATGAACTCCTCGAGCCATACGATTGAATTTTGAGAGTTTCTTCCTGGCCGAGTGCGCAACGACTGAAAATTAAGCTGAATCTTGACGCGAATTTCCTTTGATGGCAATGGCGGAGCTATGTTTAAATCATGAGCTTCTGTGATTCCGACTCTCAGGTACCAGAGTTTCGGAGAATGATAGACTTTGGAGCGGGTATGGTGAAGGAACGGTGCGTCAGATTGCCAGGCTTCCGGAAAGCTGTCATCGGCCTGAGTTCCAATCCAAACAGAGAGCATGATGTCGCCGGAGACGGCGCCGTTGCCTTCTAGGCGATACCACTGTGGTGCAAGGGGGCTGTCTGGGGGAACCCGGAACGGGACTTCGGATAAGTCGAAGCAGACGCCTCCGAGGAAGGCCTCGGCGGAGCCCCATATAGAGATCTCCAGCGTTGCTGCGCCCGAGTCGAGTCGATCACGGCCAAAGGCAAAGACTTGGTGCCATTCAGGGTGGCTGGAGAGATCACCCGCTTTGTTGGGCAACGCCGGTTTCGAAATGTCGTAATGACCACCACCCACGCGAATCTTCACGTAGGCGTCAGCGGCACCCCCGGCAATGGCGCGAGCCTTTACTATCCGGACGAAGAGGTACTGCATCGGCTCCACGAGATCATACTTAGGCAATTTCTCGGTCTCCGCCGCTGCAAAAGCGGCAGCTCTCCGCGTAACCTTCGGAGCCAAAAATTCGCCGTTTATGAGAGGTGCTCTTGCTGCTCTCATCTTGACAACCGATGGAATCATTGCAGCCGGGTCCAGCATTGGGACTTCTTGTGGCGGCGGTTGCGGCGTTGAGTTTATCTCCTCGATCGGAGCCTGAAGCTCAACTACCGGAGGTGCTGCTGGTGCCTCTTCCGGCAATGCATTCGCCGATGGCACAACTTCCGGATTTGGTTCTGCTGGTGGTGGTGACGGTTCTTGCTTTTCGGGCTCTGCGGTCGTGGGAGGGCAGTCCGGAGCAGGAGGATCTGCAGGAGGAGGAAGTGGCTCGTCCACATAGTAAACTCTTAACCCAAGCTCCCCCTTGATGAAACTGAAGAGATTCTTCCTCTCTAAGGGAAAATACACGAGCGCCTCTTTGCCTTTCTCCACAAACTGGCTGCCGGGGATCCTCACCCGGCCGAGGAAATGGCTTTTCCTGCCGTTCCCAGTCCTCTTATCATTGTATACCTCGGCCTCTAGGTCCTCGATGGCCATGGTAGCCGGATCAGTGACGGAAAACTCCAGCGTCTCGTCCCACGTCGGGTTGAGGTCGCGATACTTGGTCTGAGTTCGCTTCCTCTGGCCGTCGAAGTCGACGACGACGTACGGGCTCGAAGTCCCGACGCCATCCTTGGGCAGTAAATCGTGGGCTTCCACGACGTCCACGATCAACTTCCTACTTGTCATCTTAGTGATGATCTCATAGATACAGATGAATAGATAGAGAGCGAAAGAATTGTGACAGAGAGGTAAATTGGTAGTTAGCAGAGGAAGGGAAGGGAAGGGAGAAAAGGGAAAGGAAGCTCTTTCTTCTTCTATGTGGTGGATTAAGGAAGCTGGGCAGATGGGGGATAGAGTGGGAGAGGAAAAGCAGATTCTCTCTCTAGCTTTTCTGAAATCTGGAAAAGAGTTAAGTATACCGTAACCCGTATTAATGTTGGATTTGGTTTCCTTGCTGTTTGATGGAAATCAGAGCAGTGTGAATAATATACTCCCATTGGCAGATTAACATATTGGGGTTTCTTGTTGCTTTTTATTGCATAACTGCCATGCAGCACCCTCGTAGTGGTTTCTGTGTTTCGGGTCATGCTCGTGTGTGTTAATATGACTATCTCACCCAAATTCAAAGAAAAAAAGGTCAATTCTTGGGCAAAAATAACACTAACATGGGTGATGATATATAAAGTCCTCGTGTCACATCCTTTAACCGAACCCACTTGATGTGAGAAAAAATTCAAGAAAAATACAAACAGTTGAAACGAGGTTACAAGTTCAATTCCTAACCCAACATTGTTATGAAAAAAAAACAGCTAGTAAAACTTTTATTTGAAATGCAAGTTGAGTTAGGAATAAGGACGTCAATTGGAGCATGTACCCATCTCATTCTGGTTCGTCCTTACATAAGACGGATTCTCAAGAAGGAAAACCCCAAGTAAGGTGGATCGGGACAGCGTTTAAGATTAACTCATCCTGTTTTGTCCTGATATATATATATATATATGTTTATAGGTATGTTAGATAGATATATGTATATATTTAAATATAATTAGATTTTATATTTTATGTAAAATCTATAATATTATTTGTTTTTTCTAAAATATTTTTATAAGTTAAAGTGGAGGCAAGGCAGGAGTGAAAACCAAACTTTATATAGCCCATCCTGTTTTGGCGCAGGGGAAGGCTTGGTTGTAATTTATGCCAAAAAGGTGGCCATATGTTCACAGCGAAGGTAAATACGTCACTCTCGGTCACATTCCACTTAGTTCTACTTTGAAGGACATATAATAAAACTGAATTTAACACAAATTGGTTGGTTGATTTCTCTTTTTTGCTAGATTCCACGCTTGCTATCGACGCAACTCTTCCTTCGTCATTCTTTTTTGTCTAATCCCTAATGAGAATGGATCGGATACTATTTCATAAATCCTCCTGACCCAGTATTAGGATGATTGAAGTAGGTTCGGCAAACGGGTCGAACCAAATGAACTTGTGGTATTCTTGTTCTGCTCGTTTTCTGTACACCAAAAAACGAGAAAATGGTTTATAATTTAGTTCACTGCTTTGATATTTCTTCATTTGAGCTTTATGTGCATGCTATAAATTTATAAACCATCCCAAGACATGCCTTTCTCATTTTACCCTTCTTGATGCAACATCAGCTCTGTCTCTACCATGCACTCCTTTTCCTCTAAAAGCTCAAGATCAATGGTTTCAGTTTTTTAATATAAAATTCATCCTAGAAACACCCTTGTTTTGAGTGCCATTTAACCTGTTATTGGTATCAATATAATGCACATTGACGTGATTTGTATCAAATTTGAGTACACAAACCAAAGGATAACACGAAAGATAAGACAATAATGTATTGCTTCAAGCACACATGTTTGAGTGTTCTCATAGAACCTAATTTGTGATGGCTTGTTTTAATTCACAACCAACCTTTTTTCTTCATGGTTGCTCGGGAGGCCCAAGCCTGAGACACGCGCATGCACCCGTGGGCATTGAACCTACCACTTGCAAAGTGGACGTCGGAAAACCCTGCCAGTGAGCTAATGCTCTCGTCTCAGTTACGTCCAACCTTTTGTAGCGTGCAAAGGAATAGGCATTGATGCGGTTTATATCAATACCCGGCTAAAATTTGGGCACTCCTGAGAGAGAGATGCCCTTGGGCCTGGGCACACGATTCTCCTACACCAACACACCCTGCTTTCCGTAAAGCAACCGGCCACTGCTTCGACTTTTAATAAAACCAATGGCCCCACATCCCCCATATTCCTACTTAGTGGGCCCAATCGTCGTTTACATGGTCCAGATCATATCATCTGGATTACTTGGATCTGGATCATAATCCATAACTAGTACACAGGTCCTGTCTTTTCATACATATTCGGATTCAAAAACTAGGGATGACAATGGTGAGATGACAACGGGTAAATGAAATTATTCAAATTAAAATTAATTTGGTGATAAATGAAATTATTAATTAGGTAAAAACTTTTAAAAAATCAAATGTATTCTTGTTTAATTGGCCATTGTAAATATAGTTGTTAGATCATCATGCCCCAGAGAGTAAGCTTTCTTCCCCAAGAAAATACATATTGCATGTGTGTAAAAGAGAGCGATAAGCAGCCACCAGTCATCCCGAATTTCTGTGTACATTTTCATCTGATTCAACGAACAAAACCAACTCATGCGGTCTCAGTTTGTGCATTTGAATTCACCATCTCCTCCCAAGCACCCAAAATTATTAAAATAGATAATTAAAACTGACCAAGAAATTTGATCATGACCTCTCTCGTGGCACAATAGGAGTGGTTTCTTCAGTAATCAGCTAAAACTACGCTATTCGAAAGGCTAGCCTGTGTTCTCGTAGTTGGTTCTCCAGTATAGAAGGGGGAGAGAGGGAGACAAAGAGAGGGGAGGGAGGACCGGGTCCTGTTGCATTCTTCTGCAACTAGGTTCCCTTTCCATAAGCCAGCCGAAAGGAAGAGTACGATGAACTCATCCTAAGCACCATCATCTCTTCCCTTCGGCTTAGTCAGGGCCTGGCTTTGAGTGGCCTGATATCTCCCATGAACCAGATCAACCTCTCATCTGCCTTTTCCAACCTACCCATAACTTTTAGTCTATATTTTTTTGGTTTCGTGCTAACATAGATCTCAAATCTCGCTCCCTCTTTTTGATCTTTTGTTTTTTTATTTGTTCTGTATTTTGGGGGATTAGCAGATGGAGAGTCTTCTTGTTTTCGCTCTCCCCCACATCTTCTTTGCACTCATTTGTGTATCAATATCGGGTATCAATGCTCACATCGCCCATTTTGATGATTATTGGGCCCATCGTGCCGAGGCAGCCCGCAATGCATCTCTAGATGCTTACCATCCAGAGCCCTTCAATGTCACCAACCACATCAAATATGAGTCTCACAGGTCAGACCTCTCTCTCTCTCTCTCTCTCTCTCTCTCTCTCTCTCTCTCTCCTTAGATGACTTCCCCCTAATCATTACCTATGGTTAAAGGCAGTCAGTAGTCGGAATTCATGCACAAAAAACTAAAAAAAATCCTTTTGTAGTTGTTTTTATATTATTTCAGTACAAAAGGATTTACTTTATCAAATTTAATCGTTTGTTTCTTTTTATTGAATGGTCACAGTTTGAAAGATGTCATGTGATTTAGTATTATATATAACTTTTCTAATTTCAGAAAACAAAAATGTGTATATATATATACATACATTTTGTTTTTCTTTTTTAATTTAAACATAAACTAAGCTGTCGGATCTTTTTACAAGTGGTCTAGTTTTGGATGCATTGGCACACCACTCATACTTTTCATACACCAAAATAGGTCTTCTTTTGTATTATATATATATATATATATATATGAAGGGCCAGGGGCAGAGGTAGCCACAGTGGTCGCAAAGCACAATTACAGTTGCTGATTATTTTTGATATGTACGTATATCTACTCAAAGTTGTACATGCATGATTATCGTACGTTGATAGGTTTACGGTGAGAAACCATACGAGAAGGAATTTGAGTCCTTACTCTGGAGAATGTTTGGCCACAAACCCCATCGACCGTTGCTGGAGGTGTGATCCACAATGGCATCTGCACCGCAAGAGGCTCGCGAATTGTGTTCTCGGGTTTGGCCGTAGAGCAGTAGGCGGCAAGCACGGCAAATACTACGTCGTCACCGACGCATCCGATGACGACCTAGAGAACCCGAAGGAGGGAACGCTTAGGTACGGTGTGATCCAAGACCAACCTCTCTGGATCTATTTCAAGCACGACATGGTGATCCGTCTCAAGGAAGAGCTCCTAATCAACAGCTACAAGACCATAGATGGAAGGGGTGCTAATGTGCAAATAGCCTACGGTGCCGGACTCACCATCCAATTCGCGAATCATGTCATCATACATGGGTTGCGTATACATGACATAAAAGCTGGCAATGGTGGGATGTTAAGGGACTCGGAAACGCATGTTGGGTTCAGGACAAGGAGTGATGGAGATGGGATCTCAATCTTTGGATCCAGCAATATATGGATCGATCACAATTCCATGTCTAACTGCATGGATGGCGTCATCGATGCCATCGAGGGGTCTACGGCACTCACCATTTCAAACAATCACATTACCAACCACAATGAGGTAAAGGCATATCATGTGAATTTAGACCGACCATTCTACTCCAAGGTCTTAAATTTCTTAATGGAAATAGCGACATATACATATATACATACATGTGTATGTTCAAAAACTACATTTATATGTATGTATTTAGCATGGTTGTAACTTGAACTAACTTTTCTTCTTTTCAATATGTTTGACGTTTAAATTTGGAATTCAGGTGAGCCTAATGGGTGCAAGTGATTCCCATTCAGGGGACGCCATTATGCAAGCCACCTTCGCCTTCAACCATTTTGGAAGAGGCCTTGTTCAACGCATGCCCAGGTGAGTCGGGATTAAGGCCTCGGCCATACAACAATTTTGGATAGATATATGAAGCATGGTGCAATTAGGTATTGAACTTACTGCCAGAGTCTGAGGTATGTATGCCCTTTAAGGCACCTTGATTTGAACCCAAGTAAGGTCCATAACAGGCTCAAGACTCGAATGAAACATGACTTGTGATCAGATTGGCTCTTTGCTACCACGTTGGGACAAACATTTGAACTTTTTCATGCATATAACTTATTTAAATCTCAATTATATAATGCTTCATTGAACTTTCACGCATGGAACTGAATGGAGCTAACTGTTGATGGGTATTGGTTGCGGTGCAGGTGCCGGTGGGGGTTCTTCCATGTGCTCAACAATGACTACACACATTGGCAGATGTATGCAGTGGGTGGTAGCAGCCACCCAACAATCATAAGCGAAGGAAATCGATACATTGCCCCCGAGCTTGCTTATGCCAAGGAGGTAAAAGAAAACCTTCCATTATATATATTCCCTATGTACCCATGTCACAGAGACACTTCAACTTTAAGTGTCGTGTCTTCTCCCCATAATTTCAATAGGGTTTTGCACAAAAATGATGTTTCTTGTCTTCCAATTTTGGGCATACTCATGTGATATACTCCGCTGTTTAGTTTAGTTTGTATCTTTACTTACTGGGAAATAATTGTTTCAATAATTTGTTGGATGTGGTAATGTAGGTGACAAAGAGAGACTATGCTACAGAAAGCGTTTGGAGTACGTGGACATGGAGCTCGAGCCAGGACTACTTCATGAACGGTGCATTCTTTACCCAGTCGGGACCCAAATTCAGGAATCCATACAGCAAGGCTCAGACCATCAGCGCCAAGCCAGGAACCGACGTCGGCAGGCTCACCCGCTTTTCCGGCGCGCTACAGTGCAAAGTGGGCCGTCCATGTTGAGAAAGACTCTTGGTTTCTCATGTTCATGAGAAAAAGAAGAGAGATTTATGTGTGATTTTCTTGCTTCTGGTGTATCCTTGTTATGAAAGATGGTAATTTTGCGCCTCTCCCTACCCTTTGCTTGCTTACCCATGATATTTCACTCTACAGTAGTGAAGTTTTGAATACTCTCTCTCTCTCTCTCTCTCTCTCTCTCTCTCTCCATATACACACACTCGTGCGCACACACACACATATATAAAGGGTGGAAAACAGCCATTGGCAGGCTCACCCGCTTTTGTGGCACACTATAGTCCAAATAGAATGCTCCATGAAGAGAAAGAGAGAGAGGGAGGGAGGGAGTCTTGGTCTCTCATGTTCATGTACAAGTTTGCCTCAGAGAAAAAGATAATGAAGAGCTTTATGTATGATTTCCTTGCTTGTGGTGTATCCTTAATGGTAATTTCTCGTCTCCTCCTACCCCTCAGCTTGTACAGCAGTGAGGTTTTCAGTACTCTATATATACAAGGAGAGAGAAAGAGTGTATATATATATATATATATATATATATATATATATATATATATATATATAGAGAGAGAGAGAGAGAGAGAGAGAGAGAGAGAAGGGAAGGGAGAGTGTGTTTAATATGCTTGTCAATTTATAAGGTTGTTCATCCATAAAAAATTTAACTATCCATCTTAAGAGGAATGATTAAATTTAAAAACAAAGACACAGTACACATGCAATACGTACAACAATAAGTAAATGTGTTCCTTTGAGCTCAACCATCCGAACACTTGGGATTTTCAGGACTATGTCAAGTATATAGCATAGCAAGCATATTAGAATTTTCATATATATATATATATATATATATATATATATATATATATATATATATATATATATATATATATATATTCATGAAATTCCTACGGGTTTAGTTCACCTTCTAAGCACAATCCTGGGAGAAATTTCCACCACTTTTGACAGCGTATCCAAGCTGGTTTGCTAGAGCTAAAAGGTCCGTAAGGTGTCACTTTCCAAGTCTCATCTTGAATATGGGTTTAGGTATTTATTCCTTTACCGATCAAATATTGAAACAAATAGCAACCTAGATGATCGTTTATTTTTAATTCTTTATATTTTGCACCATGGTATTATATCTGCAATTTCAAACTTTTGTTACTTCAGTTACTACTAAATGAAAGCAGCAAGGTAACAAAGTGAGCCACTGTTCCTGCTGTTAGGCACTGTCCTGACTGCAGCAGCACATCTAGTTGCATTTGTATTCCCGACGTCTTGACTCAGAAATGGTAGCACATGTAGTTGCATTTGCATTCGAGAAAGCTGAATGGCATACCAACGAATCTTTTAACAAAGAGGACCATAAATTGACATAAGTTGTTTTATTTGTTTTGGGACAAAAATAACGTCTTCAACTTCAGATGGCCAATTTAAGTGCATCCTGATAAAGTGGTTAGCTGAACTGCAACAATATAAACTAATAGAAGATAAAACGGACAATTCTTGGAACTTCTCTCTTTTTCATACAAGACAATATTATATATAGATCATCAGTTCAGGAAGGACGAGCAATGGCACAGACAATAATGCAGGTTCATTCGCTACCGAAATCAAGAACCAAATTGACAATTAATACATTTACGCTATTTAATCTGTTTATATCAATGGCTGATCAGGCCGGGGGAAGGACGAAAAAGGTAGAAGGCCAACACAAAAATGGTGAGACAGTAGCAAAGTGTGCAAGTGACTGGCAATGACCTCTCTGTTCACATGTATCCGAAAGGAGATTTACAGGTTCAAAACTCATGGCATGGAAAGATTCATGGATGAACATACTTTGCACACTTTGGCTATTGATTATGAGCGGAGAAATTCAGGAGGCAACTTTCTAGTATCCTGCTGATTTTGAGTCCGTTTCGCAAACATGAGTTCACGCATACCATCTAGTTGTAGGAGAAGCCGATCAGCACAGTTATTTCTGCTTCATATTGGCAGGAGAAACGCGAAAGAACAATTTTCAAATATCCATCAAATGCCAGCGTCCATGGTTTGGTAGCTAGTGCGCAAATTGTTCACAGCAAGAAACTTCAAGAGCTGTGAGAAAACAATTAAAACACATTAGAGAGAGAGGGAGAGAGAGAGAGAGAGAGAGAGAGAGAGAGAGAGAGAGAGAGAGAGAGAGAGAGAGGACCTGTGATGCCTTCAATTCAAGTTCCTCCCACTCTACAGACGGAATAGTTCCGTTAACTATCCCAGCCCCTGCATAAATTAATGCTCCCCGACCCTGGTCTCAAAATGCAAATCACTCAGAGATGGAATCATGTTTCCCACAAGGAACAAATGGGGTGCTTAACATTAGGTTCCAAAGAAATCAAGTCCAAATGGTACGAAAACTTGAAAATTTGTGCACTGTAAGTTGATCATGATTGAGTGCCAAAAATTTGTCTACCGTGGATTCACCAGAACAGAGGTATATTTACTTCATTAGTTTTAGAAATTATTGTTGAAGCATTCCTTCTCTATTAGTAAGTTTATTCTGTTTCAAGACCTTTTACCTCCAACATCATATGATGACCAATTTGCACTTTGCCAAATATTTTAAGTTTGCAAAACCAGCTGGCCACATGGGTTTGCAAGATTCAACTACAGTGTTAGTTATTCTGGATAGTTCCACCAGCTTCTTCTAGTTTCTCTCTGTGTGTGCACGCTTGTGTGTGTGTGTTTCTGATGGGTATGCTGCTTTGAGTGTTGTGTAGCAACAGAAAGTCACCAGGACGAGCCCAATCCAAATCGCCCACCAATTACTGGCATGCGTATTTGCCATCCTGCCCATGGTCCGCCCAGTAGACCAGAGGCCTGAATGGATAGGCCTGTTCCATTTCCTACTTATGTCATTCCTGGATTTCTGATTCTTGGGAGGATTGTGCAGGTTTTCTTGTGCAAAATGACACTGAAGTCTGACCTATTTGGCAATGCATTTGTTAGTTCTTTTAGAATATCAAATTATGTCGAGTGAAGGCTGTGACACTATGCTTAACAGAGGCAAGGACTTCTGTAATATGACTTCACTATCTTGCATCTGAATCTATCTGATTAGACAAGATTGAGGAATACCCACATGCTAACCTAATTACGTGGTCAAATTCACAGGTAAGTACCAAGTTAAACACATGCAACCATGAAAGAGGAACATCTACTAGAATGACCAAAAACCAGAAAATGAAAGTCATCTGAAGCTGAAAAATAATCCAACATCACGAATATGTTCTTACCATATCCACCAAGCCGGACCTGATTCCAACGGCAAACTCAGTTTCTCTTCCCCCAAACCACCCAACTGGCCCAGCATACATTCCCCTATCAAACATTTCTGCAATAGTAAAACTAGAATGTTATGAAGATGCACCCAGATTGATGAATGCTCGTGTACGCAATCATATGCACGTCCATCACAAGCTGCAGATGTGCATTAGACAATCTGAAACATTTCAGTTCTGACAATAGATGCATGCACAACAGGAAGTACAACCAAACTGTTAAACTCTAGTTTTTGGCATGTTAGATACAGAAGAAAATTACCAGTTCTTTCTATGAATTGGCGTGCCTCATTTGTTGGAAATCCGCATACAGCAGGAGTAGGGTGTAGAGACGAGAGAACCTCAAACTGCACCAGACAAACTTAAAAACACTTTACTACTTTTTCATAGTGCACATTTTCATTACCTAGAGAAATCACATGTCAAAGAAATAATCTAAATGCCATTTTCTCAAACGCTGAAATCACATCTGAGAAATATGTTAACCAGACTCCCGGATTATCATTATTAACAATTTCTGGGGGAGGGAAAATCTGAGGAAATTTTAATAAGATTACTTTTTCTCCAGAAATAATGGACCCTACCTAGTGCAGGAAGGCTTAGTTGATGCTATTTTTTCTCGAGAAAATATTGGCAAATAAAATGAAATAAGACACTATATAAGAGAGAGAGAAACCTCATCATCTTCGATTATCAGTTTTCCCTGGATCCGAGCACACAGATGCTGTACCCTTGGCAGTTTCAAGATGGCCTTTTCTGGGTCCACAAGCACTTGTTTGCATGTAATCTGCACACACAGACAGTACAATAACTTAATGTATAATATGAATATGGAGCTTACGTACAAGAGAAGTGGGGGAAAAGGAGATTGATTCTACCTCTAGCTTTCTTTTGATGGTCTCTCTAACTATCTCAAATTCAAGGTGATCTTTTGGACTGCAAATATATGAATACATTAAATTCCCATAAAACCACACGAGTTACAACTGACTAATGCGAACAAATCACTTCAAAAACACAAGATGAAAGAATTAAGTGTTAAAGTATAAATTTAATAGGAGACGGGTGACTAGGGCCCGTTGATGTTTGACTAACTGGCCCGGCCACTAGGGCCAGGATCAGTTAGACAACTAAACATTGGGGCCAGCTATTGGCCCTCAATGTCTAGTTCATATAGCCACTGAGTGATGACCTCTTATCCCTTCTTCGCTTATGCTGAAAATTCCTTCCCTCTAGATCTATAAATGGAGCATTTAACTACATCAATATAAAAGCAAAGTGGCTGATTGTATAGAGATCATTGTGATTATTTTAATAAAATAAAAACATGAATTTTACGTATTTTCTTACATGGTATTAGAGCATATTAGAACCATTGCGAGCCACTACTGGTGCCGACAGTAGTGGTGTGACAACCAACCTGTAGAACAGAGTGATTTTGTAGGAAGAGGTGTGGTAGATGAGGATTCAAGAGATGGCCTTGGAGAGGAAGGTGGTTGAATCGAGGAGTTGAGATTGTGATCTCTCTCTCTATGTGTAGGAAGGATAATGCATTTCGACAGTTTCAATCTTCGTTTCGCGTGAAAGTGTAGCGTTGATCCTGAGAGGAAGCACTCATTATCTCTTTCTGTGCTGACATATTTCTCTCAAAAAATAAGGTCTCAACTGGTATTCTTGGTGGAGTGACCGTGAGTTGTACACTATGCCGGTCTTGTATGAGAAGTATGAAGATTAAGTTGATGCCTTTCTTGAAGAAGGTTGTAATGAAGTCTATGCTTAAATGTAGTTGTGGAAGATCGATGAATATCACCTCAAAATATCAATTATAAAGCCTTAGAAAAGGCTATAATAAAAAATACAATAAAGACATAATATAACAGAAATCAATATTATTCACCCATAAAGGGCTTGAGAAAATATATACATGAGTGAGGTATTTATAGAAGAGAACAAAATGAAGAGAGAAAAAAAAGGAAGAGAGAGAAAGGCAAGGATGGTCATAGCCAACCCCTAACAGCTGGGGCCTATCCCCCGTGACCTTGGCGGCCTGATGGGCTAGGCCCTAAGGACAGGATCTAATGGGCCAAGCCTACCTCACATAATGAAATAAAAAATAAATATAAAAATACATTTTCTAACACCCCCCTCAAACTAAAACTCTATAACCTGAAGTTTGTCAACCAAAACTGAAATCTAGTGACTTGGTAAAGACATCTAAAAGTTGATATTTTGATTTTACAAATTTTAATGTTAATTGCCTTCTAGATGCTTTTCACGAACATAATGACAATCCATATCGATGTTCTTAGTATGCTCATTAAATGTACGGTTTACATAGCACTTTTGTTGTCACAGTACATGGTTGTATGAATTAATGTTACATCTAAGTCCTCAAGTAGTTGTTTGGGTCAAGTTAATTCAATGATTGTGTTGGTCATTGCACAATACTCCACTTAAGTGTAAGAAAGAGACACCTTTTATTGTTTCTTATATTTATATCATATAAGAGAATTACCAAGGAAAATGCAGTAACCAATAGTAGAGTATTTGTCATTTAAATCACCATCCCAATAAACATTAGTATATGAAGTTAACTGAAGTATAGAAGATCATAAAAATACTCCCTTATTTGAGCTTTAAGTTTTTTACTTTTTCTTCAAGTGCAATGATGGAGGATGAAACTTGTTTTTCTATCAATGCCCCCTTCTTTTTCAATTTAGGATAATTTGGCATTATGTGATCGACCTCCTTACAATGATGACAAATAATCTCTTTTTTTGATTCGCTTGATCCTTCATTCTTAAAACGAGGAGGTCGGTAAGCCTTCATATTTTTTATGGGTTTAGATGCGGCTAGGGCGATGTCTTTTTAAAGTCTAACTTCATTATTCTTATTTTTTCTATTTCAAGATCAACAAGGACCTCTTCTTTGATTGGAAAAAGTTTTCAATGAATAAGAAAATAACCTTACTACAACTACTACAACTAAGCCTTTTCCCATACTAGATGGGGTCAGCTACATGAATTCTTTGTTTTTTTTTGTAGAATCCATGTTAAGTCCGACAAAGTTTTACGGCGGAGTTGAATAAGAAAATAACCTTATCCCTTTAAATTCTTTTTGGAGGTTTCTTAAAAATTGATATAACAAATACTCATTATCCTTGCATTATCTCTCACTAAGGCATGTACACTATTTTTATAGCCATAAAATTGATTCCAAATATTAAAATATTCACCAAAAAATTCATTTACCCCTTTATTTCTTTTTTAAGTGAAACCAACTTATCTTTTAATGTTCTCATGCTTCTCTAGCATTGTTAAAATTAGTCAACATGACCCTAATATGCTCATTTACATTGTTTATGAGCACCCATAAGACCACCCTATGACCTCTTTCATATTTCTCATTTTGCTTTAGTGTGACATTAATGAAGGGTTCTACCTTCAACCCACTTATATAGCCCCATATTTTTAAAACTCATGTTTTGTAGTTTGAGGATATTAAATGAAAGTTAAACCCCTTTTTCATGTTAAAAGGAAAAAAAGAATCTAAAGAGCTAAACATACATATGACCAAAGATACGAACATGTTTTTCGAGGTAACGAATAATATTCTCACAATCATAAATAACTCTGATACCATGTAATAAAATTGATGCTTTAATGTAGCAGCGAAAGATCGATAAATATCACCTCAAAATATCAATCAGAAAGCCTTAGAAAATGCTATAATAAAATATATGCAACAAAGGTACAATATAACAGAAATCGATATTATTTAGCTACAAAAGGCTTGAGAAAATATGTATATGAGTGAAATATTTATAGAAGAGAACAAGAGAAAGATAGAAAGAGAGAGGAAGAGGGGGTTGGTCAAAGCCAACCCCAACAACTAGAATTTCTAGTCCTTGGGGGCCTGGTGACCATTGGGCCCCCAACGACTAGGGGGTTGGCCCCTGTGGCCCTGGTGGCTTGATGGGCCAAGCCTCGAGAGCAGGACCCAATGGGCCATGCGCCACCTCACATGATGAAATACAAAATATATAAAATATAAAAATACATTTTCTAATAAAGGCTTGGCAATGAAACTTTTATGGACCAATTTTTTAAGGTTGTTGTCCGTAATCATGCATGAGGTTTGTGGTTGAGTGAGTGAAAATTTGGAAAGAGCTTGTCTAGTATTATCCCAAAACCTTGTCGGAGAAGGTCTTGATCAAATTTAAGAAGCAATATATTGTGTTTGACATGAAGTTGCTAAGTAAAATCCCCAAAGGAACCTCGATTTTTGGGCAACTAGGAGGCGACAAAATGGGGGAATTGAGCATAATGAGAGAGAGGGGGGAAAGCGAGGGGTAGAGAAAGAAGAGGGGAGACTCATCACTAGTCGATGATGGTTCAAAGAAAGGTGGTTGGAGGCTAGCAGTGAGGCGACTTTGGTGGTGATGAAGGCGGGAAGTGATGGGGTGACAATGAGGGTTTTCAATCAGTAGCGGCGATGGGAATGTCTGCGGGTTGGACGACAACGATAATATCGGTAAGGTATTCCTTTGTATGTTGACTGCAAGGAAGTGGAGGAAAGGGGCGTTCACGGTGATTGTGGGTAGCAATGGCTAGGGAAGCGGTGCAGATGAAGATGCCCACAACCACCAGTTTGTTTGTGTATTTCGAGCAGTGATGTAGAGAGAGAAACTATGCGGTCCTCTTTTTAAGCTACATATCAAATCGGGTCCGATTCATCCCACTTGACACACCAGTTGGTTCATATGTTGAGTCTACCTTTGTAGTACTTGTTATAAGCTTCATTTTCTTCACCTGAAGAAAGTTATCGGCAAATGACTTTTCTTTGGCATTCAAATTTGAATCAATCGAGGTGTGTTCCTTCTAAGTTATTGTTATTTATTTATGATATTTAGCATATTGGTTGATTGACCTCTTTTTATTAGGGCAAACTCTTTGTTAGACAATACGTTGCATCGCATTGTATGATTAAGATCTCCTTATTGTGACTATATGTCACTTTTATTGGCCTTTTGTTGAAGACATTTGTGATTAAGGTGCTTCATGTTCTTGGCTATTGATTGGAGATTAGTTAATGTTTGAAGATGCACTTATTATCATTTGATAATTTATGATATCAATAACTTTGAAGTTGCATTTTCATGTGATTAAGATCTCCATGTTGTAGCTATAGCCTATATGTCATGTTTGTTGGCCTTTTATTGAAGACCTTTGTTGTTATTAAGGTGATTCATGTTATTGGCTATCAATTGGAGATTAGTGAATGTTGAAAATGTACTTATTGTTATCTTGATAACCTTGTGCTTGATAAAGTGTTTGAAAGTAATGCATAAAAGGAGTCTTGTTTTGAGTATTAACTATTAATTTGCTATATTTTGAGCATTTTTTGTGAATGATAAAAATTACACTTAAAGAATTCTTGTCTTTTTTTAGACAAACATTTAAGTTCAAAAGATTCTTGAAAAATATCAAGTTGATTATAAATCTTTTCGCATATATTTAAAACCTTTTTTCATCATCACGGTGGATTATCTTATTCTCGAAATCATAAAATCACGTTTGAGATTTAAGTTATTTAAGGGTCTTGGCATTTGATTGATTTGGATGGTTTGAGCTTAGCCTTAAAGCTTGTTTGGGTTCAAGTTTGTTCTTAAAACTCAGGTTTGAGCTTAGCCTTAAGCTTGTTTGGTATAACAAGGTCTTTTGTAATATCACGAGTTTGTGGTGATTCATGAAATTATTTGTTATATTAGATAATCCTATTTGGATGATCAATGTTTTCCATTAAATAACGTCTTTAAATTGGAGTAAATCATCTTATTGGCTTTGTTTTTGGTTTGTCTTGCATTTTTGGGTTGAAATGAAAACCATGAATTAGATTTGGAGCTAATTTCTTTGTGAGGTGCCAACTCTGCTTTGGTATTTCTCTTTTCTGGTTTTTGGGCTCTTCTTCACTTTTAGTATGCTTTGCGGTGGGAAGAGATCAATTTCAGAAAAGATGCAAGGAAGATACTGAAGCATAAAGACAGTGATACTGGTGAAAGAGGTCGCGCTCTTGAAGAACTTCGGTCTTCACTTTTTAGTGAGCATTACACATCAGAAGTTGGGATTATTATGGTGAACAACAAGCCATGTCTTTCTCCAACATCCTTGCTAATGTCAACTTGAAGTATAATAGTGTGGGGTCTATCATATGACGAAGATTGCAGTAACTACCTATTGTTGTAGTAGAATTAATGTTTATAAAATGTGCCTCCTGCTCAAATATTGAAAACTGAACTCCCATGGCACTGATGTAGAAGACAACACATATTACTTTTCTCTCCTTGGTTGCCTCAATGCATTGTCTTAATCCTCCCATATGGTTCTACAACATTGGCACTCTCAAATTCACGTTTTTGTTATTAAACAAATTTTCGGTATATAGACCGTAAGTTTCAGGGAGGGTGTTAAAGTATAAATGTAATAGGAGATGGGTCACTAGGGTCATTGATGTTTGACTAAGTGACCAGGCATTAGGGTTAGTTAGATATACTGGCCCCAATTAGCCATTGGGGGATGACCCATTGTATCCCTTCTTCACTTGCTGCTGAAAATTCCTTCTCTCTAGCGCTATAAATAGAGCATTCTCCTACATCAATATACAACCAAACTGTATAGAAATCATTGTAATAATTTCAATAAAATGAAAACATGGAGTTTACCTGTTTTCTTATATTAAGCAGCTGAAAAAAGTTTGGACATAAAAATGCTGAAGTCATGTCATAATGCACAAGCAGAAGAGTAAATCATATCATTCATGGGCTAAGATATGCACTGTTTGCATCTTGAACCAAACAGCATACAATGATAATACGACTCTTCTTGTGTCAACAAACATAAATATCCCTCTTGAATGCCTTGGTATTTCACAAGAAAATTTTATCCGTGTTAGAGGCTTTATTATAATACAAAACTAGAAAAGGGTGAAATACTAGAAATATTTGCAATTATAAAAATGATGGCATGCCTGCAAAGAAACTCATGATGTATGTGAAGATCCTCCTGCAAAAATCTCCCCCTTGGCCGTGTTCCAGCTACAGCCTCACTTGAAACATTAAGATGAAGTCTATGAAACAATTGCTCAGGCTGTTGACATGTAGACAATGTAGACTAATCAGTTAAAGCAAAAGCTCACCAAAACAAAAAGTATGAAATGGTCCTACTGTCCTACCATCAGTCCACTCATTAGGATATTGTTTCAGGGTAAATAAAGAGAAACAAGACTGCAACTAATAAGTTACTGGACGGTGGAACATCACAAAACATTGAACATTTGCATGTTGTGACCATGGACAGCAGCACACAAACTATATAATGTATTTATTTGTAGGAAGGTTGGTTTTCTTCATAAATAAGGTAGCTATGATCTATATCTCTTTTGTGGGCAAGTTTGTATTTGTCACAATAGATAGGACACCCTTGTACTTTGTAACTAAGAAAAACTTGTCCTTCCTAAACATGCACCATGGAATAGATTAGAGAGTAACATGATCCCCTCTTCCAGTCTGTTCTTCCCTTTCACTCTTGTTCTCTACTTCTCTTATCTCATCTCTTCACCTCATTCCTCATTTTCTCTCTCAAGCTCTATATACACAAGCACAACACCATTTAAAGATACAACTACAACATGGTATCAGAAACAACATGGTATATTTCCGGCTGGGCTCAATGTGAAATACTCATAGTTCCAGCTAGTTTGAAGAATGGCATGTTTTGGTCAAGCTAATCTGCAATAAAAAGTCGACATGTTATGGTGTGCGAAGGAATGTAGAAGAGTGGGAAGTGCTTTATATGATACTGAGAGTTGGTTTGTTAATGAAATTTAGGAAGTGAAGAATTGGGTAAGAATGATTTACGTATGCCCTAAGGCAAGTGCTTCTAGCAAGAGAGTGAAAAACGAAGTAAAATATATAAATGCTAGTGAGACTCAAACCACAATGAGGGTGAAAAGTCTCGGTGGAAGCTCAAAAAACACTCAAGTGCATTATATGTACGAGAAGTTTCAAGTGACTAATATCAAGTTTGATGGGGAAAAATATTGAGAATGAGCATACTCCCTTGACCTGTCATTATTGCAAGAGGAGAATATAAGCATATCACTTGTGAAGGTAAGAAACCCTTGGAAGGTAAGAAGGGGTATACAATATTGAGAAAGACAATAAGATGTTCGTACTATGAGTGTTGCAATTTATAACCTCCTGTACTCCACGGATATTTGATCAATGTGACAAGCATTATATCGTATCTTGCAGTTCAAAATTAGTAGGATATGCAGGGAAACAGTAACGCAACAGAGGTATAACTCAACATACTGTATTTCCAACAAATGCTGGCGAATGAAGCGGCTGTATACAGAACTGATAGAAGTGCTGACCTTCCCTCTGATAAGAGAGTTATTGAAATAGTCAAAAGAAATTATTCTGATTCTCAAACAGAGGAGACAACATTTATGCTATTGAACCACATAGTAAGATAATAGTACCTGCAGACTAGATAACAAACATAAAGGGTCAATAACAGCATTAGCATGAACACGGCTGCACCGTGCAAGAACAACCTGAGTCATCAATCGGAAAATACTTTTAGTAATTCCTAACAAAAATCAGTACTTAAAAGGAAACTTAATGACCTTAGGAAAAAAGGGCAAAATGCGAGAAGAAATCAGACTTTGGTGTACTATATGTTGACACTCATGGGCATCTACATATGTTTGTACTCATATGATGTGTGCTAATATACATGTATAAGCTCTTTGACAAGCCCAACTTCCATCACAATATATACCTTGATGGTACATATACGAACATTTTCATGTATCTGAAATGAAGATATCTTTCAAATGTCAACATCTAGATGAAGAAACCACAATGTTTGATTGATGTGAAGCTACACTAATTAATAGTACCAAACTTTGCATTGTTTCTGTGGGCACCTTTCAGCACATCGGATCAAGCGACTATTCTCGATTCCCAGTCTTTAAAGAACCAAATCAAACCATGATGTGGCCAAAACCAAACCAAACCAAACTGTTGGTTTCAGTTTGGTTCAGTTTTGAACCACTATTCTACTTATTTTAGAGTTTGGCTAAGTAAAAAGTATTATGCCATAAGATTATCTGGATCTACGGTTCAGATTTTGTATGTTCATGAGGTTATAAAACTCATATATATACATTTATCAGGATTTATATCTATACAAGTATACAAACTTTATATATACATACATATTGGTTTGGTTCATTTCCAACCTTGGAACTGCAAACCAAACCGCAGGTCCTTTTTTCTTGTTAGAACTAAATCAAACCAAACCACTTGACATTTTAGACAGGCGGTTTGGTTTGTTTTGGTCATTCCTTGAACACCCTAGACCTAACCTATTCACTTAGAACTTGGAAGATAATCCAACCATGGAATAACTTTATATATACATATATATTGGTTTGGTTCATTTCCAACCTTGGAACTGCAAACCAAACCGCATGTCCTTTTTTCTTGTTAGAACTAAATCAAACCAAACCACTTGACATTTTAGACAGGCGGTTTGGTTTGTTTTGGTCGTTCCTTGAACACCCTAGACCTAACCTATTCACTTAGAACTTGGAAGATAATCCAACCATGGAATGGAAGACGAGGAAAGGTTACTCTTAGTATGCATCCATTCATGCAACATCACCAACATGCAAACGCAGGAATCCTCTCAAATATAGCCCGCCTGACTCAATCTGACCTATAGGCATACCTAGTGACATCATGACATTGCTCAAACTTCCAGCAAAATTCTTTACACAACTTGGGCCTAGGCGACATTCCAAGTTCTAGCAAGTTGCTAACTCTTTACATACAAGACTTTCCCTTCATACAAGTTGGATTGTAGATTGGATTATTCACTTCTCTTAATCCCGCAATTAGCTAAGAAATATAAAAATTTGTTTGCCACATCTCATTGAGTAGATCGACGATCCACTTGAACTTCACCTGATAACTTTAATGGTTTATGACTTTCTTCTACTCCCCAACCATTGTTTATCTTCAAAGAAGTAAACAACGATAAATTGCCATCACTAAGCAGATGCTTGAACCTTAGGTTCAAAATTTGCATGGTTGCTTCCTAACTAAGCTTTGACTTGCATGCATACCACACAAATACGTGTATGTGTGAATTCCATGATTGTTTGCAAGGAAGACATCCATGCATGCACACATACGTGCATATAACTGAGCACGACCACAGCCAAAGCAAACATTGATAACTGAGCATGACCAGCCTTAAGAAACAGAGATTATGTCCAAGAAACAAGGACATGTAAAAACTAGGACCAATGATAACCTAGAAAAGGAAAAAAGAAACAAAACCAAGATGTGAGGTGAGTCCATAAAACATATTAGTAGTAACTATATATGTGATATAAAGCCTAAGAAAAAGTGAGTATAAACTTTCCACGAGTATGTGGTGTACATTGTTTCGATGTACTTATGATTTACATATCAGTGATTACTTCATTTCTGTTGCCTTGAAAGAAATTTTGAACTAGGAAAAGTTAATAACTACATAAGGTCCTATGAGTATGACTAATTTCATAGCATAAACCTATCATGTTCTTGGTTCGCATCCTAGCAGAACGACCTCCTAAGCTTATGAAATGACAAGATAACAGGAACCAAGAATCCACCCAAAAACAAACAACTAAGCCTTTTCCCATACTAGACAGGCTCGGCTAATCAAGAATCCACCCAAAATAAACTAAATTTTATAACAAAATAGTATCAGAAAGATTAGATGTCCATGTCACAGAGCTCTAGTGCCATAATTTTAAAATAATAAATGAACACCTTACGAAGCTCAGAATTGAAGCTTGTGCTCTTTATTGCCTTCAGTGCGTTCTTGACAGTCACTTCCCAGGATTCCTGATCTGGGATATGGTCTACGCCTAGGACAATGATTGGTTCTTCTTTACAAAATTGTGAAATGGAGGAAGAGATCTACAGCAAAAGATAAGAGTACATTACCGAAAGAGCATTTTCTTACCATTCTTTCAAGGTTTAATCAGTACTAACGATAAGACCTGAGATAAAGTTGCAATGCTGGAGTCCATGGCCTTCTCCCAAGACCAATGAAGGGTCTCATCCCATGCAATTGTAGTTGCTAATACAGAGTTCCCTTCAAGTTCATCCATCTCTACCTGCGATTCAGTTGGAAAGTGTTGTAAAACACTAAATGAATCATATGAAAGTTATACTGCTAGAGCAGAGGAACATATTCACAAATAATAATGAATTCAGAACTTTGTCTAGGAAACTTTAAGGAAAACATATATATCACCTGAGGAATTATGAAGTAGAACGAGCCAAAAGATTTCCATTCAGGCGAAGAATTAGTCCATGGGTCAAAGCGCATGGCTCCATAGGCACGAATTAAGGGGCACTCCTTGTAAAGAAACCTTCACCAAGTGACAGTGATGAATGCAAGTAATAACAACAGGTAGGAAAGCAAGCAGTAGTCAACTTCCTGTCTACTCGGATTATGGAAACATCACTGTGTTATCTTGCCAGAGCATTTTTATGGATATAATGCAGCTTATATGGCTAAAGCACATAAATCTCTCTAAAGAATTCATCCAAAATTGCATAAATCTGTTTAAATATGCGTTCAAAATTGCATAAAAAATGTGTAAGTATGCGTTCAGAATTGCATGCATTCAGCAACTGCAATTCTCCAGCTCATGATGCAAGTGTCAGAACTTCCATCGACAAAAAAAGACCACTTGAAATTTGTCAGAGTACTAACCAAAACGTTCATGGAATAAGACACAAGTATACTCCGAGTACCAAGTTATTCAATTAAAACTTCCGAACTAAAGTATGCATGAGAAACATTATAAACCCTCAATTACCTTCTAATGCACCACCAATCTTCCAATGAGAAAGGGCATAGCCGTTGAAAGTAAACCGCAGACCCTACCCCTGCCACACTAATTACAGTTTTTTCTCCTGCTTTCTTGCTTTCATCATCTACATTGACTATACCACATCCATTAATTGTATTCCTCGAACCCCTACCGGAAAAGTAACAACGAGGGAGCACAGACTGCGAGTGCAGCCAGCTAACGGCATCTACTTGTTGCTGAATAGGCACCTGCAAATCAAAAGAAGCAATATAATTACAACAAAATCAACGGTCTTGATCATTGTCCCTATGGCGTCCAAATATTTGATCCATTACTAGAACTACCAGATACCATCGTCCAATGACGTAATGCTAGCGCGTATATAATTTATATGAGGAAAAGCAGGAGGAAGGAGAATATGAGATAAACGAAACATTAAGCGGGAAGTAACATACTCCGTGCTTCCTCTTGGTTGATGGGCTAATATGCATATCTTATTGACATAGAAAAGACTCAAATAAAAGCATGTGCAATTCGAGTAACAAGAAAAAAATGAGCAATTAATATTCTAAAGAATGCACACGACTCTCCTTAGGTTACCGATGACAGAATTTCGTTTAATTACTGAACTCGCATTTGGACACACGAACACAAAAGGAAAAGGGAAAAAAGATACAGACTACGCCAAAACACGTCAAGAAACTACTTGAAGCCCAAATACCTGTGCTCTTCGATGCACTCCTTGTGTTAAAACTCTTTCTAGAAGTGCCATAGGTAGGTAGGTACGAAATTTTGTTTCACACTATGATGCACCGTGATAAAGCTGTTTCCCGTTTCTGAACATTATACTTTGACTAAATTAAGAATATTATACTTAAAATATCGCGTACAAGGCATATACAACAACAACAACAACTAAGCTTTTTTTCTGTACTAGATGGGGTTGGCTACATGAATTCTTTATTTTCACATAGTCCTATCATGTGCCATGTTAGTAGTTAACTCACAATAATCATTATTTATTGTTTCTTTCCAACACTTTTGTGGTTGTCCTCTACCTCTTTTAATACTTTCAAAATCTAGTTTTTCGTACCTTCTTATAGGTCCTTATTTTGATATTCTTTTATATGTACAAATCATCTTAAACGATATTCTCTCATTTTATCCTCTATTGGTATCACTCCTAATTTGTTTTTAATAACCTCATTATGTATATGGTCTTTTCTTATATAAACACTCATCCATCTCAACATCTTTATTTATGTGAGAGACAACCTTTGTACATGTTGATGATTAACTCCTCAACAGTCAAAATCATAAAACATGGCAGGTCTAATTGTTGTTGTATAATATTTACCTTTTAACTTTAATGGTATCTTCTTATCACAAAGAATACCGGATGCTCCTCTGCATTTTAACTAACCAACATTAATTATATGCATAAATCTTTGTTAATTCTTTCATCACTCTCAAAAACTGACCCTAAGTACTTAAAACTTTTTTTTTTAGGGTTGCAATGTGTACCAATTTTAATTTATATGTCCTCTGAAGTAACCAAATGATCAAACTTATATTTCATATATTCTGTCTTTGTTCTACTAAGTCGAAAGTCTTTACTTTCTAATGTTTATCTCGATAGCTCCAATTTTCTATTAACTTTTTCCTTAGACTTCTCCACTAACACAATGTTATATGCAAATAACATACACCAAGGTACTTCATCTTAAATATGTTTTGTTAACTCATTAATCATCATTATAAATAAGTATGGACTTAAAGTGATCCTTGTTGTAACCCAATATTAACTTCAAAAAAGTCCATTAATCCTTCATGAGTCCTCACACATGTTTTTGCACCATCATACATGTCTCTTATAATGTTTATGTATGTCAATGGGGTACCTCTTTCTTCCAAGGTTCTTCAAAGAACTTCCCTCGGTACCATATCATAAGCTTTTTTTAAATCAATAAATATCATGTAAAGGTCTTTCTTTTTTGTTCTAAAATATTCCATAAATCGTCTCAAAAGGTGAACCGCTTCAACAATAGATCTGTCAAGCATGAATCCAAATTGGTTCTCTATTGTACTTCATACGTGTCTTAACTTACATTCGATAATTCTTTCAGCATAATTTCATACTTATACCCCGATCATTCGTACAATTCTAAATGTCTCCCTTACTCTTATATATGGGTATAAGTGTATTCGCCCTCCATTCCTCAAGATCTTTTTAACTTCTCCATATTTCATTAAATAGTCTTGTGAGCCCAGTGATTCATGTTTCTCAGAGGATTTTCCAAACTTCTATAGGAATATTGTTTGGTCCTACCGATTTACCGCCCTTCATATATTTAAGAGCCTCTTTGACTTCAATCTTTTGAATACGTTGATAGAAATTGTGGTTTATATACTTTTCTAATTTGGCTAACTCTCCTAAGTTAATACTAACATCTTTATTTTCATTAAAAAGTTTATAAAAATAGGTTTTTCATCTATTTTTTATATCATCATTTGCCACAAGAATTTTCTCATCCTCGTCTTTGATGCATCTAACAAAATTAAGACCCTTAATTTTGTTATCTCTAGCCCTACCTATCCTAAAAATACCTCTTTCACTCTTTTTTTAGTTAAGTTTTTTATATAAATCCTCCCAAATTTTAGCCTTTTTTTTGCCTCTTTCTTTGCTTTCCTATAATCCTCTAAAGTTTCAATAGATTTTTTAACATAATCTAATTTGTAACATGCCCTCTTTGCCTTGATTTTATTTTGCATTGCTTCACTCTACCACTAAGCTTCTTTTTGTCTCGGTACACCTCCCTTAAATTCACCTAATACATCTTTCACCACTTTTGTAATATGTATAGTCATATTGTTCCATATATCATAAGGTGTACCAATATAATTTCAAGCATCTCCTTGAAGGACTTTCTTTTTAAATATACTTTCTTTCTCACTTTTGAGGTTCCACCATTTAGTTTGAATAGCATGATGTACTCTTTTTTTCTTTGTCCACTTTTTTACGTGTAAATCCATAATTAAAAGTCGATGTTGGGTGGTTAAGCTTTCTCCTAGAATTACCTTGCAATCTTTATAACATGCTCTATCTTTTTTCTTACAAATAAAATAATCAATTTGTTTTTGTGATAAGCTACTCTTATAAGTAATTAAATGTTCATCTCATTTTTTGAAGATTGTATTAACTATAAAGAGATCAAATGTCATAGCAAAATTTAAAATCTCCCTACCTTCCTCATTTATATCCCCAAAACCAAAGTTTTTGTGAATACCTTGATATCCTAATGTCTCTTTATTAATATGCCCATTTAAGTCTCCTCCTAAACAAATCATCTCCCTTATAGAAATTCTTTGAATCACCTTATCTAACTCCTCCCAAAAAACCGTCTTTATAGTAGCTTCTAGTCCTAATTGGGGTATATAAGCACAAACTATATTAAAATACCTTTGCTCCTAACACTAATTTCAACGTCATGATTCAGTCACCATATCGTTGTACGTCTACTACACTATCCCTTAAGTATTTATTTATGATAATACCAACTCCGTTTCGAGCATTTTCTTTACCTAAGTACCATAATTTAAAACTTCTATTTTCAATCTCCTTTGCTTTTTCTCCAACCTACTTTGTCTCTTATAAACATAGGATATGAATCTTTTTTTGAACCATATTATCCACCACCTCCATTAGCTTACTCGATTATGTTCCGATATTCCAAGAACCAATACGAATCTTATTATCTAGTACTAACTTCCTTACCCCCGCATCCTTCCATATTGAAAATGTTGAGACCCTACAAGGTATATGTACATATAAATACACACACACACACACACATATATATATATATATATATATATATATATATATATATATATATATATATATATATATATATATATATATATATGCTGTTTTCGTGTTTTGTAATTTTTTGGAGTTGTTTCTTGCATAGCATTTTCGTATCCATGTCCGTTTTGGTAACGTTTATGTGCAACATAGGTTTCACATCAGGCCATCGTGTTGGATATGGGATTTTTCATGTGCACCCATTAGAGTCAAAAGAATAGGACCATTGCCTATTTGGGTCTGACTTACAAGATCCGAGTAATGTATCGACTCTCATTCGGTTAGTGAAACTTATGTGTGCACCCAGAGCAGAAGAAGCTCAATGGCACCGCGCTCAGACACACTTGACGCTGTTGGGAGTTCAACTCCTGAAGGGTGCAGGGCTTCGGCCTCCCCTTGTAAGAAAAAGAGTATGTGACACCAGGATCCGACCCAAGTACCACATAACATATGCAAAGCTTCATATCCATACTTGTTCTAGCAACTGAAAAATAGGACCCGGATTTGGGCAGTAGTGGATCCAGATTAGGTCCAACCTCTTGACACCCGCTCATGCGCAACAATAATAAGGAGCTGTAAAAGGTGGACCAGGTGCAGGGCTTCGGCCTCTCCTTGTAAAAAAAAGAGTGTGTGTCACCAGGATCCGACCCAAGTATCACATGACATATGCAAAGCTTCATATCCATACTTGTTCTAGCAACTGAAAAATAGGACCCGGATCTGGGCACTAGTGGATCCAGATTAGATCCAACCTCTTGACACCGCTATGGGCAGTGGTCCACCTTCTACAGTTCCTTATTATTGTTGCCCATGCTCATGAGCGGGCCCCACCTTCTACAGCTCCTTAAAAATACAACGTCGTCGGTGGCATAAGTGAACATAGCACCCAAGGCGTTAGGGCACCTGGTAGGGCTCTCCACACACGTAATGTTGGCCGAGAGTTCGACTCCTAGGGCGTGCACACCGGACTTCGGCCTTCCGTTGTATAATAATAATAAAATATTAAGTGGGCGTTTATATGTCCAAATAGCCAGAAAAGGCTGATTATGTCATACTAGACAAACAGGAAAAAGTGAACAGGGCATGCGAAATCGACAAACGTGTCCGGCACAGGATAGCCGCTTGACGTTGATAGGTGGTGACAAGTCGGAAACAACCAAAAACATGGGTCGGAGCTCTAGACTGTTTGCTTCATTATCAACCACCCGCACCACACCAAGCCAATTCCCACATTACGTCATATTAGCATCTAATTCCTGCGCACTTGTGTTACCCTTTGCTTAAATTTTGGTTTATTGATCTGTTTATTCAAGATATCAACTTTTCAAAAAGTTAACTAATCAAGTGGTCACTTTTGAAGTTAATGACTTATTTTTTCAGTTACACTACGGAGTTGAACTCATGCCTTATGTACATTAAATATAATAATATTTTTTCTTTTAAAATTTAAAATTTATTATTAATCACGTCAATTAGACGATACAAATTTTGAGTCAATTTGAGCACGAACATACGTATATACCAATCTCTCTCTCTCTCTCTCTCTCTCTCTCTCTATATATATATATATATATATATATATATATATATTTGTTATATAATTAAAGGGAGACTCGATGCAAAAACGTGAGATTCGATGCAAAAACATGAGATTGGTTGTTATCACACAAATGGACACGCCACGGCAAGTTAGAGTGTCTGAGGTGATAAACATCAAAGGATGCAAAATGCTGGATATGGATCAGATCAAGCTTGATCGAAAACTCATTCCCGCAACTCCTTAGAAAATACTAACATGCTACTGTAGGAACAATAGATCCAGAATGAACCAACCGCAAGAGAGAGAGAGAGAGAGAGAGAGAGAGAGAGAGAGAGAGAGAGAGACCTCGAGCCGGATAACGCCGGAAGAGGAGGAAGGCGGGCTCGAACGCAGCTCCAGAACCGCCACCTGCAGCTGTGACAGGGCGTCCTCCGTTGTCCAGACCGCCGGTAGGGTGCGCGTCTGCCGGATATCCACCGGAATCCGGCAATCCCTGCCATTTCCGGCTGCTGTGGACCCGTTCATCGAGAGTGACCACCGGCCGGAGTAACTCCTCTGAAACAAAATCAAAAAAGAAGAAAAATGAGCCAAATCCCTCGATACAGTCAAGTGCAGCAGCATGAGATTCCTGCGGTCTGAGATTTACGGTGAACGAGGGAATGAGATTGAAGCGGGTCGCCGCCGGCGAGGCGACGAGACGGAGCTGATGAAATCGTGGAATAGGCAGCTTAGGATTTTGCAATGTTCTCATCAGATTCGATGGAAAGGGATTACCCGGTGCCGACGATAACAAGGAAACAGCCCGTCCGGTAACTCTCGGTCTTGCGGTGATGAGACGGCAAACTTCGCGAGAACGTGCTTCTTTAAATTGGACGTTAAATGCGCTCTCTTCCGTCCTTCAACCAAGTTGCAGGCCTGGCAACGAGTGAGAGGATGAGGACAGTTTTTCTGTCCAAGGCTCTCTCACGCCGTTCATCATAAAAGTTGGACGGCATCCAAGACGCGTAGATTTGGACGATTCTCAGCCGTGCATTTTCAAACTTCTGGATGCCGTCGATCCAAGCAACGACTGCGGCGCCGAAACTCTTTTGGGGCCCACCCAAATGAGGACCGTTGATTTTAAGAGAATTTCGGGCGCCATTCATCTTGCGGATGGAACTAGTTGGACAGAAAAGTGACACTTTGGATCCCAGACCCAGACTAGTAAGCCTGGGAATGGGCCAGAGGCTAGGGAGGATCATCATGGGCCTTCGAATTCGGATTTAGATCCATTCAACACTAGATATCATGATTGAAGCTAAACCCGTAACCAAATTTGGCTCATTGGTTTCGAATTTGGTTCTAACTCTAACACATTGACATCTCTAATCACCATCCATGCTCCCGGAACAGTTATTTATAAATGCGGTTATTTGAGAGAGAGAGAGAGAGTTTGAAAGTTATTGGGTGTCACTGGCGACTTGAGAATTGTATTAAAAGAAAGAAGTGATTGGAAACGATCTTCAATATGGCTGCAACCAAAATACAATCTTATACGAACGTTAAGAATATACGAATACCATGGACCACGCATAAAATACGCATGAGATACACAAGCTTGTAATCATATACCTTTAATTTGTAAGTGCTATTGATGCTTGGTTTTTCGTGTAAAGTGAGCTATGGACACGAGAAAAAAGAGTTTAGGTTTTCATACAAAGCTCCGTGGGTCGAGCTTCTACGGCCCACCTCTATCTTAAGATGTTTTTACTCAAAATGGGTATATAAAACCATAGTTACACATTAACAAGGGGTTTCATGTTTAATGTACACCAAAACTTGAAAATGTGAGCACCAAAAAACAAAATTCAGTTTTTCTTGAACACCGTATCAAATTCACACTTAAAGCTTTGAGGGTTCTGGTAACCAAAAAGGATTCTTCAACTAAGGACTCAAACATTGCATGCGTGAGACCCGTTTTTCCAAGGACTTGGAACACCATTCTTGTCTCAAAAGAAAGTTAACTACGTTTGATCAACTTCAGAGAGGGAATTGGGCAAAGCTTGATCTCATTCTTGTTGGTTACAAAATTAAATTCCCACAATTACATAAATATCAACTTACTAGAAAATGAAGTGGCACTTTGTATTGACAAAAGACCTTGTATTGCACTAGTGAAGAGAGAGGATGTATTGAAGGAGAGAAAGAGAACTACTAACATCTACACATTTACAATTGTAATCATTTTCAAGGATTATATAAATTACTGGTGACCAGTGTAAGTTTCAAATGAGGTAGAGGGTAGGTGGTTGTTGATGATAAGGGGTCAATAGCTTGTTGGGCTAAATCAATATGGTGAAATTGTAGTGATAGGCGTTAAGTGTAGAACCGGTAAATATGGTATCTGGATAAACTTGAGTGTTAAGATTTAATATACATTAACTACTCATGGAGCATAATCCCTTTACAATATATATATATATATATATATATATATATATATATATATATAGAGAGAGAGAGAGAGAGAGAGAGAGAGAGCGAGAGAGAAGGGGGGCGGGGGAGGGAGCTGCTAGACAACTTCTCTCTTGATCGTCACTATTGTTCGTACGATCAATCAAATGGTGGTAACCAATTCTCTAATTTTACATCACATTTAATTCATGCACTCACATGCATTAAATGACATTGATTCTCGTATTCATATTGATAGGTTTGTGTGATCGAATGAATAATACAAATTATCTAGTAGAGTTTGGCATGAGAAGGTCTCTAACAACTCTCTCTCTCTCT
Organism: Brasenia schreberi; assembly: GCA_036023115.1. Taxonomy (NCBI): domain Eukaryota; kingdom Viridiplantae; phylum Streptophyta; class Magnoliopsida; order Nymphaeales; family Cabombaceae; genus Brasenia; species Brasenia schreberi. The sequence continues at coordinate 8,252,783 of JAYKKT010000072.1, forward strand.
CTCTATATATATATATATATTAGTTCATGCGCACACTAAACCCTGCTCAAATGCCTTCACCATCGATTGCGCACAATCTTGGTCATTCATCATATGAAACAAAACCCGCGTTCTAGCACTGCCCTACCCTCATCACTTTGTCGAGGCATCACTCTATTAGATCTACATAAATCTTGTATATATGTTTTTTGCATTTGCGCTAGAATTATGAGGATCCATACTGGTGTGTCTAAAGCTACTTTTAGCTAATGCATAAATACTATAGCTTACTTGTCAAATTATAAGAAAGAAAGAAAGCCACCAATAATTCATAAAATTGAAGTGATGATCACCATGACGATGAAGCTCACGATGGACATCATGAAAAGGACTAGGACTTTTCATGTGTAAGGTTTGTGCCATCATGCTATCTGATCCAAATTCTGAGGTTTGAGCGAAATTATCTAGGCCAACTTGAACTGAATCCAAGAACCGTGAGGGATCCATTCTCGTTGAGACACTTTTGGCCCAACCCAAGACCTTAAATTATTCTAGCATTCTTCTCCACTTTAGCATATAACATGTTATCATTAAAAGTTGCTATTTATTTTAATAAAATTAAATTTTGTGGCTGGTAAAAGATATCAAACAAACAACAAGGAGTATGATATGTGTCTAAAATTATTTCACTTGCAAGCACATTTCTCAACTATGTAATATAGTTATGTATAATTAGAAACATGGATTCAAGAATGTTTGATGTGAATCTGACTCACTACAAACTGTTCAACCTGCAACAAGGGAGCTTGCTATGCACCCTCAACATGACATCTCTGTTCTAGTAGATATACACCAATTTGTAGATAGATGATGGTATGTAAATATTACTTGTACCCATTGCATGGCATGTGAAGCCAACTTCTGCGGGTCCCCAATTATCGGACCCTTATGCGGGTCCCAGTATCACCAACCCAGAACCCGTTTTTATTAGGTCCACCGAATGCGGCGATTTTTTTTGTCAAAAATCTCGCCTGAGTTGGAGCGGGGGCAGCAACTTGGATTCCCTTCTTATTTCGGGTTCCCACCCGAAACCCTAATCCGCACATACCCCTCCCTCGCGCCTCACCGTCTCCGGCGACCACCAAACAGGATTCCGGCGTATCTGTAAGTTTGTCTTTCCTCCCTTTACCAATTTGGTCTTCCTCCTTTTCCGGATTCGAAACCACCACGGAAACTTTCATCCGTGGGGCTTATTTGGGTTTGAAACGCATTTGGGTGATTGATATCTTGTTAAGTGTTTGTCTTTCGTGTTCTCAAGTGTCTTTTCCGTTTCTTCTCTGGAGTTGTGTTCTTCGAAGTTTAGTTCTTGTAAGAGATAGGTTTTCCTTCTGTGTATGTTTATGTTTTCTGTGCTTGGTTTGCTTCATGGTGACTTTCTCGGTGGAATTTGGTTGTTTTTTGAAAACTTTTCTGGGATTTGGCCAATATAGATTTCATTTTCTAGTGGGTTTTTGTGAGCTTGACACCTTTCGTGTTTGTTGCTGCTCTGTGTGTGTCATACGGCACACATACAACACTCTCACCATACGCGCGCGCGTGCACATACACACACAGAGAGAGAGAGAGAGAGAGAGAGAGAGAGAGAGAGAGAGAGAGATGCTCCCTTTTGCTTCAAGGTTTCTGTGTAGTGTATATGTATCATGTTCAGAAGTAAATGGGTCAGTTTAGCAAACGGATCTACGTTGTCTTGAATCAGGTCTGAGTTCATTCGCCCTCGTCGGGTTGGATTTTGGATCAGACCTTTCGCGTTAACGCGCAATGGAACCTGAACTGTTCGGATTTGCATCTTAAACGGGTCCGGTTTGGATTTTACCTGTTTTGCCCGGATCCTATCTACCATTCGGCTACTTTCATGGTTTATACATTGGAAAGTGTTTTGAGCTCATTTAAGTTCATGGTGTCTGTCCTTTTCTTAGTTTACTCGAGGAATACTCGGCTTGAGCTGGCTCGATCAATTTTGTAGCAAGCTCAGACATGCAGTCTTTTGTGGGAATCAACTGTATCAGATCCTGGTTTATTAGCAAATTGGTCTGGTGGGAACTGTCTAGCCACTCTAGGTGGATCTCATGCTTGATCCAATATGAAAGATCTGATCTTTTCTGTATCCTTTTGATTGACTAGTGCTGTGGGACATTTATGTGCAGATTTTGATGATATTATCATATACACCATGTCTATTATTCCAACAACGCCTACTTGGACACCTAGTGAAGAAAATGACAGCAACATGGTGCAGATGTCGAAATCAATAACTCGCTCAAGAACGAGTAGATTGAGATCTGCTGTGTGGAATGATTTTGACAGGATTAAGAAGAATGACAAGGACTTCGCAGTATGTAAGCTCTGTAAGAAGGAATTTGTGGGAGGGACTGCCAGTGGCACATCACATTTGAAAAAGCATCTTGAGAGGTGCCCGAGCAGACTCATTGTTGATGGATCTCAGCCGTTGCTTTTGACAGGAAGGAAAAGAAGGGAGAGGTCTGTCGCTGTTAGTAGTGCTAAGTTTATCCAAGGGAGAAGTCGGCTTGACCTCGCACATATGATCATTTTACATGGATATCCGTTCTCAATAGTGGAGCACCCTGGGTTCAGAATGTTTGTTAACAATCTTCAGCCATCATTTAATATGGTATCTCTAGAAACTGTTAAGGCTGATTGCGTGATGATCTATGAGAAAGAGAAAGAGAAAATCAAAGAAATCTTGGTGAACCTTTCAGGTAGGATTAGCTTTACGACAGAGATGTGGACTTCTTGTGAGAATGTTGCCTATTTATGTCTCGTAGGACATTACATTGATCAAGAGTGGATATTGCAGAGGAAGGTCCTCAATTTTGTCATGGTAGGGTCTCCACATACTGGTGAAGCACTTTCCGAGATCATCGAGTCATGCCTTATGGAGTGGAATATCCCTCATAAGGTGTTTGCAATAACACTTGAATATTCACTCGCGAATGAAAATCTCGTTTCAAGGATCAGGGATGCACTCTACCAAAAGAAGATGCTCACCAGTGATGCACAGCCATTTCACATGCGATGTTTTGCTCATGTTCTCAACATGGTTGTTCAAGATGGTTTGGCAGCTGTGCATGATGTGATCCATAAGATTCGTGAAACTATCAAGTATATCAAAAGCTCACAGGCAAGAGAACAAAAATTCAATGAGGCAGTTCATCAAGCACGAGTCCATAGCGAAAGTGGCTTATGTCTTGATATTCCAACTCAGTGGAGCTCTACTTATCTCATGATTGAAGGGGCTTTAGAATACAAGGATGCATTATTTCGATTGCAGAAGCTTGATTCTAGCTACACACTTGCGCCAACTTTAAGAGAGTGGGAAATGGAAACTAGCATTGCTGTCATTTTGAAGCCATTTGTTGAAATTACTAATGATCTTTCAGCAACTAAATGTCTCACTTCGAATCTTTACTTCCCTTCAGTTTGTGCTATCAAGTTTCAGCTCAATGAATGGTGTAGCAGTGGAGATACATTCGTTCGGTCTGTGGCATTTAAGATGAAAGAAAGTTTTGATTCATATTGGGCAACCTGTAGCTTGATTTTGGCTGTGGCTGTTATCTTAGATCCTCGGTTCAAAATGAAGTTGGTAGAGTATTACTATCCACAAATTTATGGCGGAAATGCTGCAGAACAAATCAAGGATACTCAAGATGGAATGGTGAGCCTGTATAATGAATATGCAGCCCACACTGATTCAACTTTGCGTTCTCAAGAGTATGGGGGGAAGATCAGTACGGATATCAAACATCAATCAAAAGTCCCCTTGTCGATGAACGTTTTGGGCCATCCCAAGGATGTCTGGAAAGGATTTGATGAGTATCTCTCAAAGACTACACAAAATCATTGCTCGAAGTCAGAGTTAGATCAGTATTTGGAAGAAGCCGTTTTCCCGCGGAATGTGGAGTTCAACATTTTAAATTGGTGGAAAGTCAATACACCCAAATATCCCGTTCTATCTAGAATGGCTCAAGATGTTCTCGCAATCCCTGTTTCAACTACGTTGCTGGATTCAACATTCAACACTGGAAGCAAAATGCTTGACTCTTATCGCAGTTCTCTAGATTTGCGTACTCTACAGGCTTTGATGTGTGCACAAGACTGGTTGCAAGGAAAATTAGATGGTAATTCTCCTATTTGAAGCTACTAACTCATGTTTAAATGCTTATTTTTAGTGATAATTTTTTACCTCATTATTAGTTGGATGCTGGCCCACGCTGTTTTTATCATCCATCTTGTAGATTCGTCATTGTCGAGAAGCTATTCCGGTTCTATTGTGACTGCTGTGGATCATGTTTAGACGCAGGTGTGTTCTCCAATGTTTTCTCTTCAATCTTTAAGTTCTGTTGGCTTCATAACGATTAACTAAACGGATCTTGTTTCTCTTACTGACAGGGTGCAGGCTGACCATTCATTGGATGTTGCTGGACCAAACTTCTTGTTTAGTTTAATTTTAACTTCTGCAATAGTCTCTTTAGGTAGAAAATTTCAGATGGAATTTAGGTGACGTAGCCTTCCAGCACTGACATTCGAGCGTCCTTAGCGTGTAACCTTGTTTGTTGCTGAATGAGTTAAAAGCTTGTTGATTATGAATCTTTTTTATCCATTATTATTCTTTATGCGCTTTCTAGCTACCAGAAAAATATATAGAACAGTGTTTGATTTGTTTGCCTTGACAATGCAACTCTAAGGGTCTAATCCTTGCATGGTCAGCTCAATTTTGATAGAACGAAGAGGAATCTCATTTTTATGATTTTTTTTACTATTGAAACTGTAGGTTTTCAGTTTGTGCTCTTCATGCCCCAAACAAGCTAATGAGCTAAACACAAAGATGATTTTAAGCTGGCAGACAGGTCGTGACTGTGATACTTTGGATCTAAGGGCTCGAGTCAGAACTCAGGCAAGGAAGAAATCACAATTTTGTGAAAGTTCACGCTTCGATGGTTATCATTGCCATGACAAATAGTGATATCTAATAGTTTTCAGGTCTATTAAGTATACTGTATCAAAAGTGAGTTAACTGTAAACATTTTTTAGTCATTCACAATGTGCAGGGGCTGACTTTCAAACAGTGGCAGAGCTAGAAAAGATTGTATAGTCGGGTTTTAGGTGCGGCAAACAACCTATTATAGTTTATGTATTCAACCTTGGCTTATTAGCTTTATTGTTTATTTCTCAAAGTTTGGGGATGCCCCTCCTTGGCTTAATGTAAACCCTCTCCCTGCTTTTGAATCAATAGGATGTGACATGTATACATGTTCTGACCAATAGTTTAAACCGAACTACCTTTATTTTTGTTGTGTTTTCACGTTCTGGCATCACAGAGCATATATGAAATTTGTGGTCTTAGTGGCAGTGGCGGATCTAGAATTTTTGTGAATAGCCTATTCAACTAGCCAGGAATTCAATCTTGTACTGTAAATTTTTCATTTGTTTTTCAAATTTCAAGGGCGGCTGCTTGCCTCAATGTAGATCCTCCACTGCTTAGTGGTTTTTAAAGTATTGTTAATGGAAGACACAGTCGGTTCTGGGTAAACTGAAAGAAACGCCTAGTTTTGGTTCTCCTGGAATCAGGAGCTGAAAAGGGACTAAGTTGGTTCCAGTTTGAAACTGACAGTTTCGGTTCGAGTTTAAGCAGTAAACTAATTATAACTTGAGAAAAATAAAAAAATTAAATTTCAGTGAATGGTTTCAATTACCTGAAATGTGGAACGTGGAACCGAAATCGAACCGGTAGTCATTGTTGGTATCACTTTCGGGATGCTTCATGTCATGGGTTTACCAACGTTACCAAAATCGGTTTAGAATCAAATCCTTTTCCCGATTTGTTTGTGCCTCTAATGAGCCACTCGACATGGCTGCATTGGACAAAATTGAAAACTGAACTGAATCAAACTGAACCAAAGCAAGTCTTTTCCTACATTAAGGACTCCTACTTGAGATTTAATGATAACCATTAACCTCAACATGTCGAGTCATATTAGCATCGAATTCAAAAAATAAATTAAACCCGAAAAACTATCACCAAAACTAAGAATGGATCTAGTAACTCTTTTGTGGTGGAACAAATAGCCCCTTGAATAATTTCGGATAGGGCGAAGTATGTATTACAGCTCATGGATTTAACCATGGGCTACATACTTTAAGTTGATTTTTGAAATTTCCGGTTTAGCAAACACCCCACCTTGGCTCAATGCAGATCTACCACGGACTAAAACTATCTTTAACCATGCCTGGATTGTCCTGAACTGAGACCTCCCGTCCGGTTAGTCTGGTTCCGGCAGATGACATGGGCCATATTCTAACATAAATGTCCATTTACAGAGACGGATCCGTTTTGCGGGTAGACAACCAAAGATCCGGGCTTTATGTGAGGAACCAAATTTAGAGAAAATGACACTTTTGTCCTTGACCTTCTTTTCAGCAGTTAATTTGGCGATTTTGGAGCATCTGACCGAGCACCTCATACGCGTAACCGTTCGGTTAGTTATGACGGTTGAAGCGGGCCCGTTCATGAGACTGATCCACGCTCGCCTCATCCCTCTCCGTGTTTGTATATGTATATGTAAACAAACATCTCTCTCTCTCTCTGGAGTGCATGAAGAAAAATCTTCCTCCGTTCTTCATTTTGATGTTTTGGTTTGGGTCTCATTGAGCATCTCTCAGAATTCCTCTCCAGTCTGGGGTAACAAAACCATAGAAGATCTGAATTTGGACTTTCCGTTTAATTTTTGAAGTCGATCACAGTTCATATTTTGAGTAGGTCGCTTGTTTTGGTCTTAGAGATCTTTGGCGGGTGACTGATTTAAGGTTCTCCTTGGTGCATATGATCGAACTATCACGATTTCAATTGGTTTGAGTTAAAAGATTGTGGTGTATGGTTCTGCTCTGTTTGCCCTGGGTTATATGGTTTAGGTCTTCAAGTTTGCCGGCCCCAACCAGAACGATCGCTTTCTGATTGTTGGGGTTCAAATTCTTATTGTATTCGAAAAAAAAAGTTCAGCTTGCTGGATTCATTTTTAAACTGTAGTTTGTTTGTTTCAGTACAGAAAAGTCGGGGAATAAAATTTTAGTTCCCATTAGATGTACAAAACTTTCAGTTGTTAGCACCCAATGATCTACAGCATAATCACCCACCTTACAAGAATAAGCCCTGTGAATGATGCTTAAGTCGGTCAAGCAGTAGTTCGGAAACTTGTGTTTTCCTTCCTTAAGGCGCTACTTTTTGTTGGCCGAAGCAGTTCTGATGGTATAATGTCACTAGGACTTCACTGAAACAAGATTAGAAGATTTTGTCAGTTTTGAAGTTTTACCTTCTGTGAACAGAAATGGAGTTCAGCGATGGGTTTATATCCAAAGAACATCAGGAATTGCTTAAATCTTCTTGCGAAAGCATCGATCCATCTTCTGTTTCACCTTTAGAAATTTCACAAAGCCCAAGTACACCTCGAGAGCACTACGAGAAACACAACTCCAGCAGCAGGGCAGGTACCAAGGGAGGTTTGCAGAAGCATGACAGGCATTCTCGTTCAGGAAGAGATGGCCATCCAAAGAAAGGTATACGTCATCTTTCATGAATCTTTTAGTTTCTTGAGAGAATGTTATGTGAAGCAGGCACATATTTTAAATAATTTATTAAACAAAAAAATTTTAGAACCATTCTCGCAGTACAGTGATGCCTCGTTTTCAGATGACAAAGTTATGACCTTACAGGATCCTCTCCCCTCTTTAGGTGCTCTGTCTCATCTTTGTCTTCCCTTTTGCAATTGTCTGCTATTCTTCAACTTATCTGAGTAGAAGGTGACCCCCAATCACCTTATCCTTTAGTGCTTGTTCCTATCTGTTAACGAAGTTTTCACTACTCATGGAGAAAAGCATAGAAAATGAGAAAGCTTTTATTGTTAAGCTGATAAAGAGTTTAAATAGCAGGCGGCTCGGGTGGTAAAGGCACATGGGGAGCGGTTCTTGACACAGAAGATCGCTACTTACTTGATCCAAATGATCCCAACTATGACAGCAATGAGGTACCAATATATCCACATAGATTTTCGTATATTACCTCGCATGCAAACATGTGGAGTAACAACATTTCCTAGAGATCGGTGGGTCATTCAGTTCATGAGCTATCCAACATGCCTGCTATAAAATTAAAATCAAGTTTTTGTTCGATAGTGGATCATCAATTAGGTAGAACTCAATAAGCCTTTCTTTGTATTTTCTGCAGGAAACCCGTCACATAAATGGCAAAGATTTTGCCAGGGCTCTCGAAGAGTACAAGGCCAGAACAAGAGTGATAATTGAGGAGTATTTTGCAACAGACGACATTGCATCAACTGCAAACGAACTAAAAGAACTTGATTTTCCCAGTTTCTCTCAATATTTCATTAAGAAACTCATCTCAATGGCAATGGATAGGAATGACAGGGAGAAGGAAATGGCTGCCGTTCTGCTGTCTACATTATATGCTGAAGTAATCGATCCACCTCAAGTATACAAAGGCTTCAGCAATCTACTTGAGTCAGCTGATGACTTAGCAGTGGATATCCCAGACACTGTAGATGTGTTGGCCCTCTTCATTGCTCGAGCCATAGTAGATGATATACTTCCACCTGCTTTCTTAACAAAGCATTCAAGTTCATTACCGAAGGAATCAAAAGGGATGGAAGTAATAAGAAAAGCAAAAAAGGGCTATTTGTCGGCACCATTGCATGCAGAGGTCATAGAGAGGAGGTGGGGTAGCAGTAAGAGGAATACAGTTGAAGGTATGAAGGGCAAGATAAGTGACCTCTTGGTTGAGTATGTGGCAAGCAAGGACAAGGCAGAGGCATGTAGGTGCATTAAGGATCTAAAGGTTCCATTCTTCCACCATGAGATAGTTAAACGCGCATTCTTGCTCACTATGGAACGTAGGAATACTGAGAGTCCTATCCTTGATTTGCTTAAGCAAGCTTTTGATGAATGTGTGATAAATTCAAGCCAGATATCCAAAGGGGTTGGACGTCTAATTGATACAATCGGTGACTTGTCACTCGATATTCCTAATGCAAGAGAGATTTTACAATCTTTGATATCTAAGGCAGCATCGGAGGGCTGGCTATGCACTTCCTCACTGAAACCCCTGCCACCACAACCAGGAAAAACACTGGAGTCCCAGAGAGTTCAAGCATTCAAGCAAAAGGCGACATTGATGATCCAAGAGTACTTCTTGACAGGAGATATACTAGAAGTTATTGGTATATTGGAATCAGAAAATCTCAGCTTTACTGGATTAAGAGCCATCTTTGTCAAGAAGCTTATCACAATAGCAATGGAAAAGAAGAAGAGAGAAAAAGAGATGGCCTCGGTTTTGCTTTCTTCAGTAAGTTTCCCTGCAGATGAGGTCGTCAATGGATTTATCCAATTGATCGAAGCGGCTGAAGACACCGCACTTGATGTTCCTGTTGTTGTGGAGGATCTAGCTCTGTTTTTAGCAAGAGCTGTCGTGGATGAAGTCTTAGCTCCTCAACAAGTAGAGGACATCGCAAACCAGTTGACACTTAGCCCTGAATCAATTGGTAGCAAAGTCCTGCATATGACAAGAACATTGCTTGCAGCTCGTCTCTCTGGGGAACGGATTCTGAGATGTTGGGGTGGTGGGACTAGCAGAGGCAATGGGTGGGCAATTGAGGATGTTAAAGAGAAAATCACCAACTTGCTTGAAGAGTATGAGAGTGGTGGGGACATAGCTGAAGCATGTCAATGTATTCGTGAGATAGGGATGCCATTCTTTCATCACGAAGTGGTGAAGAAGACACTGGTAATGGCAACAGAAAAGAAGAAAAAGCAAGAGAGGTTGTGGAGACTCTTGGACGAATGCTATCGGATCGGTATAATAACGAATGAACAGATGGCCAAGGGATTCACAAGGGTTGCCGAGTGCATAGAGGATTTGAAGTTGGACGTGCCGGACGTCGAAGACCAGTACAAAATTTGCGTAAAGAGAGCCAGCAGTGCAGGGTGGCTCGATGACACTTTCTGTGGATTAAAAATAGGTGTCCAAGCAAATGGTTCCTCGATTACCCATAATTCTCATAATCAAGCTTGTTCTACTGCTTCCATTTAATAGGAGATTGCCTCACTTTATTAGACTCAAGCAGTTGGGGATTGTACCAATATATAAATACCTACGAAAATAAATGTGAATTTGCCTCCTATTTCATCAGCCAAATTGCAGAACATATCTTTCTTCATGGCTAATTGTTTTCAATTGAAAACCTTTTGCTGGAGGTTTGATGGTCGGAGTTGGCTCAACAGCAGAACCACAAAACCAAGATGCTCTTATATAGATCACTGCTTTGAAGGTTTCATTTAATACAGCAGCAGAATATATAACCTTTAATATAAGCTGGACATTTTTATCGAGTACTCGCCATACTAATACTACCAGCAGCTTCTAGGACTATTCGGTTCCACGATTCATGGATGCATTGGTATCCAGATATAAATTCTACATAAGTGCAGGTTAAGTTTTTCGTTCAGTGGCAGATTAAGAAAACCTTTTAGAGTGGGGCAAATAGCCCATATTTTTCGAGTGGGATTAACTGTCAACCATTGCTTATGGATTCAACCGTGAGCAATAGCTTTTATATTATTTTTCTAATATTCAACTGTGAGTGGTGACAGACGGTGGTGGATGGTGATGACAATTGAAGTTGGACACCTTTCAGAAAAATATATAGAAGTAATCTGCATACAAAACAAAATGAGATACAATAGGAAGGTATTCATTGATTAAAGAATTGGAATTATGAATAGTACGTTATCAGTCGCGACTGGCAAATCTTTTCATCTTTGTCTGCTTAGGATTTAGTCGGAGCATGAAGTATCAGCAAATAACACAAACGGTTCTTCAATAAACTCATCGCTATATTTTTCTAAAGTAAAACAAAATGTCAAAGTGCTGCATGAAGCATGATCAAGAAAGAGAGGAAAAAAGAGGGCGTTGAGAAATGTAATACTGCAAACGAGTGTACCGTTTATGTAGGAAAGAGAAAAGAACGACGGTAATTGAAAGTGACAGAAAGGTATGCTTTCGGTTAGTCTCTTAAACCTGGAAGCAAACGTCAAAGAGACGGCAGGGCTCTGTAGCGCAGTTGCTGCTGGTAGGAAGTTCTAATTCCCAGAGGGTGCATGTGTGGGTGTGTGGTATGCTTCAGCCTCCTCTTGTAACCAAAAAAAAGTCTGAAACTTGCACTTTTGTGACACAGCAACAGTGAATTGTTCATGGTTGTATAATCAGACCGTGTAAAGGAACCATATGTACGTATTGAGTCTTAAATATTCAGATATGATGAAGAGTACCCCTTCTTTAATGTATAATAAGAGTTCACATTCTGAGTTAGTGATTTAGTAGGCCACAAACCTTTTCGTTGTCAATACATATAAACTGTGTAATGCTTTGTTTTCTTGCATTTTACTGAACTTCTATATCTCTGTCGGCTACTCCAACCGTCAGAACGTAACTTATAAAGTAGAAAGGCAAACAAATTGAATTTTGATAATTAGTAATATTTGTGCGTGCATTGGCGTGGGTCTGTTTGTGTGTGTGTGTGAGAGAGAGATGATGACGACTTCTGCCTTTCACCATACCTACTAAGCTCCCAAGGCTTCCCTTTGCGGATGCAGTGACTAACGTTTTGCAATAATAGCGCAACTGCCAAGGTAACTTGAACAATCTTATCAAATTGAACAGTCATGAGATGCTCAGCGGTGATCAAGAAAATTAACATGAAAGCAACAATAATTCATTAGAAATCACAAAAGCAAATAGCTATTCACCTTGTAACAAAACAAGAAATGAAAGGCTGCAATGAATATCTATAAGCCCAGATCGTTCGTCCAGGATAAAGTACACTAAAAGAGACGGGACATCCCAAAACATTCTCAAGATCAAAGAAAAGCCCTCTGTGACCAATACCGACAACTGCATTCCATCTGTAAGTTTCCCTGTACGCCAATCTGCACTCACCATTAAAAGGAATTCTCTCCGCACATGATTGCAGGCACTCTTCATTTTAAATGTACCATGGCCATCAAATGTTTAAGCACAAGCAGTCAATCGAATTGTCGCCACATAAAAAAAACATCCTTTTGCTAGCTTCCTTACCAGATGTACATAGTTTTTAGCACTCCTATGTTTGTTATTGAGGAATATAATGAACGGTCCAGAGTTTGACTCTTCCAGATCTCGTTGATGCTCCTAAAAATATTAACTATGAATCTCCATCATCCAATCTCAAACTCCCCACCACGTGTGAAACATAACATGCCAAGTTTGCTTCCACCACTAAATCCCGGATTACCTTCTGCATAGATTTCAATTCTTCATGAAATTCAGCCCGCAATATCAAATCAAGGAAATGCTCATCCACCACCATTCCTAGAGTACTCACAACAATTTCGAGCAAAGGGATCCATGTGCAAGCTTCTAGCCACTGTTCCGAGGAGGAACTACATGAAAATGCTTCCGGGAACCTTGAATACTTTTTCAACCACTTCATAAGATATTTAAGCAGATTTAGAATCTCCGTTGGTTCCAATTCAGAAACGGCTGATGATAGTACAAGTCCACCATTTGAAGAAGCCAATAAATAATGCAGGCAAATTTCTGACGCCAAAAATCCATCATAAGCAACTGAAAGGGAAACAGCAGCATTCTTCAGGACTGAAGCTAGCGGCGAACGCTTCCTGGAATCCTTATGCAAAAGCTTCTTACTCGCCTTTGCAATGTGTGACAGTGCATTAGTTTCCCATTCCTTCTTAACACTTAACATACTCATATCACTATGTGGAGAAGATAAGAAGTATCTCAAAATGATCAGAAGATCTGAAGACTGTAAAACCGGGAAATGCTGAACGCACAGAACCACCAAGTTTGCTCTTCGACTTCTCACCAATCTTGCAAGTAAATCAGGAAATGTCGAGCGGGAAACCAACCCTTCACGAAGAACTCTCCCCACAAGCTCCCATAGCTCGAAATCCAGACAGTTCTCTACAACCAAACTCATGACAGATGGGCCTACGATCATTCCTCCTTTCTCCAACAACAAAGAAGTGTATCTGATATCACTCGACATCATTTCCGAGATTGAGCCACCTATTTCTGAAATAATTTTCGCTAAAAATGAATTCAACATCTCTATAAACAATTCCTTCGTGTAATTTTTAGGGTTCTTCATTTTTCGTTTCATGCTTTTGATGAACTCCTTTCCAAGATCAATGATTTTAGAATCCAGCTCCGAAATTTCCCAACCAATGACCCGTTTCAAGGAATACCCATCAACAGAATCCTCCTTTTCGAGCTTCAATCGACTGAATATTCTATTGGGGTTCAAAATCAGTGTAAATTCACTTGGATTTCCATTGTTCGATCCCCTTTGGGCCGACGCCTTCATAACCGTCGTAAGAAGCGACATGGATTATTATTTTGGTATTGATATGTTCACACTTTTCTTGTAAATATGAACTCAAGACGGTTGGGAGGAAGAACTCCAATGCAACCCGTAAAGCCAGAACGAAAAGCTTGGATTTACGAAATACTCAAAGCTTCAAACTATGATGCCGCAATGAATCAAAAACATAAAGTATCAATAGGATAACTTACATGATCTCCGTAAAGCGCTTCCTTCCACACACACACACACACACACAGAAGGATTTAGGGTTTTACAGCAGTTTCCATAAAGGACGGGTTCTCTCAAGAATAGGAAATTCGCATTTACCGCTTATTTGACTAATATTTACTTTTGGCTGAGTAGAGTTACCGATGGACATGGGTCGGGTTTACCCAAACGGAACCAATCCAACCTGACTGAATCCATTTAATTTAGAGTTGGGTCAGATCAAGCTGTTTGCACCCCAAGCAGTTCTTTTCTTTTTTCTTTTGGTTACAATGGGCGGGCTGAAAGCCAGGTATGGACGCCTCAGATATCGAACCCATGACCATCATCGTGAGTGGAGCTTTCAGCCAAGTGAGTTGATGCTAAGCATCTCTAGGGTCCGGGTGTTCATGGAACCACCAGAACCGAACCAACCGCTGGTTTGGTTCTAACAGAAAAACCCTGATGGTTCAGTTCATAGTTCCAGTATTTAAACTGAACTATGAAACTAAACTATATATAAGATTTATATACATGTAGATATAACTTGGAAAGAGGAGAATGAACTAAAAGATGTGTCACTCACTTATCATTAGTTCAACCTTAGCATGGTAGCACTGCTCCTTTGCTTCACAACGGAAAGGGCTGAATTCCAAGAAAGGACTCAATTCTCCCTTTCGCTTGGTAATTCATGTTCTTTAGAAATCTCCGATACAGTATTCAGTTGGATATATGCTTTTCTTTTCAACTCTGTTTAGGATGATTTATCTCCCAAGTCAAGGTGACAAAACTAATCTGGATATCATGTAAATGCTTGGAGTTACTTAAGATGATTATTTTTGGGCAATTGGTCATGCTTTTTGATGTCTGTCAAACACAAGTTGTTCACCTATTCTATGAGCGAATATCTTTGCTGGTTTCCGCTTACGGCATTCTCTTTGTCCTTCAGGTTTCAAGGTCCATTTGGGATGCTTAAAGAGAGCAGAATCAACCGCGAGCCACCATGTCAAAGGTTGTGTGCTGAAGCCCCTGAAAAGGCCTGTTCTGAGTACTGATCTATCAATAATGGTGCACAAGCTAGAACAAGTGTCAAAGTTTCTGATATTTGCTTCTGATGGATGTAATTCATTTAGGCGGCGGTTCTACTGTGATTGTTCTCCGCATATATCCCTCTCTACTGTTAGTATTTATTGTAGACAGAATGGCGATATAATTCTGGTGACACTTTACAGGATTTTTTGATGTTAACAGTATTATAGCTAATGTTGATTATGGACTTGATCTTTCTTTTATGGGAATTCCACGTCAAGAACCTCTTAAGCTGCATTCCTAGAATCAGCAAAGAAAGAGAAATGAGGTATGCAGATGTCAAGAAGGTCCATCGCGGTGTAAGGAGACATGTTCATGATGAACAGTTTTACTTGTATTTCTAGTCACCTTTCGACGAAGAGATTGAACCATGCGTCCACACTGTCTACTAGAGGAGGTTTGATAATTTTCTTTTCCTTCGTTTTGTTACAACTGGAGGCCAAAGCTTAACACAGGACTCCACCTGCAATGTGGGACTCAGAGAGCCCTGTCAGATGAGCTAATGCTCTGCCTGCTAATTTGATAGTTTCAAGTTGAGGAAAAATCAGTCACACTATTCTTCTTGCTACACTCAAAGTTCTTATTGTTACGTAAACTTAATTGTGCGAATGCACTTGTGCTTTCTTTTCTCGATGTGCACCATCAAGTTCTCTAGCAGAGTTGCAGTTGGCATCATTTATCTCTTGCCTTGTTGAAGATAAAAGGCTGCTTGATTAGACATAGGCTGTCATTGTAAGAAAAGAAAGAAAAACGAAAAGAAAGTTCAGGGAATAAAACTGCTAGGTGTCTTCTTAACTCCACTGGCCTTTTTGAAGAAATAAACAGAAAAGGCTCAACTCTGCGGTTTTATGAATTTTTCGAACTCCCGTTGTATCCACGAAACGAAAAATTGAGAGGCAAAAAAGGAAGAAAATTATTTCTGCTTTCATGGAGTTCACGGAGGATTCACATGGCGCTTAGTTTGCCCCATCGGCTACGCTCATCTCCCGTTTTCCGTCCGGCTTGTCGCCAACTTCTCGCCGTTAGGGCGCTCTCCTCTCCTGTAGCCATGGCTCTCAAAGTTGCTTCAGTCCAGATGACGTCCGTTAATGATCTGGCCTCCAATTTTGCCGTCTGCACTCAGTTAGTCAAGGTAATCCCGTCATTGATTGATTCGTTGGAGATCGTTTCCATGGAAACAAATTCAAATTGGGGTCATTTTCCCCCCCTTCCGTTTATATGCATGGCCTTTCCGATGAATCCTTGTTTTCGTGATTTTCATCATCATTCTCTACGTGATTCAACTGTTGTAGCGCCCAGAGTATAGGAATCCATAATAAGGTAAGGACGTGTCTTTCATCGAACGATACTTCAGTTTGATCTTTCGGTTGGAGGATCACTGGAAGAATTCCCTCCGTTTGGGGGGGGGAGGATTCATGGTGGCGGAAATTTGATTTTAAAGATTGAGAACTCAACACCTTGTCCTTCCTCTGATTGGTTGGTCATTATTGCGTTCAATTCAACTTGCACTGTATTTCACGTGCATCTGCTATCTTATTTTTCTTCTGCAACTGAAAGCTACAGATGATTCAGTAATGTAGAGTAACTGAAATTTGGATCTTGAGATTGTGATTTCACGTGGAGAATATGAAGCTACGAGCAGTAACATTCGGCTGTATTGAGGAAGTCTTTTGCGCATTTCTTTTTCTCGGCACCTTGTTAATTGCGGTATTTCTGCTTTGCTATGTAGACAGCAGTTTTGGCAGTAGTTGTTGCTTTTGTTGTAGTATTCTGTAGCTGCCTGATGTATAATGTACCACTTTGGCCTGCCAAGAAATGGGCTCGCAAAATAGGTGTTTCTTATGGTTACTCACCATATTGCAATATTTGTTGTGGTTGTGCCAAGTTTGTCCACTATAAAAGTAGCTTTGAGGTTTTCATTTGGGCCAAATTGCGAATTTCCTCGAAACATTATGGTGATTTTGTAGGCTCAAGTAAATTCCTGATGCTATGCATCATATTGCATTTTGGCATTCCAAGATTCACAACTAGGCCTTCTGAGCAAAATCTACCTACTCATCATTCATGACCCCTGCATATTTGGTGACACCTTCACTTCTTCAGTCGAGAAACTTTGTTTACCGAAAATTGTATTAAGATTTCTTTCAATTGGGCAAGATGGGAAACTTCATGACAATATCTTGTGCTTGGTTCCAGTGTACTAGGTATTTTCACTTATTGTGGTTAAGGCAAGTTTCTTCATAGCTAATTTCATTTTTAGGTTTCCATTTTATATAGTGAAATCAGGAACCCGACCTCCTTGACATGTTTATCTTGTATTTGGTTCCTCATTTTCTGAATGTAATCAATGCTATCCTCTTAGAAAATGGATTCTGATACTAGTTGCTCTGAATTTCAATATTACGCCATAGGATAAAGATATATTCTTCTTCGTGAATATTAATGAATTGGGGGGGGGGGCACTTAATTGGGCATGGATATTGTGATAAACGTGGCTTTTAGCTAATCTGGTTCACAAAACGGAACCGTGGTCACAGACCTTGCCATGCTTGTTATGCAGTCAATGTGTCTACCAATGTGTAACCTTTCCCTACAGTTCTACTCTAGAACTTAAATTGTATTCGCTTGAAATGTTTGAGTAGTCTACATCCAAATTATGAATATACTGACCTACTCAGAGATAATGTGGGTTATTTCAAATTAAATATTCAATGCACATGTTTATCACCAGTTTGTGTAAAAGCTAATATCTGCCCGTTCCTTGTTCTCATATGGTATACAAAGTGGGGTCTAAGTTACTCGATCTCGCAGGATGCAGCTGCTGCAGGAGTGAAGTTGCTCTGTTTTCCTGAGAACTTCTCTTTCGTGGGTTCTAGAGATGGAGAGAGCCTTGAGATAGCCGAGTCTTTGAATGGGCCTATCTTGCAAGGTTACCAGTCCCTTGCTCGGTAATTCCAGTTCTGCCTTTTTATGAGTTAAAGTGAATTTCGTGCAATTCTCATATACCTTAATCCAAGTCTTATTTGCTTCCTTTGCTCTTATTTATGATATGAAGCTTTTGTGATGTTCAATTTGTCAAGTTGGTGAAGGATTTAAAATCATCAAGTCTGACACAAACATTAGTAATCACCAGAATATAGATGTATGCATTAGTATTTGGTCAAATTAGATATTGCCTAAGCGACTTCCCTGATGAATAGGTTCTGTATTAGCTACTTGTGCCTTATGGACAATAATGTTTGGATGGTCAGTTGGTAAATGTTCTTGTCTAATGTGGCGATACATATTTTGTCAGCGATTCAGTCCAAATCTGATTTATTTTCAACTTTCTGTTTGGTATAATGTTTAACATACAAACAAATTGTTTAACACTCACAAGCACATTCACGCGTATTTGAGTGCATGCATACATACATACACACATACAATATATGGATGTACAAATGGTGGAAAACTCACCTTTTCTTTTACAATGTCGAGAGAATAAAGGGAGTAAAAGGAAAGGGAAAAAGAAGGAAGAGGGAGGAGAACAAAGGAAGGAAGAGGGAGGAGAACAAAGGGGTGAAGAAGGAGAAGTGATGAGAGGGAAAGAAGAAACATGGAAGAGGTCTGGCCTAGTTTTGGTAATAATGAATTTGGTTTTCGATTTCCATTAATTTTTGCCACTATAAAGTTTGTTGGTTTATAAGTTGTTAATTGTTGGTAATTGTTGGAATTTGGGAGTAGAGTAGTGGAAACACAAACGAAAAAGATAAAGGACATAGAAGAAGAAAATATGGGAAATTTGAAGGAGGGGGCAGGCCCTCCAATGGAAGCCGTCCCCCTCTCTTTCTCACTCTCTATTAATGAGACTCTTAACCCTAATACAAAATTTCAGTTCTTATATAATGGATTGTAAAATAGAAAATTACCAAAATGCTCTTAGTAATCTGGACAATTACAATAATACCCAACTATTATAAATTATAGAAATAACACTTGAAATACAACAGATATATATATTCTCAACACCCCCCTCAAGTTGGGAGTGAGATACTTCGAACACCAAACTTGCCGAAAAACTGGTCTCTCTTCACCACATGTGCACTAATGATCTCTTCGAGGCTTCTTTAAATCAACTTGAACAATCAAGAATACTTGGATAATCACACGACCCTTCTATGGGTGTTGCTTGCTCCCTCTTTCTTTCTTATTCTCCATAAAGTGATTCAACAACTACACTTCAAAAGTCATGTTTTTCTACTCTTGAGAAAACTTATCTTTTGTGATAGGAGGTACTATTCCACCATACACACTTCACACGACTTTTCTTGCGCCCTTTACATGGTAGCTGCTGCCGGTGTATTAGTTGGGTGTCTTCTCTCTACTACTCAAATAGCAGAATACATACTTCTGCTCATTCTAGTTGGTTTGCGCCCCTTCACATGGTGATTGCAGCCGCTTTTCCAGTCCTTTTGACTATTTACTTTAACAACTCAAGGTTTTAATTTTCATACTTTTTGGTGACACTGCCACATTCTATACCAACAAATTCCTCTAGCCTCTTCTATGATTTGATTTATCATGCAAATATAGTGAAAACTAAACTAATTTTCTGCACTCAGTCTTCTTCTTCTATTTGTATTTTTGCTGTTTGACCAAATAAGGAAATACTCACTACGTATGACTTCATATTTTCTACATTTTTTTTGAAATTTTCAGTCCCTTGGCTGTCCATTTTCCAAGTAATCTTCCTTGCTGCAACACTTTTCAGTAACCTTCATGGTTATAATCTTCTTCAACTTAGCCTTCTTAGCTATTCATCTTCAGCAGCTTCATGGCTGCACTTTTTTTTTAGCAATTTTCTTTACTGAAAATTAACTTTCATTAGCCTTTATAGCCGCAACACACTTTTATTAACCTTCATGGCTGACCTTTTTTCAATAGCTTTCATAGCTGCAAATTTCTGCAACTTCAATGGCTGTAAATACAATCGTTACTGCAATCCTCATGACTGTCATCTTAAGCTTCTCTCTTTTTTGTAAACTTTGAAGAATTGATAGATTGGAGACATTCCATCCAATTTGCCCATAACTGAACATTGGTGCCCCTACACAGTCGCCTTCTCTTTCTTGCTTTCTTCATATTGTTTTTTGAACATCTTGTAATGTCTTCTTTAATGTACTGCACATGAACATTCACAACTTGTATGCAGTGACAACTATCCTCCTTGATACAACCTTTCATAAACTCTCTTAGCAACTCTCTTAACTGTAAGACTGTTCATCTTTCAGTAACCCTTATGACTTCTAATCGGGTCCAATACTACGTGAGCTCTCAATGGCAACACGATGTTCTGCCTATTTTCCATTGTATTCATAAATTTCTAATTCACCCTAGGGTGTCGGAGTAACTTCCCGTGTTAAATTGAACCATCTTGGTATAAATTTGTTGACATTGTCTTCTCTGTTCCTCTTTTTAGCCTTCAGCCTTTCTTCCAAACTGGTCTTTTCTGGATCAGCTTTTGATAAATTACCCATTTCAAGAGCATATCGATCAGGACGTAATCTGGAGTTTGATGCAAGAAAATTCTTTGTTGCAGTCTCAAAGCTATTAATTCTATGTGCAAAGTATTGTATTGAAATTTGTCATTCTCTGGAACTACTACAACCCTCCATACCTCTTTTAATTTCGTGCCAGGAAGAGGTTCCCCTTCTATGTCGCAAGGCAACTCATAGATTCATTCCATTTCCCAGTCATCAAAATTTTAGGCTCCTCCTCAGCATTATAGACATACCCATCTACTTCATAATGACCTATACCAAACCAACCACAGCTGAAAGTAAAAACCAACTTTATCACCAGTGGTTAAATTTGTCATGATCATCTCTCCAGGTGAATCAACCCAAGTTGGCTCAACTATGAGATTGTTAACCTTGGTTGGAGGGGGCACAAGATCAAGGAGAACACCGGCTTTCTTTAGGGTAACACGTGTCCTTCCAACAGGATAAACATCTTCACAGATTCCTCTAGCTTACCATATTTGGCATACAAAATGGTTAAGCAGGTTGTCACATATAGATCATTTTGCAAACCCATTCTTTCACTTGTTGTATTGATAGTTATATCAGCAAGAGAAGCAATTACTAAAATAATGAGAATTATCCTTTATGCAGTCACTTTCCTAAAAATATGGGACTCATCCTTACTTTTAGAATCATCCTTATCTTGATTTATTTTTCTTATCATTCCCACCAAATCAGGAAATTAGTTTTCATAACTATTTCTAGTTAGCTCTCCCACAAAATCAGGAAAATACTTTCCATATCTACCTTTCTGGTTTGCTTTCCATAAAATCAGGAAAAATAATTTGTAACTTTCATTTCCAGCATTTGAAATTCAAAAGAAATGAAATTACCTTTTCTAAAAGAAACTTATCTTACTTTCCAAAATTTTGTGTAACCACTTTGAGAAAGGATGACTCATTTACTTTAGACAACCAATAGCCTTCATTCTTCGTTATCTTGTTCTTCTTTTTTCATTTTCTCTCCTTTCCCTACAGCTTTGTAACTGGATTCATATCAAATCGGCAACAACACGATGAGAGAGCTGAAGCAGATCACCATGTGTAACCACTACAATCAGTCTGACATCTTTAAATGATAGCAGTGGAAGTTTTGTGCAACCTTTTCGAAGTATTCTTTGTTACATTCTATCATGGTATCCATTACTGAAACAACACTCACAACAAATATAACATAATTAACTGCCCTTATCGTGTTGGTTAAATGGTCCAATTGCCGGCCTCTTTATATGCTATAGCTTCACATGCATTTTCGGCGTCAGATTTTCTGAACACTAGTTCTCCATGGCGTACACCTCCTGTCATCTATATCTTAATATTCTCCAAGTTTTCGTCTATATCATCTGATAGACTTCTACTATCATAGATGCAAAATGAAGGACCATAGTAAGACAACTTCATTATATTATTGACAAATTTGTTCTTCCCTTTTTTCCTCACTGATCAATTATTCGGCCCAAATCTTATGTGCTTCTGTCAATAACATCCATTTATGAGAAGCCTTCAAAAGCAAACTTATCCTTTTCCATGCACAGATGACGTAAACAACTTCTCCGCTTTGGAATAATGTTAACTATAATGCGGCCTCAAGTGATTCATCCCAAACATCCGCACTGCCATTAGAGACATCATCTTCCTCCATGGAAAGTCTTATATATTCTCTATGTGCAAAACGATCCCACTCAGTCAATGTTGGATTTTCCCGCTCCTGATGGATAATAAATGGGTCTCGTGTTTTAGATGCCATAAACTTATTATTGAAGAGAATATTGAAGACATTTCCCGAAAGCTTGCATCCTTTGAAGTCCTTGAGAATAAAATAGCTCTCTGTCTTTGGGCCAACCATGTCAACGATGTGGCATAAAATGTCTTCAAAGAGAACAAACTCATAACTAAGTATCTCATCCTTTAGCTTTCTGTAAGTGTCTTTGTCATCTTTAGAAGGTTGGTAAATCTTCACCAAAGCATCATAAATCCTTTGTTGCTTTTTATCAGTTGCAAGACTGCAAAATCCTCTCCATCTTTATCGAGGCATAATACTTTTTCTCACTTTTGAAATGTAACAATCACCATAACTGTCACTTGAGACCACACGTTTTGGTGATTGTCGGACTTTCCACACGTTTCCTCTAATCTGCCGCCACCTTCTATTGCTCCTAACGATCAAAATAGGCTCTGATACCATGTTGAAATTTGAGAGTAGAGTAACGAAAACACAAACGAAAAAGATAAAAAACATAGAAGAGTAAAATATGAGATATTTAAAGGAGGGGGCAGACCCTCCAATGGAGCCCCCCTCTTTTTCTCACTCTCTATTAATCAGACTCTTAACCCTAATACAAACTTTCAGTCCTTATATAATGGGTTGTAAAATAGAAAATTATCAAAATGCCCTTAGTACTCCGGGCAATTACAATAATACCCAACTATTAGAAATTATAGAAATAACACTTAAAACACAGCAGATACATATATTCTCAACAATAACCTATCTATTTGTTATACTTTAGATTTATGATTTTGTAGTTATCGTTTGTCTCTGCTTTTAAATATGTCCATGTCTATCACGTGTCTTTCATATGTAGGTGTACTTAATTATGCAAAATGTGTATCATGGAAGTGAAATAAGATGTGATCCATTGCATGCTACATTCGTTTCATATACTTAGTATTTATCAAGTATACTGGTTAATATTCTTTGTATTTGTTTGAACTACTCAAACTATTGCAGATAAGATTTTCATCAATATGTTATCCATTGCATCCTGTTGTGGAAGTTCAGAATGCATCAGTTGTAAGTCTGTTTTCCACTTTAATTGTCCTTTATGTTCAGGGACTTTAATATTTGGCTCTCTCTTGGAGGCTTTCAAGAAAAAGGACCTGATGGTAAACATCTTTGTAACACACATGTGCTACTTGATGAATCTGGAAACATCAGAAATACCTACAGGAAGATACATCTGTATGTTAATTCTCAGCTGTTTTAAGTTTTCCTTTTCATGTGAATTTTGGTGCATTTGTCGTTTTAGCAGTTCAGTAAACCACCATAGCATGTGCTAAAAATTCATATGCATACTGTAGCAGTCCTATCCTGTTTCATGAGCATCCCAAGAACTACATAATGGCTGAAAAGTGAAAAATGACAAGCTTTTGGGTCTTATGCTTGAAGGTTTGATGTTGATGTTCCTGGTGGGATGGTCTACAAGGAAAGCAATTTCACGACTGCAGGTACTTGATGATTCAGAGATAGTAGGTATCAGAATGACTTTTGACCTTCTAGCTATCATATCCATGTATTAGATCTCTTTTCGGTGCATGGTTATATTTCTCATGAGTTAGCACTGTGCATTTGTGTACATTACTGCATTCTACAGATCCAATCACTGTGGTGTGTCTGATCCGCAAGATGTGGTTCCAATCACTAGGTGTATTTGATCCATGTCATTTGCTGTTATTCTTTTCATTGATTAATCCCTCTTTAGTTTTAGATATTCGGATATCATATATCATGAGAGGCTCTCTTGACTTCTTATCATTAGTCTGTAATATAAATAGATGCGAAATATCATATAATCATCAGTTGGAAATTGTGTTACCTAGATGATGGCCATAAGTGAGCCCTCTGCTTATCATTTTATTACACCGGAAGAGGCTGCTGGTGGAAACTAATGAATCTTCAGCTATGTTGGTCCTTCATGTTATTGACATGGAGGTTCTAGGTCTTGCCACAATAGGTGGGCTTCTAGTTGGATGGATCATTGCCAAAAGAGGCAACCCTTCCACAATAGAGACCAATGATGGATCCGGCACGTCCGGGATATGGCTTCCTTGTCCCGCTTATACATCAGTTTTTAAATACCACCTTTACTGATATTCTGTATTTCTATCTCAATGCTTGGCCATGCAGTTAGAACTCACCACATTAAGATACTTAAGTATTTGATCAAAGCATTGCTAAAAGTCCGTAGTCGTTTCTCGAAACTATTGAATCATCATTTCAAGGCATTGAAATTCAGTAAGTCCCCCATCCATTCATCAGAATTGCATTCTAATTGATGTGACCATGGGTCGTGCTTCATCACAATCACTTTGCAGACCATTATGCTTCATAGTATCAAATTCGATTCAAGTGCACAAGCAACCTCAATACCTAAGCCAAAGAATCTGCTGCCTGTTGTGATGGAGAGATACAGGAGTTTCACATACTAATCTGCAGATAATTTTGCCATGATTTTCCCCTCTACTAAAGTATAAGAAAAAGAGTCGAAAAGTAGTGGAATCCCTCAGATATAATAACTGAAACTGGTTAAAGAATTCATCCATCAATTACTGCTATCAGCTCTTGTAGTCATATCTATAACGAATATCAGAAACTCTAACCTTCTTTATAGATCTCGGATGGATCCATGATTATACGAATTTTCAAACAAAAAGTCGATCCTGAATAGATCCAACTAAAACAGGTCCAGCAATAGAATTACGTAATGTCCTCAATTGGATTCAGTCTATCTCCACATGCATAAGTTACCTAGATCTCACGATGTTAGTGACAGGACTTTGAAAGATTTGCATCTCGTAGCAATTGTATGCATCAAGTTTTTCATTTCTTGGTCACGTTTAGTCCGTTGCGACTTTCAGGCGATGATCTTGTTGTAGCAGAAAGCCCTGTTGGACGCCTGGGTTTAACAGTGTGCTATGATTTAAGATTTCCAGAGCTATACCAGCAACTGAGGTTTCAACACCATGCACAAGTATGTTCTTTTTAAAGTTTTTTCCTACTATTTTCTTTCTATATAGTTGTAAGTTGTACAGGTTACATACCTGTCTTCATTTTTCTTCATCCGTGATTAGCTTCCACCACTATCTAAGTTTTCATTTGCAGGTGTTGTTGGTACCTTCAGCCTTTACGAGAGTGACTGGAGAAGCACACTGGGAGATTCTTCTTCGTGCTCGTGCAATTGAGACTCAGTGTTATGTGAGTAAATGTTAATGAATATTTGAAAATATATTTGGACATGAGCATCTTCCATTCACGATGTTCAAACATCATGAACCAGTGGGTGCATACATTTGGATGATACATGGGAATATCAGTTTTCAGGTATTAGGTTTCCTTGCTGAATTATAGGTTTTGCACCTTCAGTGTGTCTTTTGGGTTTTGAAGTTAATCTCCAAGTAGCATAAATAATTTTGAATTCGTATGGGATACCTATCCTGCACC
Source organism: Brasenia schreberi (assembly GCA_036023115.1). Taxonomy (NCBI): domain Eukaryota; kingdom Viridiplantae; phylum Streptophyta; class Magnoliopsida; order Nymphaeales; family Cabombaceae; genus Brasenia; species Brasenia schreberi. The sequence goes on from JAYKKT010000072.1 coordinate 8,278,344, forward strand.
TGACTGATGAAAACAATGGTGGCAATGATGAAATTTGCCAGGATATTCTTGCAATTTAGTGTATTTGATTTTTGTTTTTACTCATCATATCTATTTTTCAGAAAGTGACCAACCATGTCAACTTCATGGTGGCAGAATCTACTAATTACTTACCATTTCAAATTTCTCTTTGATTTTTTAATGATATTATTGGTGCGTTGCTTGTTTTTACACTTTGTGATTTGGTTGTGTATGTCTGCCTGGTTTTTTGCTAACATTGGCAGTTCTTCATTTAGATTTTGAGCGCACATAATTCTAATTGTTTTATCTATAGTTCTATACTTCTGTTCCATGAAGCCTTTTTCCCCTTTGGGGAAGTATTATAGCTTTTGCTGGTGTTTCAGAATCTTTTTAAGTTTTGAGACCCTATAACAATTTGTCAATCTCAGAATCAGTAATTTCAAGTAAACATCGCATATGTTATAAGCTTCACACGTGAACTGTTACTGATTTTAACATCTACTAGATGAAGTTTTCTCTGAATATAAAGCACCTGCTGTTGTCTGCCTCCAGGCAATGTTTCCGCCTCTTTGTGTATCATGAGAAACAAATCCTTTATTGGTTATGGATTATATGGTTGATGTTCACAGATTTCAATGTAGTGTCTGCAATGAGATGCTGAGATTTTACTGAGTTCAACTTACAAAAAGATCCTTCAAGACATTTACTAAGCTAAAATACACAACACAATCAAGGGATAAGGTTATTGTTTTTATGAGTTTAAACAAATATAATGCATCAAGAATGTGGCTTGAGAAACCATAAGACAAAAGTGAAACTTTGCCTCTGCATGCATCTGTATAATTAAGAGGAATACGGCTAGCCAAATGACTAGCGTTAGCCCTCAAGAGTTTTAACGGCTAGTTGAGCTAGTTATTTTGATAAAGAAGATGGTGGACAATGACGCTTTGAAATGGATGAGGATGTCTAAATGTAATGCTTAAAAAGAGGATGCTGGGGGATTTCACTGTTGAATTAGCAGTTAACGATGCCCACCTTGTGACACCCAAGGTGAATTCTGCAGACCTCAATCATAGGCTCTAAAATAATTATGAGCATGAGTGAGTGCTCCCTCTAGAGAATGGTGGGGGATTTTACAGAAAACGTTTGCAGGGAAAAAGTATCTAGTAACCTAAATCTGAGGAAACCGAATCCTAAGAAAAACATTCATAGGGAAAGCTATACAAAGAGTTGATAGTAACATAAGACCGTAGACATCCCAACAGTGGCATCATCTCTGATACGGAGGGTGTTACCTATCTGACTAGGCCAGTTTCAACTGATCGCCCCCATTTGTCCCAGTCCATGCCAATGTTTCATTCGTTGAATGTTCAAGAGTTTGATTGCTTGCATGCATGTGGAAGCTGAAAATGTTCTGATATATATATATACACACACACGCACACACTTACAACAATAAACAAACAACAACTAAGCCTTCTCCCATACTAGATGGGGTCAGCTAATATGTATATACTTACAACAGTTTAATCAAAAGTTTCATGCAACAAAACTGCAAGCATTTTCAGTTACTTCATCCTGGTCATACCCTGGTTATGACGTAAAAATGTGGATGGCCTCCACATGATGAATCCCAATTTTCTAGTATATTCACTTGTGAAAGTTGTCACCTGCTCTGTGTGTTCTGTCGGATTATCCTGCTGCTTACATGAATGTCGCTATTATGGTCAGAATACAGATCTAACTAGTTAGGGAATCACGAAATTTCATCCCATCATGGGCATTCATTTTTGCTCCATTTAGTATTGTCTCTTTATCTTTGGCCATTTCAGCCGTTTGATTGTTTGAAGAAATTTTAGCTAAGCAAATTTTCTGCATAATATGATACAAGATAGAGTGCATTGACTAGTAAGAATCCTTGTAGCCGTGGACATTTAGTGGGGATAGGGCTTGGTTTTGGTAATTTATTCCCGTGGCGGACGTGGACATTTCAAATTTTTATGTAGATGCCGTTCTGAATTTTGTTTTACTAAACCATTATTGCTTAGGTCATTGCTGCAGCACAAACTGGAAAACACAATGATAAACGAGAAAGCTATGGTGATGCATTAGTTATCGACCCCTGGGGCACCGTTATTGCTCGTCTGCCAGGTCAGAGTTTCTTTTGAACGTGTCAATAGTAAGGCTGTAGGATGACATGTGATCACGACCTATGATTATAGGAGTTGGCTTGTTGATATATAACTTGTGTATTCAATGTTTAACCAGTTTATGTGGAGCATCAATAGTACGTTAGTCGTTAAACGTGTGAACCATTTGACATGAGTACTTGCGGGGAAAGCATTATGCCACCTTCCTTGCAACAGTTGACCAGTAGTTCCTTGTCCCTTCGATGTATATTTTAATTTCACTAGGATCTACGTAAAAACTACAGACCGTTCTGGTAAGCCTAAATGAGGCCAAAACCACGCCTAGGAATTAAGTAGCCCTTGTGTCATATAGTGAACCCACTTTTACGTGTCCTGAGACACTGCAGGGACAGATATATTGGTCCATTTCTGTTTTGACAATGGAATATATTCCTCCAACCAGAACCTACGGTCTAGGCTCATGACTGCAAAATAGGAAATTTAGTATTGCAATTAATTATGCATGCTTAATGCCATGTTATCTGCTACCAACAACTATATGCTCTACTAAATTTACCCTAGGTCAAAACCTGCATTCTTAGCATGATACGGTTATTGTTAATTATCATAGCTTATCATGCTTTTGTGCTGCTGCAGACCGGTTAACAACTGGCTTAGCTATAGCAGAAATTGATTTGTCATTCATAAACTCGGTGCGGATGCGAATGCCAATATCCGAGGTAACCAAATCTTTCATTATGCCCTTGTGAAGACTATTGAGTGCCGTTTATGTGATCCTCATCTTATTGCTTCCAGTGTCAAATACTTAAAGAACATTTAATGTGAAAAAAATGAAAAAGAAAAACTTATCAACAGAGCCTAAAAAGTGGCAATTGAAGCCAGTTTGGTACGGGCTGATGCTTATTGCCAACTTGTATAGTTTCACCTTTAGCTTTTTGACTCTTTATGGGTCTTCAAAACTTGCTGCTCATCTTGGGCCAATAAAAAGAAAAAAGATCCTTGTGCTGACATGGGGTGGTAATGACACAAATCATAATACCTTTCGAGTACTTCACTGCAAAGTGTAGGTACTAGAAGCCATCCTTCTTAGTTCTTACAAGGATATGTTCATTCCTTTGAACGAGGGGTATCAAGCATTGACTTGGTTTCTGTTTTCTTTCTCTGTTTCCAGCATCGTAAACCACATCTGTACCTGAAGTCATCCAGCATGTGAGTCTCCTGGTTGTTATCTATGATGCTGCATCAATGGTTTCTACTCCTAGATTCATTTTATCTGTTCCATGCAAGATCTGTAGCTGCTTATGAGGGATGGGAGTGATCATAAATGTAATCCCCAATTCAATATATATGGTTGCCTTTCACCGAAGACATCTGATGGGCCTGAGGGCAATTTAAGTTTGGAAATTTCCAATCAGATCCAATCTTCCACCTTATGCTCTCAAAAGGGCCTGAAGTTTTCTGAACTTTCAGGGCTGGACTTATCATTAAAACTGTGGACACCTGCATTTATTTTCATGGTAACAGACTTGAAATTAATTTTAAACTTCGTGTTTAGAGGGGCTTGTTTCAAACATGTTATTGTGGTGTAGTTTACCGATTTTGTCAACATCTGGCCGTTAGCTCTATCTCTACTTAATACGTTTAAAAGAAGGTTAATCCTTGGATGTCATTTCAGGAAACGTTGAAAGATGATAGGATATAAGGTAAAAAATGTTACTCAAAATGTAATGCTCTCATACCTTTCACTATAGTGTTCGAAACTAAAATGTTATCCCAAAATTTTGATTATGTACTAACAATGAGATCACAGCACACTGCGATGGAAACCCTACGCTGCTTGAGCAGCGACAGTAAATGCTTTTCGTACAGCAGTTTGCCAGGGCATGCAACGAGCAGAAGTTATGATAAAAGGTCGATCGTTTCTTCTCGACTATCAAGCAGTCTGAATTTTTTTAAAGATGATATATATCACCTTGCCTGAATTTCACCGAACTGGACTTCGCCTAACCTAGTCTCACCTCTGAAAATCTTTTAGGTCTGCTACTTTTCATTGGTGGTCCGTGAATCCCATAATAAAAAAATGGATCTGCATCTAGGACCAGCTTCTCTGAACACGTTGTTAATCCCCTAGAGAGGTAAGGCTTGGGAAGAGATGTCATCATTTGCCTACTACTTGTAGGTGTATGTATACGGCATTTTTTTTTGGAGTGGGGTTTACGAAGGGAGGTTGAAGCCATGTGCACGCCCTTCGCTGGGTGTGCTGTTGCTCTGTGTGTCTAGGTGCTTGTTTTCTTTCCACATTATGGAAGATTTGCGCCTTTTGCAAGATAAGTCTTTCTCTTGTATCGCTCAATTAATCTTCCCCTTTTAAGAAGAGCGCACTTTGGTACTTTATTCGTATTAAACAAACGAACAATATGGTTTCAGTTAAACCATATTTTTCTTCTGTTTGCTCTCACTTTTGCTGACAATAAGAGTTAATGTCCACTAATCTTGTCGAGGGGAAGAAAAATGACCACTAAAGAATGCTCAATCAAATGAATTATGGCTTGCAACCTGGGGAAATGGAAGTTCAGGATACAGGAAGTTTGGCCTGGTAGAGCTTAGCATTATTGCTATTGGTAGAGAAAACCTACAACTCCTTGGGGTTATCCTACGCTGGGAAGAAGCAGAATATAGCGCGCATTGTTTCCTTATTTAAGAGATTACTCAATGATGACCTTGCATGGATTCCACTATAGAAATAAGATCAAAGACTGCTAATTCATTGGCCAATATATTCTGGAAAAGCTGAAATCCAAGTCGTTTGTGATACCGTCTAATTGGCAAAAGTATTGGAGTTGTTTTCTTCTTGATATGCAAAAAGAGAAGAAATTGGAGGGCCAAACGGGATAAGAAGCAACCCTTGTTTCTAAGAGAGAAAACATGACATTGAAAGCTAAGCTGCTTCATGTTCAAGGTGTAATAAATACAGGTACAGGTTTGCACCAGACACAGTGAAAAGCCACTAGGGGCCGGTCTCTCTCTACCTATTGGTGTCTTTTCAACTACACCAATACCATGAATATGGGTATAATGACAGTTCACTAGTGCTTGGGCTAAGATGCATCAGTTTTACCTGTAGGAAATCCATCCTCTCTCTACCTATGGGTCCATTAATGGGAGATTTGGATATGATGAGAATGGATTTCCTTTTAGACAGCACACTTCTGAATAGAAAAGTGATTTATCTTCTCATATTAAATGCTACTCTTTTTCTTTTTGTGAAAATTAAATGTTGTTCAATTAAAAGCACAGTTTATTGCTTTAGTTAGAACTCGTATCATGTAGAAATATGCTTGATGTCGCGCCTTAAAATTGACAGCCAAGTTAGTTTACAGCATACAACTTCAAGTACCCCGACAAGCATGCACATGCATTTCTATATTCTCTTTGCTTCCCAACAAGAACGATCTTTATCTCGGGATATTTATAAAACTGATGGATTTTGAGTTTTTCTTCTTTAATAAGCCATTATTATGAGTAGGTTAATCTTCCTTAAAGAGTTTTTCATGGGACTTGGATTCTCATGAGCAGTATCCTGGTTGACTATGCACCATTTTTAACATTTCATGTGTGTGTTGGGCTTCGGCCTCCTTTTGTAACAAAAAATTAGAAAAGAAAAAGAAATACCCCATGAGGCTTCTACTCATCTTGGTGCCACTCTTTTGATTTGTATTATGGCAGAGTAGCTTGTTTGTGCTGGTCTAATATTTTTTTATCCAACAGGGGAGGCTGAAAGCAGACGCAGACCATGGGTTTCCAACTCATAACCTAAAACTCATAATTAAATAGACCTTTAGCTATGTAAGCCATTGTTCTCTGTGCTATTTGCTGGTTTTCTTTTCTATTATCAAACCAAAGTCGGACAACACGGGAAGAAGATAACATGGAGTGTTAACACACACACACGCCCATGAAGGGAAACCATCCATTTCCCTTCCCTCCTTTCATTGCTTTTTCACGCACACGCATGTGGCAGGACCGGTGGCCCATCTCTCTTCTTTCCCTTCTTTTGGCCTTTGGCCTGATGTTTGCAGATGTGACTGGTTTTTAACCGACTTGGTTTAGACTGAACTCAGAACTGGTGAAATCGGAACCGAATCACTCCAGTTCGGTTCTGATTTCACCTTTTATAAAACTGAAATCGGAATCAAACCGAAATCTGTGGCTTCATGCTGTTGGTTGTTAAAAAATTTCTTATAATTTTAAAATATTTAATAAAATTATCTGTTCCAAAGAATTTTCAATTCAAACGGGAACCGTTCCCAAACTTACAGTTCCAAAACCGTAACCAGAACTGACGGTTTCAATTGAGACGCACGAGTAACCCACTCCCACACCCTTCTTTTTATCGAACGACATCCCTCTCTCTCTCACTATGGTCCGCAGCGAAAGACTCGGTCTCTCTGTGTGTCAAAGACCTGTCTACAAATATCGATCTTTCAGGACCATATGATTTGTTGGCAGCTACCTGACTGCAATACAGGCCGTGGGATATCGTGTTGCTCATCATGATATTACTGTACCTTGTTTCGGCTAGATAATTCTTCCGTTGTCGTTTCCTTCTCCGTCTTCACCAATGCTTGGGATTTCCTTTGTCCTTAGTCTTCATCTATGGTTTGGAGGAGAGACAATCAGCAGTGTCGTCCCTGTGCGGATCCAACCAGAGCTCTGCTTTGCTGAAATTCAAGCTTGACCTTGACCTCCGACCTGTGAAACTCACCTCATGGTGATGTCATTGGCTCATTGCCGAAAACCCCTTTCGGATTCTTTGAGTGGGGACTACAATGCTAGTGATGCATGCGAGAGCAACACCAATATCCCGCAGTTTGAGTATTTACATCCGAGCTATTGTGGCATCAAAACTTTCCCTTCATCCAAGAAACTGAGTATCTTCATATCTTAAACCTTTCGCATAACGATACAAGTGAGCTTATGCCCTCATGGCTAGGCAATAGGGAGCTTCAATGTTTTCCCATCTGTGAGAACCAGATCGAAGGAATTGATACACCGTCCAGTGACACCGAGTCGATCGGTTCCTCACTTGAGGGCTTAAACGTTTCACACAATCGGATCAGTGGGCCAATACCAACTTTCACATGCAATTTCCGTGCCCTCAAAGAGGTGGACATGTCTGACAACAAAATTGCGGATGACATACCAGTTTTATTTGGATCCTGGTTTTGGTTACTCAATTTGATTTAAGGTGTGAATACGGGGACACATGCACGTCCCCGTGTTTATCCTATCCAATAATGTCTCTGAATGTATCTAAGTTTTTTCTTTTTCAATAAAGGTAGAAACTTCATTCATAAAAACAAGAAGAAACATAATGTCCCAGATTGAAGAATATAAGATCCTATATTACATGATGACGATAGAAACAAACATTGATCGAAACAACCAAGGGTTCCTTGTGATTCTCTATTTTTGTGAGTTCATAAAGTCTAAAGTCTAATATGTATGTATAAAGTTAATATGCTTGTTGTTATATATGTTATTTGTCATATCTTTGAAAATCTTAACCATCCGTTACAAGAGTTAATTTGACGACTTTAAATGTAGAAAAGGAAAACTTCACGTTACTTATTGACATTACTTATTGCTGATTTCCTGATGGTCAAGATTTTCATAGATATGTCGGCATATTAGATTTATCGCGCATGTGTGTGTATATATATACACACGAAAAGTCTAATATGTTTGCCATGTTCTATAGTCTATTCTAACAGAACTTAATATTCATGGCAGTAGAAAACATTAAGAGATATGACAAATCATTATCAAATGGAACACACTGCCTTCAAGCTTCGACACGAACACGCCTAGAAAAGCACTCTATTCATCACTTCCTACTCCCTCACTTTTACCAAACAGGAAGAGCAAGAGTGGGAGAGAGAAGTTGTAAGAAGCCAAACGAAACCTCTCACTCTCTCTCTCTCTCTCTTGGTTAGTGCTCTCCCTGTGCAATGGCTTGCCCTTGAACAGAATTAAGTTAGGCTGCTTAAGCTGAGGGAACTTAACGTGGTGTGATCGACCAGACAGGTTAACGTTAAATTTGCCATTTTCCATGCTGAAATCTTTGTAAACAATGCCATCAAAAGGTAGATTGTCGGGTGAAAGCCTCAAAAAGGGTGGGGCTAACGTTGTTATCTGTAAATTCATGATAAGTTATGTGGTTAAACAGAAACAACCCAAGTTAACTTAGTGTGTGCCGCTGTGCAATAGTGCGCACCCCTTTGTGCCACCGAACCACAACCGGACTGACGCGAAAGAGGTCAAATAAGGCCGGTGAGGGTAGAAAGAGTTAGACATATTGCAACCCTGTTGACTGGAGCACGGGGATACTCGAAAGTAGATATGGCAGTTCTTGTTACCCAACTTTGTGCATACTGTGGATGCGTTTGTGTGTGCGTGTGTGTGTGTGTGTGTGAGAGAGAGAGAGAGAGAGAGAGAGAGAGAGAGAGAGAGAGAGAGAGAGAGAGAGAGAGAGAGAGATGTGGTCTTGAATGGTGGTTAACAACCATGAGTGACCAACCAGATCCAGAAGACAAGACTCGGTTGGCTGGTGCCTCCTTGAGTTCTTGTCGTTTCCCCTTTTTCTCTTTTTTTTTAGAATGGTTTCAATCCTGATTATTTTTAATCATTCATCAAGAAAAAGAATGAATAATGGAAATAAAACCTTATGTTATTTGTTGTATCAGATAAGTCTAAAGATAGGGTATCAATAACACTTGTGAATCTGTTGGCATACGATTGTACGAGGGTTGACAGTTGTGCATGGGATATAACTATATTAACATATTTGTATAGACAACTAGAGAAAGCATCTCTACATGGAAGCACAACTTAGTTGACATACTTATTTGCTTGAGATAATACTGTTTACTATTATTGTTTGCATTATATTTAGTTCAACTTTTTTGTTCAAAAATTAACAAGCTCTATGTTTTAATTGTAGGCATATATAAGATGGAAAATCAAGAGTAGACCAATGGATGAGTAGTGTGTGTCACAGAGTAGTGTGTGTCACAGGCAATCTTTTGTTGATCGACTAACTCAATATTTTAAGCAATTAGATTTGATGATGACAGATCGGGTATTTTAAATCTTACATATTCGTAGTTATAAATTTTACATGTTTTTTTGTGTACAAAATATATGGATTGTAATACTCGAATGCATTCAAATCATAGGTGTTGTGGAGTCTTATACATCACATTAGCGTAGCTCATTAATTTAACCAATGTCAAGGCATCCTAGTAGGAGTGATAAGACTCTCCATTACAAAGAAACCTGCAATGTCAGGCACTTATAAGGTACAACACGAGTCACGTGATGCGACTTGAAGTGGTAGGCATCCACGACCTTTCACCGGTGGGAGAGTCTCTCTTTAATACATGAAAACTGCGTTGGTAATCAACCAAGCTTTTTGTAGTTTTGGTGCCCACACCGAATTCGTTCTCTTCTTTCTTTTGTCACGATCAGAACGAAAGGTATTCGCTGGGCCGTTCTTCTCCTTACCCAAATAATCAAAGAAAAACATGAAATGAATTATTGCCCACAGTTGAATCTGTGACTGCAATATAGAGCTTATGAGAAAGGAAATTGTGACTCCGCCGTAAAGAGATTAACGCAAGAGATGGAATCCCTTTGTCAAGTGAATCAAACACACGCTGCCATGCCGAGCGAAAGTTTGCTGCTAAGCAAACGAATGACTTCTTCTCACATCATAATCACATTTATGAAGGTCTGGAATATAACCAAACGTTTCTTTGTAGAGGAGTAGCAAGTATGTCTACAGGTCAAATCGAACAGTGAAATATCTTTTAAGGGCGAATCATAAATTTAATGCAAGTTCACGTCTTTGGCTACGTTGTCATCATTTTAATTTATTGGCATTTTGCATGGAATATTCGAAAAACCATGATTTTTCTTTTGATATTTCTTTCAGGGATAAGAAAATGAACAGAATTAAGCATAATGAGCTCCAACTCTTCCTGCAAGCGGTTTGAGTCAAGAACCCTTTATGTTGCAGATCATTTTTCACGTTCAGCATCTTCCCGGGGCGACTAGCTTGTGATATTTGTGAACAATTTGTAGATTTCTTTGTAAAGCGCGAGCAAACGTCGTGGACTTGAGAACCAAAGATAGCGAAATCTCAGACAACCTTGTTTATTTTTTTCTATAATTTTTGGTATTCCCTTCTCTTAGTTTTATTCTTATATTCTTTTTCTTTCTTGAATATTTATTACAGTCAGGATAAACGGCTCTATACTTTTTCTTTTATTTTATAAATAGAAACTGATATATTTTTTCAAAATTATTTTGTTTAGAATCGAAAATTGACGCAATACGGAAGAAAGCCCTCTTTCCTTATTACATAATGAGACCTTATGTCCATTGATCTACAAGAGTTGGCACAGTTTGCATCATAAAATGTTTGCGAGCTGCTTTTTATTCACAAAAGATGAGCCTAGTTCGAACAACAAGAAGTCAAGCTTGTACCTGTTTGAAGTCCTTAGTGATCGTTTGAGCTCATGGCTGAGCATGATTGAAATTGTGTTTTATGTTCACTTTAACTCATATTCAGAACAATGGGATGGAATTTTTTAAAATAGCATATATTTAACCTCTAGTTAAACTATCTACAATAACAGAGTGAAGAATCAAGCAGTATAAAGAAAAAAACAAGCCTCTAAATTACGGATTTTTTTGTTACATGATGTTCAAGATGTTTTGTATGCAAGAGGAATAACAACTTTTCTCGCAAGTTTTACAAACTGAGCTTACCGGAACCTGCATTGTTCATGCCGAACTCGGTTACCGTCACGAACCTGAATATGAACTTGCTCATGAGGAGGAGGAAGAAGAAGATGAAGAAAAGAATTAATATCATGCAAAAAGGGTATAGGTGTCTGTATATATGTGCATATATATATATATATATATATATATATATATATATATATATATATATATATATATATATATATATATATATATATATATTTACATGTATATATAATTGTATATGTATATGTATGATATATAGGTAAGTGTAGGTATATATATATGTACGTATATATTTGTATGCATATTATATATAGGTATGTGTATGTATATGTATATGTGTATATATACATATATTTGTATATGCATATATATATATATATATATATATTTATTTATTTATATGTATGTATATATACATATTCAATTATTCGGTTTTCAAACTTTGAAAACCGAACTGAACCGATAAATCTATATTTTTTAAAAGTCCAAACCAAAACCGAACTGAATTTAAGGAGAATCTGAAATTTTTGGGGTTGGTCAGTTCAAAAGTCGACCTTGACCCTACCCTTTTCTTGGGTCCTTTTCCACAGCTAGATTTAACCCAATTGTTTATATATATATATAGATAGATAGATAAATAGATAGATGTAGAGAGAGTAGATTTAAGGATCATTTTCATTATTTAATTGGCATGATCAATACTAAATATTCGAATTAAAATATTTTTATATTTTACATGCACGATGTTTTCTGTTTTATCACCTCAATACCATCAGGGTGCCTAAACCCCAACCATACCCACAATATCTAGGTCAGTTGCTGGGTAGACCTGAAACTGCTAACCCTACAATCTTTATAAAATCCCTGGGTCTCACTGGAAGACTTGGGAAAATTTTTCCCAACGAATAAAAATAGGAAAATAGATGTGAAAGGATTTCCCATATGCATAATAATAAAGAAATGAAGAAAATAAGGAATCGTGGGAATACGATAGGATCAATAAGCTTTTTTTTCCTTTTTCTTTTTAGAGAAAGGATGCATTGATGAGGTTTCTTATGTAAATCTCAAACAATGCCCACACATTAATTAGGCAAGCCATTTCTTGTTCAAGTGGATGTGAAAAATATTGTATCGAACCCCGTAATGTAAGGGGTTCCACTACTTTGTGTTATCATATCATATTGTACAATAATAAGATATGATCTGACTCTCTCTTTTTTCGTTACAACAGGAGGCCAAATTTTTTCCTTGATGAGTTCATCACCCATAATCAGACTAATGATATGTGTAAAATCTTGATTTGAGGATTTCAGAAAGGTGCACGCTTTAATCAAGCACCCATTGGCGGCAATCCCAAGCACTGGGAATGTTAATCATGCTCTTCAACAAGTGCAGGTGCCTTAAACATGATTTTCTTATTGATATCCAACAGCAGCATATTTGTGTTTCACAAATCATCAGTCAGCCACATCCAGCAAAGCTTCTCCATTCGGGAAAGCATGGAATTTGAACCCTATTTCAAAATTAATTCTTACTTGGGGGTTTCTTCACCGGTATCATCTTCTCCAAGAACACCTGCTCTCAGTACGCTTTCTAGCATTCCTGCTGTCTGATACCTCAAAGCAAACGCTAGAAAGTTCCTGATACGGGCTGCTTTATGTCCATTCAGCCCCGTCATCATAGCCTGAGATCGAAGTTACTGATACGGGCTGCTTTATGTATAGCCTATGAAAGAGTAAAGCAACAATAAATAACTGATTTTCGGGCAACATTGAATGTGTTATAGATAACATGAAATACTATAAAGTTTGAAGAGGAGAGAGAGAGAGAGAGAGAGAGAGAGAGAGAGAGAGAGAGAATCCCAAACATAAACTCTTCCTCACCGCCACTCAATCTCATGAGAGAAATAACCAGGTTTCCTGAACAGGGGTTTTAAAAACACATGAAACCTAATGAGAATTCTAGACAAACTAAAGTTCATGCTAGCCATTTCCACCCCATTCATGCAATGCCTAAAGTCAGCAATCATTAAACTAAAACACAGTATTCTAGACAAACACAATATTATCTTATAAAGGACCTAAGAAGAGCAGAATTGGGTATTTTTATCCAAATCGTGTGGCATTAGTCTCCGTCATTAGAACTTTGCTTTAAAAAGTTAAGAATACCACATGATACTTTTTGAAATTTACTAGAGATAAATTTTCATACTTGATGGAGATCATTACGTTCCCCTTGATTACTATCGTATCAAACCAATTATAATGTTGTAGTTATATAAGTCTTGAATCTCCATAAGTATGTGAACAACGGTAAGACAAATACGAAATGAGGGTTATGAGGCTTTTTCTCCCACAAGTAGGCCATTTCACTTGTTTCTCACTTTTCCTCTCATTTTTTTTCCAATTTAATGTTTCACATTTCACCACTTCAGGAAACAAGAAAACCTGGCATTTTACTTATCCATGATTATCTTTATTTTTCGCATAAATCTTCATTTACCAAAAGAAAAAGAAACTAGGTTGTCAAAGTCCCAAAGCTCTCGATTCAAAGAGAGTTTCCCGGATCACACATCGACTCTTTTTTGAACATAGAAAAACGCAAAATGGTTTCCAGCTATACATTGTTATGTCAACAAGATGTCTCTGCCGTTTGAGGACAAAAGGTCATAGAAACAGTAGAGGGGGATGGTATGGCATTGGATGATCCGCAGAGGTGGTGAATCAGGGCACAAGCTAACAAAAAGTTCATGTTCCAGATTGCAGAAATGCTTGCTTACCAAACTCAACCCAAGCATAGATACATCGCCACAAAGCTACTCTCTTTTTTGAAGATATAACAGACAAAGAGAAAAGAGCGAAAAAGGGTAAGAAATTCTTACGTTTGAATGAGGCTAATGAGTTCATCTCCACCGTACGAACTCGTCGCCAATCTGGTAGTCACCTGTTGCAGTAAATTCCCGAAACCATCGAATTGCTACAAAAAGAGTTGGTAGCAAGACACATATCAATCTCCATTGGCCAACATTATAGGGAAGCCTCAACACCAAAACAACTAAGAGAGAATTACACAGAAAGTTCCATTCCAATTCCCCAAATTGAGCTTGATGAATCGATGCAGTGCGTCCGTACTTATAGACTCTTCGCGCTCTTTGAATTGCTCGATCATGCGAGATGAAGAAGACGACGACCTCAGAGCCGTCGATCGCCTGAACTTCGCTGGATTGATGGCTCGCGTTGGATTTGGGTTCGTATTCGCGTAAAATTTGTTGATGCGTACCACATTCAGGGCTTTAACAACGCCAAAGGCTGTCATTGGAGGAAAAGCCATGGTTGCTCTCTCTCTCTCTCTCTCTCTCTCTCTCTCTCTCTCTCTCCAATCACAAGGGGTAACGGTATCGCATGCTCTACGGGTTTTGCAGGTAGCGCCAAAACACGCCCGAAGGAAGATCTCATTAACTAATTTATAGAACAACGACTAGACATGACCTCTTTGGAACCAGTAGATTTTCACCAATGAGTCTCTCTCTCACACACACATTATCACATATGCACCCTTAGGCATGTTCCTCGCTCTCTCCCTTTTATAACCACACATGGGAGAGTATGATGTGACCTTGATACCAAGTCAAGATGTGGGTCAAATTTTAAGTCCACATTTATCACATATGCACCCTTAGGCATGTTCACCCTGAGGATTCAATTCACATCTAAATCCACATTTAATATCTAAAATTCATTTACGTCCAAAGCTAAACTCAACTCAGATTTACCAAAGCTAATTGGCGCCGAGCAGCTCGTACATCCCGGCCCGAAGGAAGTTATCATTAACTAATTTAATTTAAAGAACGACAATTAGACATGACCTCTTTGAAATCGGTCCCAATCTCAATCGAATAGAATAGAATTTCCTAATTATTATAGATGATTAAAGTCTATAAACAGGGCAATGGTCTAATTGTAAAGAAATGTGTTGAAAATTATAGAATAGAATTGCTTTCTCAATTATTTCATCTCTTCATCCCATTTGGTCCACCCATAGTCGTCGGAAAGCTCTCAACAAGCAAACTGAAATAACCCATAACTGGTTTATTTGTTATTTTATAATTGAGACCAAACCGTATTATATGAATAATAGAATTCAACTGAACACAAAACTTTTGGTTTGGCTGTTTCGTTCATCTCATTAAGACATTATATCTAAAATAAACTGAAAAAAATGGAGTACACATAAGTTCATATGAAGTGATTTGACATTCATGTAATGCCAGTTCTCAAGGCATTTAATGAATTTTTAAGTGAGTGGATTCAAAAGTTCAGTTGGGTCCACTTTAGTTATTTGGGTTTAACCAAATAATGCTCATCCCTACCTGTACCTATGCAAACATCAGTAAATACTAGTCATTTGGTTTCAGGTTAAGGATGGAACTGAACCAAACTGAACTATGAATACCCTAGTCCCAACTTTTCTTTCAAGGACTTGCTATCACACATTATTAAAGAAAGGATCTAGTAAACAATACAACGAATAACCACAACCAAACTTTTCTCATACTAGATGGAGTCAGCTACCTGAATTCTTTTTTTTTAGAATCCATGTCAAGTCCGATAAGTTTTACACAGACTGTGAAAAGTCTAACATAACCCTCCTCCTTTATTAGGGCTTGGGACTAACCATGCAAAGGACCGGCCAAGCAACACAAAAAGTTACCAACACTAAGTATAGTTGCGAATATAAGTAAGGCGCCCATTAAGGCTATGCAAAAAAAAAAGTTGCTCGGATGACATTTTATAATGTTCCTATGAATTACAGTATACGGTTGAGCTAATATTACCCTGCTGTAGAAGAGACATTTGACAACTCTATCAATTTGATCCCAGTAACAATCACCCACTCTTTGTATGAAGATGATGAGAAGAGTTAATGTTCCCAAACCCACAGCAAATCCAACGCCTGCTGCTCCGTACTCCCATTGTTTCTCCTCTTCTTGATTGTTTTCTTCATCGCCATCAGTGACCTGTTTGGTAGTACCATTAACAACACATTGTTTATTCACTTGTGAACCACACAGCCTTGGGTTCCCTTTGAAGGACAATTCTCCGAAAGTGTTGAATTGCTTCCCTTGAGGTATCATTCCTTCCAAGTCATTGAACGACAAGTTCAGCACTGCCAAAAATGGGAGTCCTACTAACTCCTCTGGTATGCTTCCAGATAGGTTGTTGCTTGAAAGATCCAAGGACTCCAACTGGTGCAAATTTCCCAATGATTTAGGAATGATACCACTTAAATTGTTGCTTGAAATGTTTAATTGATGTAATCCTTGCAAAGAACCCATCTCCTCTGGAATATCTCCATTGAACAAATTATTTGATAGGTCAATGATAGTCATTGCCTCAATTACCCTTGTAATAACAACATCTTCACCTTTTATCCTTTGTTTTATCTTTATAAGTAAGGGCTCCTTGGTAGAATTAAGCACCCTCATTGCCTCTAGGCTTTTTTTAAAAAACTGAGCTGGAAGAGAGCCTGAAAGCATATTGCCCGATATATCAAGGATTTGCAATGAGGGAAATGTTTGTTTGGAGGGCGGGAATGTAAAGTGTCCCCTTAGATGGTTGGATCTCAAATTCAATATGCGTAACTTGCCCAAATTACCCAACCAGAAGGGGAATGTGTCATTCAGCTCATTGTTGCCCGGATCTAGGTCTTTCAATTCAGTGCAGTTGGAGAGAAAACTGATTGTCAGAGATATATAGAACGACGACATGACCTCTTTGAAACCGGCTCTAATCAGAATCGAAACAGAGGATTACTAGGTGTGGGATTGGGTTTTCATGTTAAATCCCTCGAATAGTTCCTGTGGTGTACTTCTGCCTTTGCTGTTGAAGTTTTCTACTCAAACTGAGCTTTTAAAATTACCGTTCCATGTGAGGAAATGCAAATAGAATTTAAAACTTTTTGTGGAACCGGATCGACCGTTTCAAACTGCTACACTAATAGTTTTATTAAAAAAAAATTCAATATTTTAGTGGCCTTTCTTGTTTCAAACGATTTAAAACTCAAACGGAACCTGATGATTCCAAACCAAAAGTGAAAGTTTTAAGAAAACTGAAACCGGACCACCACACATGGGAGCCAGTAGATTTTCACGAATGAGTCTCTCTCTCTCTCTCACACACACACATTATCCCATATGCACCCTTAGGCATGTTCCTCGCTCTCTCCCTTTTATAACCACACATGGGAGAGTATGATGTGACCTTGATTGTAAACCCGGACATAGATGACAAAGTAACAGATGCATGCAGAAGAGACATTAGACAATTCTTTCGAGGAAGATGATGGAAAGATTTAGAATTCCCAATCCTACTGCAAATCCAATGCCTTCTGCTCCGTACTTTTCATTGTGCCTCCTCGTCTTTCATTGTGCCTCCTCGTCATGATTGCCTTGTTCATCGCCTTTAACATCAAGAATACATTGTTTGTGAACCAATGAACCACAAAGCTTTAGGTTCCATGTGAAGACGAATCTCCGAAAGTATCAAATTGCTTTCCTTGAGTTAATGTTGCCGTACAAGTCATTGAATGACAGGTTTAGGACCTCCGAAAATGTGAGTTCTGCTACCCTTTGGTACGAGAACTTAAATAATTGCAAATTTCTCAGTGATTTTGGAATTTATCATAAAATAAATGAATACCTACATTCGTAAATGTGTAAATACAACAGGTATGAGTTTTGAAGCCTTGGATAAGTCCCATTGTATGTCAAAACCCATCGCAAGGAGTTTAGTCCTCTGGCTATGGGTTGAAATCCATGGCTAAGAACCAAGTGCCCCTGCTTCTTCTGGCATTTGAGAGTGAAGCAGTTGCTAATGCATATGGAACCACTTGTTCCATGTATCTTACGATTTTCTAAAATAGCATTTCGAAACCTTTCTATTCAAATGAGAAAAATAAAAGAACATTTCACATCCACTAAATTCAAACAAAATTTAATTAAGGTTTAAAGATGAAAACATGTGATATTTACAAAATTATGCGCCAAATGATCTGTATAAAGAAGGGAAATGAAGCAGAAAACCTAACCGAATAAAGAAGCAAGTCTTTGTGGTGCTCCCGACCTGGCAAGGGACCCCACTAGCAAGTTAAAGGTCCCAAGTTCGATACTCAGGGCTGCTTATCTGGCTTCACACTATCCTTAATTCACAACTTTCATGTTGCTATTGTTTTTCACTATCTTTAGGCGTTCAGCTTTTTGTGGGCACGTAAAGTAGTAAGTTGCACCTGTGTCAATCATTCCTACGGTGTTCTTGCCATTGACAATAACCCATATGTACATGAGAGTATTGTCTGTAGACTTGCATGACATTGATCCTATATCTATGATGTTCAACTATATAAATAGGCTAATTCTCATTGTTTCTTCCTTTGGATCACTATCTGAATTATATGTCATTTGAACGACGTTAGCGACGTACACAAAGTCCTTCTTTTGTTCGCACTTATTTGAGAAATGTTGGTCACCAAAATACCAATACTTGGTCCTTGGCCTTACCCTTCTTTGCATGGTCATTGTTATTCTCTCGATTCCTTAGCGAGAAAGACTTAGCTAGGGTATCTTTTGAAGTGTCTTATCGATTCTCATTCTTTCCACTATTTTGCTTTTTAATGTTATGTATCTCTTTCTTCGAACTAGTTGGCTGACGATTGACAAGTAGACATTCCACAATCATAATCGCTTTAAAAAGGGTTTGTATGTTGATCCTATTAACTCTTACTCTCCTCAAGGTTGTAATCCATTAAATAATTTTAATAAATGATCTTTCGGGCTAATCGTTCGGATGCTCAACATAAAGGTCTGACAATAACCCATATGTACATGAGAGTATTGTCCGTAGACTTGCGTGACATTGATCCTATATCTATGATGTTCAACTATATAAATAGGCTAATTCTCATTGTTTCTTCCTTTGGATCACTATCTGAATTATATGTCATTTGAACGACGTTAGCGACGTACACAAAGTCCTTCTTTTGTTCGCACTTATTTGAGAAATATTGGTCACCAAAATACCAACACTTGGTCCTTGGCCTTACCCTTCTTTGCATGGTCATTGTTATTCTCTCGATTCCTTAGCGAGAAAGACTTAACTAGGGTATCTTTATCGATTCTCATTCTTTCCACTATTTTGCCTTTTAATGTTATGTATCTCTTTCTTCGAACTAGTTGGCTGACAATTGACAAGTAGACATTCCACAATCATAATCGCTTTAAAAAGGGTTTGTATGTTGATCCTATTAACTCTTACTCTCCTCAAGGTTGTAATCCATTAAATAATTTTAATAAATGATCTTTCGGGCTAATCGTTCGGATGCTCAACATAAAGGTCTGATATTCCTTGTTGTAACCTTGCAATCATCCATTATGCCTCAAGCTATCAAGGGTTTTTTTCACAACTACTTCAGTGTTATGTGAGAGAAAATGTTTTCATAGAGCTTGTTTGAAGAGATCTAAGTGTTGATGTGAGATAGTCTTGCCTCAACATCCTCCTACATACGATGCTACCACAGCATGACATCGTCTTCTAGAAGTATAACCACCACTTCTAGTTTTTGATTTTCGTTCTCAAGCTGATCAACCTTGAGGTAAATGTCCATATGGTAAAAAATGTTTTTCAATAATTGTACATCATAAACCCCAATAAAAGCCTTCGGTTCTCTAACCTTGATGTGATGTGTTCGATCCTCTCCCCACTATGTTCATGCCCGTTTGCCAACCTACACTCAACACCATCTAATCGTGTCAACATCTCAAAGTGAGATTGTTCTAAAGCCTATCTCTCTAAAAGTTATGCAATAATACTCCTCAAGTCTCTACAATCGGGTCTTAACGTTTGTCTGAATGTTTTAATATCTAAAATTCATTTACGTCCAAAGCTAAACTAAATTCAGATTTACCAAAGCTAATTGGCGCCGAGCAGCTCATACATCCGGGCCCGAAGAAAGTTATCATTAACTAATTTAGTTTAAAGGATGACAATTAGACATGACCTCTTTGAAACCGGTCCCAATCAGAATCGAATCAGACCAGAAGCAGGTTAAAACTGAAACCCGATCAAACCATACATGAAACGGAGGATCACTACTTGTGTTTGATTCATGATGTGAAGCCCTTGGTATTAGAACGGTAAGCTCAGAATCACAATTGCACGTTTGATTCCTAGCAGTGCTGTTTCTGTATTAGATAGAGATGCATTTATTGTTAGCATTTATAGGACTAGGAAATTTCGTAATTATTATAGGTGATTAAAGTCTATAAACAGGGCAATGGTCTAATTGTAAAGAAATATGTTGAAAATTATAGAATAGAATTGCTTTCTCAATTATTTCATCTCTTCATCCCATTTGGTCCACCCATAGTCGTCGGAAAGCTCTCAACAAGCAAACTGAAATAACCCACAACTGGTTTATTTGTTATTTTATAATTGAGACCAAACCGTATTATATGAATAATAGAGTTCAACTGAACACAAAACTTTTGGTTTGGCTGTTACGTTCATCTCATTAAGACATTATATCTAGAATAAACTGAAAAAAATGGAGTACACATAAGTTCATATGAAGTGATTTGACATTCATGTAATGCCAGTTCTCAAGGCATTTAATGAATTTTTAAGTGAGTGGATTCAAAAGTTCAGTTGGGTCCACTTTAGTTATTTTGGTTTAACCAAATAATGCTCATCCCTACCTGTACCTATGCAAACATCAGTAATGAAAATTTTGGCAAATATTCTCTGCAAATCCAAACATTAAAATAGAGTATGAAATATTTCTTTATCTAGCTTCCAATGGTTCAAAAAGTACTAAAAAATGAGTTTTGTATAATGAGTTATACCATAAAATGAAGACCCTACCGAGGATACTGAGAATAAAATTGTTGAAAAAATCCAGTTAGCAAGAAAACAATATTTAATTTCCAAGGTACTTGAAATTTCTGTAAAACCGGAGAAAGTTTCAGGGCCCAAATTGCCGAAAATCTCTTGACTGAATGTGGAATCAAAAGAGCTTAAATGATTTACTGAGAGAAGTATATTGAATGGGGAGACTATGAACATTGAGATCATATATTTTGGGGTTTTAGTTGAGAAGAAAGAAATCAAGTAGTCTGAAGTAGTCGTGTGCAGCCTCTACAAAAAAAGAAAAGAAAACAGAGTTACGTTTTCGAGAATTTTGTCCTTCAACTCATGATGAATTTCTAGTTGAAATTTCAAGTGAGTTATCTTCAAAAAGTACTCTTTTAAAGGATTTTTTTTCTAAATTTTTGTATCTTCAAAAAGTACTCTTATCATGGAATTATAAGTAGAAAACATTTAAAGTAAAGTTTATCTTTACATATGATTATGACTACTTAAAGCTCATATCTATGCTGGTTAGTAAAGATTATTTTGCTTTATTATCTTGGTATGAAAAACTTATGATGGAGAAAGGATAACCAAATGAAGTTAGATTTGCTCTTGGTGAAATACGTCGTTGCATAATAGACTTCTCTCATGTGAAAGAAAATTCACTAAATATTTTATAGTTACCGAAAAAATCTGGAAATTTGCATCCATATAAATATAAGCAATCAACCAACCACCAAGAGGCATCCATCAATTGGTAAAAACCAATCATTAAGTGGGAATTGCATGGGGAAATGATGAAAGCATCTTGGGAACCCATTTGCATTTATAAATACAAGCAAAAATTGTAGGCAATAGTGGAAAATAAAGCTTTGTTTTAAATATAGTAACTTTGTGAAGTGGATGCTTTACTATTAGGAAAACAATTAAGAATGATCAAGAAGGAATTTCTTTACGTGCCTTGAGCCATGAAGCAAGTCTTGTGAACATTGAGGTAGTGTTTTAATGTCAAGAGTACAAAACGGCTAGTTGGATGAAGAAGCAAAAATTGTTTTTATATATCAGTTTTATAACCTTATATACATACAAAATATGAATATATAAAGTATATATACTTATATGAATATAAATCTTAACAAGTTTAAAAGTTTATATATGTGAGTCTTATTATACATATATTAATCTTATGGTATAATAAATTGTATTTAGCAAAACCAATAAATAAGTAGAACCATAAGTCATAACCGAACCATATCAAAACTCCTAGTTTGATTGGGCTCTATTCTTGCCATTACACGGTTTGGTTTGGTTCTCTAAAAGTTAAGAACAAATACTAGTGGTTTGGATTGAGGTTGAGGATAGAACTGAACCAAACTGAACTATGAATACCCTCTTCCTGACTTTACTTTCAAGGATTTGCTATCATAATTTATTAAAGATAGGATTTAGTAAGCTACATGAATTCTTTGTTTTTTAGAATCCATGTCAAGTCCGATAAAGTTTTACACTGACTGTGAGAAGCCTAACGTAATCCTCCTCCTTTATTGGGTCTTAAGACTGACCATGCAAGGGACCGGCCAAGCAACACAACAAAAACTTACAGTTACTCAACAAAACAAATTTGACATTTTAGATCAAATTGTATATATAGTTGCGGATATAAGCAAGGCGCCCATTAAGGCTATGCAAAAAAAAAGTTGCTCGAATGACATTTTATAATGTGCATAGTTTCTATGAATTATTTGGAAGAGGTGAGCTCAAGAAAACAAATTTGACCTACAGAGTATACGGTTGAGCTAATATTACCCTGCGGTAGATGATAATGTAGAAGAGACATTTGACAACTCTATCAATCTGATCCCAGTACCAATCACCTACTCTTTGTATGAAGATGATGGGAAGAGTTAGTGTTGCCAAACCCACTGCAAATCCAACGCCTGCTGCTCCGTACTCCCATTGTTTCTCCTCTTCTTGATTGTTTTCTTCATCGTTGTGAGTACCATCAACACTACATTGTTTCTTCACTTGTAAACCGCACAGCTTTGGGTTTCCTTTGAAGGACGGCTCTTCGAAAGTGTTGAATTGCTTCCCTTGAGGTATCATTCCTTCCAAGTCATTGAATGACAAGTTCAACACTTCCAAAAATGTGAGTCCTGCTAGCTCCTCTGGTATGCTTCCAGATAGGTTGTTGCTTGAAAGATCCAAGGACTCCAACTGGTGCAAATTTCCCAATGATTTAGGAATGATACCACTTAAATTGTTGCTTGAAATGTTTAGTTGATGTAATCCTTGCAAAGAACCCATCTCCTCTGGAATATCTCCATTGAATAAATTATTTGATAGGTCAATGATAGTCATTGCCTCAATTACCTTTGTAATCACCACGTCTTGACCTTTGATCCTTTGTGTTACTGCCGCATCGAAAGTATTCAGGTAACCCACAGATATAGATATACTTATGGGCTCCTTGGTTGAATTAAGCACCTTCATTGCCTCAAGGCTTTTAAAAAATTGACCTGGAAGAGAGCCTGAAATCATATTGCCTGATATATCAAGGATTTGCAACGAGGAAAATGTTTGTTTGGAGGGCGGGAATGTAAAGTGTCCCCTTAGATGGTTGGATCTCAAATTCAATATGCGTAACTGGACCAAATTACCCAACCAGAAGGGGAATGTGTCATTCAGCTCATTGTCGCCCAGATCTAGGTCTTTCAATCCAGTGCAGTTGGAGAGAAACCTAGGTACTTCACCACTGAATAAGTTGGTGTTGAGGTTTAGCATTTCAAGACTTGAAAATTGTGCATGTTGACATTGAATTGAAAGAGAGCCAGAAAACTGATTGTCAGAGATATCAAGGATTTGCAATGAAGGGAATGCTTGTTTGGAGTGTGGGAGTTCAATGTGTCCCCAAAGATGGTTGGATCTCAAATTCAATATTCTCAAGTTGTTCAAACTATCCAACCAGAAAGGGAACGTATCATTCAACTCATTGTTGCCCATATCTAGAATTTCCAACTCACTATAGTTGAAGAGAGGCTTTGGTAATAAACCAGTGAGTTTATTATGAGACATGTCAAGAACTTGGAGGGCACTAAAATTGCAGAAGAAAGCTGGTATTTGCCCAGTAACCAAGTTGTGCGAAATGTTGAAGTAGTGGAATAAGGGATTGATCAATTGGGTGTGATTAGACAATCCATCAATTCCTGCAATACGGTTGGAAGAGAGGTCAAAGTATAAAAGCTTATTACGCCACATCCATGAAGGTATTCGCCCAATTATGTCATTATGTGAGAGGTCTAGGTATTGAAGGTACTCTAGTTTTTGGATGAAGGAAGGAAAGGTTTTGAGGTTGCAATCGCTCATATAGATATATTCTAGCTTAGAGATATATGCATCGCTAGCATTCGATGTCTCCAAAGTCAATTTTGCATTATATGAAAGGTGCAAGTAATAGAGATGCTCCATGCCTAAGAATACTGAAAAGTTGATGGTGCCGGAGAAATTATTATAAGAAAGGCTAAGATAATGGAGCTTAGGTAGTTTCCCCCAAGAAAAGGTGATATTGCCACTCAAGGAATTGTTCCCAAGGTCGAGAACTTCCAAGTTCGATTTGCCTTCAGGAGAACTGGGTAGCCAACCGTTAAGTCTATTATTGTTCAGGTAAATATACTGTAAGTTGGGGAGATAGAAAAGGTTTGACGGAATCATCCCACTGAGTTGGTTGCCGCTGATGTGTAAACTAGTGAGGTTAAAAAGTGAATTAAAATATTCTGGAATGGGACCACTTATATTGTTGTCAGAGAGATCCATAGAGAGAATACCAACCGAATGCCATGATGATGGAAGCCTTCCGTTAAGTCTATTATTGTTCAGGTAAATATTCCGTAAGTTGGGGAGATTGAAAAGGTTTGACGGAATGATCCCACTGAGTTGGTTGCCGCTGAGGTCTAAATCAGTGAGGTTAAAAAGTGAATTAAAATATTCCGGAATGGGACCACTTATATTGTTGTCAGAGAGATCCATATGGAGAATACCAACCGAATGCCATGATGATGGAAGCCTTCCGTTAATTCCGCATGATGCCATACTTAAATAAGTGAGTTGAGTGAGATGTGAAAATGCCATAAGAGTCGTACCCGACGTCTGTTTATTTCCCGTGAGATCCAAGGACCGAATGTTGCTGGTGTTAAGATGAGCGTCAAGGGGCACATCGATCACCAACTCATCATTTTTGCTGATATCAAGATCCTCTAGTTGAGGCAACAAAAATATGTCCGAAGGGAATTTGCCCTTGAGGCCAGAGGATGACAATATCAAAACCCTTAAGGAGGTGAGATTTACAATGAACTCTGGTACGAAGGTTAGGTTGTTCGAACTGAGATCAAGGTAGGAAAGAGACCTCAAACTAACAAGAGAGTCGTCCATTGGCCCAAGAATGTTGCAATCGCTCAGGCTCAAGTTTGTAGTCTTGGTAGTGACAGCGCCAAACCAACATCGCTCATGGACATATCGACATAATCAAGGATGAGTTCCTGCAAATTGCTTAAGCCCCTGATGAGCTTCATGAAATTATGGCGTTGGAGTTTTAGCTCATCATTATAAGAGAGATTAAGGGAGATCAATTGTGTCATCCGTGACATCTCCAAGGGAACATCGCCAGAGAAGAAGCAATTGGACAAGTCAAGGTGCATCAGGCTGGTGAGTTTTC
This sequence comes from Brasenia schreberi, assembly GCA_036023115.1. NCBI lineage: Eukaryota > Viridiplantae > Streptophyta > Magnoliopsida > Nymphaeales > Cabombaceae > Brasenia > Brasenia schreberi. The sequence goes on from JAYKKT010000072.1 coordinate 8,303,942, forward strand.
CCAGATCCTTTGGGATCTCCACATTGAAATCGTTGTGGCTGAGATTGAGAAGCTCGAGATGTTGAAGTTCAAACATAGCAGAGTCTACATTATTGATAATGGTATCATTAAACCCAAACTTAGTAATGTCGGAGAGTTGGAGGGCAATGATGTAGCCAGTGAGATTGTTGCAAGCTACTCCTTCCCAATGACAACAATCAGAACCCTTCTTCCAGGAAGTGAGTTTGCCAGGTTTGAGGTCAAGGACTTGCTTAAATCGGAGCAAGGCAGAACTCTCGTTAGAGTGGCAAAGAGTGAAAACTGCTGATGCTCTCTCCTCCAAAGCATAGGTGAAAACGAAGAAGATGGTAAAGACGCCTCTTATGAGCATAAAAGATGTAGTACGATATCCCATGACTGCAAAATTTCAGCCAAACCAATATGCTCTTTGTACATGACACATGCATTGCAGGGTTGCTCAGATCAGATATTTGAAGGCGGCTTCCATATAGACCGAGTGTTTGGCACGCTGAAACTGCCGTGCTCGGTGTGGCAGACCATTAATTAGATGATGGGTAAGTCATTAGTTTACCCTATCCGCCAATTTCCAAGTCGGTTCGCTCCTTATTTGTCGTCCTGTCCTGAACAAATAAATGTATAAAAACAACGGGCACACGAACAATATGAAACGATTTTGAAATCTATTCAGCTGGCCCCATGAAAAATTGGTCTTGGCTGAGCTTCGATTCGTTGGATAGGTCCTTCCATCGTGTCGTGTGTAGAAACCCATCTTTAATCCAATTAGTCCTTTGGCTGAACTTTTCTCTCAAAGAGAAAATCATGAGGAAAGATAAGAAACCCATCTCACCCCCAAGTCAAGTCTTCTGGTCCATGATTATCAATACCACAAGGGCTACCCCTTGTCTCGTTCGATGCATCGGTGGCACATCAGATCCCCACCTGTTTCGCAAGTGGCAAGAGGGCCTTAACTGCAATCTGACCCAATCTCACGAACATTTATTTCGAATAACATGAAACGATTTTGAAATCTATTCAGCAGACCCTATCTCAACCATACCTAAGTAGAACGGACAAAAAGCATAAATCATGAGGAAAGATGAGAAACCCATCTCACCCCCAAGTCAAGTCCATGATTATCAATACCACTGGGCCCACCCCCTTGTCTCGTTCGATGCAAGTGGCAAGAGGGCGTCTCCTGCAACCGATACAAGACAAACATTAGAAGTTAACTCACAATAAGCTATATCATTCTTTATTGTTTCTTTCCAATCCTCTACCTCTTTTAATACTTTCAAGTTTAGTTTTTCATACCTTCTTATAAGTTCTTCTTTCAATCTTTTTTTTATATATCCAAACCATCTTAAACAATATTCTCTCATTTTAGCCTCTATTGGTGTCACTCCTAATTTGTTTCTAATAACCTTATTATGTATACGATTTACGATCACTCATCTATCTCAACATGTTCATTTCTATAACAGACATCTTTTGTACATGTTGATGATTAACTGCCCAATACTCAGAACCATAAAACATAGCAGGTCTAATTGTTGCTTTATAATATTTACATTTTAATTTTAATGATATCTTCTTATCACAAAGAATACCTGATGCTCCTCTCCATTTTAATCAACCAACATTAATTCTATGTGTAGCATATCAATTCTTCTATCACTCTGAAAAATTGACCCTTGGTATTTAAAACTTTCCTTTTGGGGGATGCACTATGTGCCAATTTTAATTTTTATGTTCTCTGAAATAAGATCAAACTTACATTGCATATATTTTATCTTTGTTCTACTATGTCGGAGGCCTTTGCTTTCTAATGTTCCTCTTCATAGTTCCAATTTTCTATTAACTTTTTTCTTAGACTCTAAAACTAACACAATGTCATTTGCAAATAACATACACCAAGGTACTTCATCTTGAATATGTTTTGTTAACTCATTAATCACTATTATAAATAAGTATGGACTTAAAGTTGATCCTTGATGTAACCCAATATTAACTTCAAAGAAGTTTGTCATTCCTTCATGAGTCCTCACACATGTTTTTGCACCATCGTATGTGTCTCTTATAAGATTAATGTATGTCAATGGAATACCTCTTTTTTCCAAGGTTTTCCAAAGAACCTCGCTCAGTACCATATCGTAAGTTTTTTCTAGGTCAATAAATATCATGTAAATGTCTTTCTTTTTTACTCTAAAATGTCACAGAAGATGTATCAAAAGGTGAATCGCTTTAACAACATATCTGCCTAGCATGAATCCAAATTGGTTCTCCATTGTACTTGATACTTGTCTTAACCTACGTTCGATAATTCTTTCTCACAATTTCATAGTATGGCTCATTAACTTGATACCTCGATAATTCGTACAATTCTGAATGTCTCCCTTGTTCTTATATATGGATATAAGTGTACTCTCTTTCCATTCCTCAGGTATCTTTTGATTTTTTTATATTTCATTAAATAGTCTTGTGAGCCAGGTGATTCTTATTTCTTCTAGTATTTTTCAAACTTCTATAGGAATATTGTTTGGTCCTACCTATTTATCACCCTTCATATGGTATGTTTGTATGTCAAAAAATTTAATTGGTATAGATTTTATATAGAGAAGCAATTTTAACCAGCATGTTTTTCATACCAACCACAATTTTTGAGTGAGACTATCAAGTTCACATAAGACTGCAACTCTCTTAAAGTTTGATCTAATCTAACCCAATCGCAACCATACCTAAGTAGAACAGACAAAAAGCATATTTATTAAGCATGACAATGGGTATACTTACATGTATATATATAATAGATTACTATATGTACACATTTTCCTGTCCATATATTTTTTTTAAAAATTAAGAAATTACTCCTTATAACTTTCTCTCTCTTGTCACACCCAATTTCAACTTTTCTCTCCTCTCCCACCCAGTTCCAACAAGTGTCCCTTGCATCACATCTTTTTACTTCGACGATCGATGTTTCATTTAGCGATGTTGTCTTCTTCATTGAACAATACATATTTTTACGAATCTTGTTGAAAAAAAAAGAAAAAAGAAGAAGAACAAAAATAAAAATCAAGAACAAAAAAAGAGAAAAGTTAACAAATAAATATAAAAAATTAAAAAAAGGGAGAATCGAGAACAAAAAATAAAATCAATAACAAGAAAGACAAGAAGAGCAACAACAATAAGAATCAATAAATATAATAAATAATATCAAGTTCTCAACTTGAAATGTGACACATTTTCCAAAGAGTGAGACTAAGCTACGTTTCGAGTAGCGAATTTCACCTTATTCTTTTGTTTTGTTTTGAAGCAAAAATAAAATCAATACATCAAATCAACAAAATACCGACCAAATTACTCAAACTCTCTTCAAATAATCCTCCTTTTATTTTCTTTTTCGATTGAATTCAAAACACTAATGAATGATCCAATATCGTACATTAAATAGAATTTTAGGTCATGGGTCACCGAAAGAATGGTATGATATGGTGGACGGTAGGAGAAAAACCAACAAATGGAGAAAAAGATTGAGTTGGTAAGGGAATTATGATAATTCTCGGATTTTAGCAAGAGCAAAATTAAAATCAACCTAAAAAGGTTGTGTGGATAGTAAAACGAGGGGATTAATATTGCACACTCTTTTTTTAATTAATAAAATTATCTCTTATAACTTTCTCTCTCCTCTCCCACCCAATTTCAGCGAGGGTTGATATGGTTGATTCTCTTCATTTAGTGTTGCTACTTTCTTCACATATTGTTGTTGAAAACAGGAACAAGAAAAAAGAAAAGGAGAAGAACCAAGAACAAAAAATCGAAATCGAAAATAAAATCAATAACAAAAAAGAAAACAACAATAATAAGAATTTAAAAAAGAATCAAGAAACATATGAGAAAATAAATAAAAAAATTTGTTAAGTTCCTCAACCATCTGCTTCCTCTTCTTTTTCTTTCTTTTTTTATCATATTCAAAACACTATGAAATGGTAAATGGTTTAATATTGTGTATTGAATCAAACACTACGAGAGACGGAGAAGACAGATAGATTTTCAAACCTTAAGAATATCGAAGAAATTTTTGATGTTAAAAAATTTGTTAAGTTTTTTTTATTCAAGTTGAGACTATAGAATCACTTTTTCATGTCAACAATAAGTTTCTCCATTTTACAGTGATGTGACCTTGATACTAAATCAAGACGTAGATGAAATTTTAAGACTTGAGGGTTCACTTCCACATCTAATATTTAAAATTCATTAAAGCCCAAAGCTAAACTCAACTCGAACTTGCCAAAACAAGAGACCAAGTCAACAAGGAGACCAATAATATGAAGACATCTTAAATGCCTGATCAAAAACTCAATATAAGGAATGATAGAGTGAAAGTATTTATTTCTAGCATTTATAGGACTATGAAATTTACTAATTATTATAGGTGATTAAAGTCTATAAACAGGGCAATGGTCTAATTGTAAAGAAATGTGTTGAAAATTATAGAATAGAATTGCTTTCTCAATTATTTCATTTCTTCATTCCATTTGGTCCACCCATAGTCGTCGGAAAGCTCTCAACAAGCAAACTGAAATAACCCATAACTGGTTTATTTATTATTTTATAATTGAGACCAAACCGTACTATATGAATAATAGAGTTCAACTGAAGACAAACTTTTTGGTTTGGCTGTTTCGTTCATCTCATTAAAAACATTCTATCTAAAACATTAAGTTCATATGAAGTGATTTGACACTCATGTAATGCCAGTTCTCAAGGCAATTAATGAATTTCTAAGTAGAGGTGGGCATTATTCCGTTATAAACAAATAATCAAACTAAAATTTCTATTGATATAGACTGATTTTTGGGAAATTATTGTTGAAGGTAATGCTAAAACATATGAGAAAATAAATAAAAAATAAAAAAATGTTAAGTTCCTCAACCATCTGCTTTCTCTTTTTTTATCATATTTGAAACACTATGAAATGGTAAATGGTTTAATATTGTGTTTGAATCAAACAAGAGACACGGAAGAAAGCTAGATTTTCAAACGTAGAATATCGAAGAAATTTTCACATTTTAGTATAAGCAAAATCGGAATCATGACGATAAAAAGTGTATGGATAGTAAAGAAACATAGTGTTTATCATTTGTGTATAAGAGGTGTCCATGCATCTGTTCCTTATGTATAATTTGATGGCCCGTTCCCATTTGCTCAAAATCAAGAGCTGGATGACAACCCGGTCTTGGTTACGGTATTGTAATCTGCTATTTTAGGTTCGAATCTGGTTCTATTATTTCAAATGACAATCCATATTAAAGAGTAACTCCGCAGCTACTGCAAGCGTCTCGTGTGAACAATCTTTCAAAAGTATTTTTATATCCAAAAATCATCGTTACAGTCGGTTTGATCATTTGCTTTTAACATTCACCATTAATAACGATTCATTGATGACCATCATTACTGATGATGGCAAGTTCCATCATTTGATGGTTCATGAGAAATGTCATAATTTGCGCTTGAAATTTATTTTAGGATTTTTTAAGATTCTTTTAAATTTAATATTAAATTAGAAAAAGAGTGAATTGACGGTTCAACTTAAAACTGCTGTTAAAACCAATCATGTATTAAAGTTTACTGACTTTTCGGTTTTGATCGTCGATTTAAAACCAGTCATGTTTCTCTCTTTTTTTCTCTCTCTGTCTTTCTATATATGAAAAAGTATTGGATTGGATAATTTTGTTTCATACTCAAACCCAAACTTAATCGAATAAGATAATCCCCGCTCCTTCTGTCGGTTCGGGTTTATATTGTCATTCCTAAAACACAGAGCGTCAACTTAATGGGTGCATGGTGGGGAGTTCGACTCCCAGAGAGAGTGCATGCTGGGGTGTCTACAACTCTAATTCGGGGGCACTTTTGAGAATCAGACGCCTCTCTCTCTCTCTCTCTCTCTCCCCTGATGGCCGATGCCGCTTCGCCTTTGCTTCTGAGGCACTTCGTTGCATTGTCAAACTCGGTTGGTTATCCCTTTCTCTTCACAATTTCTCTCGTGGCACTCGTAACTAATTGATGTAAATGGATGATATTCTTTCAATCTGCGAAAATCAAATTGGTTTCGTTTTGCACAAACTTTGGCTTCTTTATTAGTTGTTGTACTTTCATTGTAGTGAGTTCCATGTTCCTTTTAATCGAAATTATTAATTCATAGCCTGCATTGGTTCTTGAGCAAAAATTCTAAGTGTTATTCAATCTTGGTGCTTCTTAAGTGACACTGTCAAAGCCCCACTGAAAAATGCTTGATTGGACGCGCTATAGGTTTCTTTATCAAGATTTCTGCTGGATTTCTGTTGGTTATTTTACTCCTGCACATATTAAGACATGCAATTCATTGCTTTGCTGGTTCACCAACTTCACCGTAACCGAGTAACTTGGAGTTGTTCACATTCTGTGACTTGGACTGCAATGACTCATAAAATGATCTGCAATGCGTTAAGGATGAAAATCTTGGTCTAGTTGCATCCCATTAGAGGGAGAGTGTCACGACTTCCTCGAAAACGGTGCATACCATGGAATGGAACAAGTGACCAGGAATTCCTCCAACTATTCCTGGTCACGGAGCAGGTACATAAATTTGTGATTACATCAACTAAATATTTCAAGTGACATTCGATCCTTCGAGTTTTCAGATATTAACGAGACGTCGAGTAGTACTCTTATGGCATTTTCACATCTCACTCCGCTCTCTTATTTAAGAATCTCATTAAGCAGAATTAATGGTTGGCTTCCATCATCATGGTGTGATTGTCGGAGTACTCGTTATGTCACACCCACTCGGGTCGCGATCATGACTCGGTTCGAGCATATTTTACGTGGCTATTTTTCACATGAGCATGAGCATGATGATGAGCAGTAACCAAATACAATACTAATTTAATTCAAACTCAATAAAATATCTAACTGAATAAATATTCATATCAAAGTTCTAAACAATACGCTCAAAATAGTGTAGGGCCCACTTAATAATAACACCGAATAAAAAGATTTTTTTTAAATCGTGTAACACTTTTCATACCATCTAAAATAAAAATGCAGCTCTATTCAACTCCTACGCTGCTCCGTGTGCTTTGGAAGTACTAGATTGAGGATGAACTCTAAAATAATGGGGTGAGCTCCTACACATAGCTCAATAGGGAGGTTAAGTATCTTTAAACAAAAATAATGCTAAAAGCATGCATAATTTCATAATCATTTCATAAAAAATCACATTTTTATTATTAAATCATGATATCAAATTCATACTCATACATTCACACATACGCATACACACATCATTAGTTACAATAATTACAACCCATATTGTGTCTGCCTCAAAGGCCATGGGAGTCGTTCAGCCCTTCCTAACGTGACCTTAGTAACTCCGTTAATGATGGTAACCATGCCGACTCTCACGACAGAGTGTCCGAGAACACACCCTGTATTCACCCTAAGCCGGATCACTCGAGAGACCGGTAAGTCTCTAGAGACCCCACACAACCAACACAAGTATGGCTTATATATTCACACATCATTAAATTTTCAAAATCAATTATAGTTTATTACATTCATAAATCATATCCAGATCCATAAATATCAAAATTCAAATCCATATCTATACAATATTTAAATAACATGTTCATACAACACATGCATATCAAAACATGTTTTTTATCAACCAATGTCGTAAACACATTCTATTTCAAAAGCATATCAAATAACTCATAATTGTGAATAAAATTTTATAAATATCAATAAAAAATTTATTAATAATGCACATTTAAATCCATCTAAACTAAAAATACACTTCTAACATGGTTCTGTAAAAGAATGCAAAACCCCCTACCTGAAGGAACGCTAAGATCCAGTCTCCAAATCGTTGGGCCAATCTTATCACCGCCAAATCTTCAAATTTTAATCTCTAAACAATTATAAATAATTAAAATATTAAAATTTATTTAACTATGAATCTAACGCAACAAACCGTATCCAAATCGAATCTCAAACATCCTTAAAATCACCCAAAACTCAATTTGTATCCGTTTAAACTATTTGAGATCCGAACTGATACCTAGATCCATATCCGATTAAAACTGAGTGACACATTAGGTAGCCTGTGTCACTGTGTTCACACAAAACCTATAACTATAGATATGGGTCTTGTTCCTTACTCAAAATCTATTTTAAGATTCAACCCAAACCTTATCCATTTCCGACACGAAACTTGTTTTAACACAGAACTGGTGCTTAACATGCGATCATATATTTTGGAGTTTTAGTTGAGAAGAAAGAAATCAAGTAGTCTGAAGTAGTCGTGTACAACCTCTACAAAATAGAAAAGAAACCAGAGTTACATTTTCGAGAATTTTGTCCTTCAACTCATGATGAATTTCTAGTTGAAATTTCAAGTGAGTGATCTTCAAAAAGTACTCTTTTAAAAGATTATTTTTCTAAATTTTTGTATCTTCAACATCTTACTCAAATAATCAAGGTATTTTATTATCATGGAATTATAAGTAGAAAACATTTAAAGTAAAGTTTATCTTTACATATGATTATGACTACCTAAAGCTCATATATATACTGGTTAGTAAAGATTATTTTGCTTTATTATCTTGGCATGAGCAACTTATGATGGAGAAAGGATAACCAAATGAAGTTAGATTTGCTCTTGGTGAAATACTTCGTTGCATAATAGACTTCTCTCATGTGAAAGAAAATTCACTAAATATTTTGTAGTTACTGAAAAAATCTGAAAATTTGCATCGCAATCAACCAACCACCAAGAGGCATCCATCAATTGTTTAAAACCAATCATTAAGTGGGAATTGCATGGGGGAAATGATGAGAGCATCTTGGGAACCCATTTGCATTTATAAATAGAAGCAAAAGTTCTAGGACAATAGTGAAAAATAAAGCTTTGTTTTAAATATAGTAACTTTGTGAAGTGGATGCTTTACAATTAGGAAAACCATTAAGAATGATCAAGAAGGAATCTTTTTATATGCCTTGAGCCATGGAGCAAGTCTTGTGAACAATGAGGTAGTGTTTTAAAGGCAAGAGTACAAAACGGCTATCAGTTTTATAACCTTATATACATATAAAATGTGAATATATATAAAGTATATATACTTATATGAATATAAATCTTAACAAGTTTAAAAGTTATCATATGTGAGTCTTATTATACATATAAAATATGAATAGTATATTAATCTTATGGTATAATAAATTGTATTTAGCAAAACCAATAAATAAGTAGAACCACGAGTCCCGAGTTTACTGTTTGGTTTGGTTCTCTAAAAGTTAATAACAAATACTAGTGGTTTGGATTGAGGTTGAGGATAGAACTGAACCAAACTGAACTATGAATACCCAGTCCCGACTTTACTTTCAAGGATTTGCTATCATACATTATTAAAGATAGGATTTAGTAAGCTAAATGAATTCTTTGTTTTTTAGAATCCATGTCAAGTCCCATAAAGTTTTACATGGACTGTGAGAAGCCTAACGTAACCCTCCTCCTTTATGGGGTCTTAGGACCGACCATGCAAGGGACCTGCCAAGCAACACAACAAACCTACTTGCAAAACTTACCGACTCTAACTATAGTTGCCTATATAAGCAAGCCGCCCATTAAGGCCATGCAAAAAAAAAGTTGCTTGATTGACATTTTATAATGTGCATAGTTCCTATGAATTATTTGGAAGAGGTGAGCTCAAGAAAACAAATTTGACCTACAGAGTATACGGCTGAGCTAATATTACCCAGCGGTAGATGATAAAGTAAGAAATGTAGAAGACATTTGACAACTCTATCAATCTGATCCCAGTACCAATCACCCACTCTTTGTATGAAGATGATGAGAAGAGTTAATGTTCCCAAACCTACTGCAAATCCAATGCCTGCTGCTCCATACTCCCATTGTTTCTCCTCTTCTTGGTTGTTTTCTACGTCGTTGCGAGTACCATCAACTACACATTGTTTCTTCACTTGTAAACCGCACAGCTTTGGGTTTCCTCTGAAGGACGGCTCTTCGAAAGTGTTGAATTGCTTCCCTTGAGGTATCATTCCTTCCAAGTCATTGAATGACAAGTTCAGTACTTCCAAAAATGTGAGTCCTGCTAACTCCTCTAGTATGCTTCCAGATAGGTTGTTGCTTGAAAGATCCAAGGACTCCAACTGGTGCAAATTTCCCAATGATTTAGGAATGATACCACTTAAATTGTTGCTTGAAATGTTTAATTGATGTAATCCTTGCAAAGAACCCATCTCCTCTGGAATATCTCCATTCAAATTATTGGATAGGTCAATGATAGTCATTGCCTCAATTACCCTTGTAATAACCACATCTTGACCTTTTATCCTTTGTTTTACTGCCGCATCAAAAGCATCCCGGCTATACGGTATCTTCATACGGATGGGCTCCTTGGTAGAATTAAGCACCTTCATTGCCTCAAGGCTTTTAAATAATTGAGCTGGAAGAGAGCCAGAAAGCATATTGCCCGATATATCAAGGATTTTCAATGACGGAAATGTTTGTTTGGAGGGCGGGAATGTAATGTGTCCCCTTAGATGATTGGATCTCAAATTCAATATGCGTAACTTGCCCAAATTACCCAACCAGAAGGGGAATGTGTCATTCAGCTGATTGTTGCCCAGATCTAGGTCTTCCAATTCAGTGCAGTTGGAGAGAAACTCAGGTACTTCACCACTGAATAAGTTCGTATTGAGGTTGAGTATTTCCAGACATGGAAATTGTGCGTCTTGAGTTAGAGTTGGAATAGAGCCAGAAAACTGATTGTCAGAGATATCAAGGATTTGCAATGAAGGGAATGCTTGTTTGGAGTGTGGGAGTTCAATGTGACCCCAAAGATGGTTGGATCTCAAATTCAACATTCTGAAGTAGTTCAAACTAGCCAACCAGAAAGGGAATGTATCATTGAACCCATTGTTGCCTATATCTAGAAATTCCAACTCACTATAGTTGGAGAGAGGCTTTGGTAATAAACCAGTGAGTTTATTATGAGACCAGTCAACAATTTGAAGGGCACTAAAATTGCAAAAGAAAGTTGGTATTTGCCCAGTAACCAAGTTGTGCGAAATGTTGAAGCGGTAGAGTGAGGGATTGATCAATTAGACAATCCATCAATTCCTGCAATACGGTTGGAAGAGATGTCAAAGTATGCAAGCGCATTACGCCACATCCATGAAGGTATTCGCCCACTTATGTCATTATGTGAGAGGACTAGTTCTTCAAGGTGCCCTAGCTTTTGGATGAAGGAAGGAAAGGTTTTGAGGCCGCAATTCTTCATACGGAAATATTCTATCGGGGGGATATTCAAGTTGCTGTAGTATGCATCGCTAGCATTTGATGTCTCCACAGTCAATCTTGCATTATATGAAAGGTCGAAGTAATAGAGATGCTCCATGCCTAAGAATACTGAAAAGTTGATGGTGCCGTAGAAGTTATTATAAGAAAGGTCAAGATGTTGGAGCTTAGGCAGTTTCCCCCCCAAGAAAAGGTGATGCCATTCAAGGAATTGCCATGAAGGTCGAGCATTATCAAATTCGATGTGCCTTGAGGAGAGTTGGGGAGATTGAAAAGCTTTGACGGAATCATCCCACTGAGTTGGTTGCCGCTGAGGTCTAAAAAAGTGAGGTTAAAAAGTGAATTAAAATATTCCGGAATGGGACCACTTATATCAACATCCTCTAGTTGAGGCAGCAAAAATATGTCCGAAGGGAATTTGCCCTTGAGGTGACAGGATGCCAATTTCAAAACCCTTAAGGAGGTGAGATTTACAATGAACTCTGGTACGCAGGTTAGGTCGTTCCGAGTTATCTCGTTGAAACTGAGATCAAGGTAGGAAAGAGACCTCAAACTAACAAGAGAGTCGTCCATTGGCCCAAAAATGTTGCAATCTCTCAGGCTCAGAGTTTGTAGTCTTGGTAGTGACAGCGCCAAACCAACATCTTGGATGCTGAAGGAGATATCGACATAATCAAGGACGAGTTCCTGCAAATTGCTTAAGCCCCTAATGAGCTTCATGAAATTAGGGCGTTGGAGTTTTAGCCCATAATTAGAAGAGAGATTAAGGGAGACCAATTGTGTCATCCGTGACATCTCCAAGGGAACATGGCCAGAGAATCTGCATGCGAACAAGTCAAGGTGCGTCAGGCTGGTGAGTTTTCCCAGATCCTTTGGGATCTCTCCATTGAAATTGTTGTAGCTGAGATTGAGAAGCCGGAGATGTTGAAGCTCAAATAGAGCAGAGTCTAGGATACTGCTAAAGATACCAATGTTGGAGAGTTGGAGGGCAATGATGTAGCCAGTGAGATTGTTGCAGGCAACTCCTTCCCAATGACAACAATCAGAACCTTTCTTCCAGGAAGTGAGTTTGCCATGTTTGACGTCAAGGACTTGCTTAAATCGGAGCAAGGCAGAACTCTCGTTGGAGTGGCAAAGAGTTAAAACTGCTGATGCTCTCTCCTCCAAAGCATAGGTGAAGACCAAGAAGATTGTAAAGACGCCTCTTATGAGCATAAAAGATGTAGTACGATATCCCATGACTGCAAAATTTCAGCCAAACCAATATGCTCTTTGTACATGACATGCATTGAAGGGTTGCTCAGATCAGATATTTGAAGGCGGCTTCCATATAGACCGAGTGTTTGGCACGCTGAAACTGCCGTGCTCGGTGTGGCAGACCATTATTTAGATGATGGGTAAGTCGTTAGTTTAGCCTATCTGCCAATTTCCAAGTCTTTGTCGTCCTGTCCTGAACAAATAACAGTTAATCGAATTAGACAAAGCCATGTTTAATGATCACAAACGAATACCCATATTCCTAAATGTATAAAAACAATGGTTACACGAATAATATGAAACGATTTTGAAATCTATTCAGCTGACCCGATGAAAAATGGGTCTTGGCTGAGCTTGGATTCGTTGGATAAGTCCTTCCATCGTGTGTAGAAACCCATCTTTAAGAGCTTAGTCCTTTGGCTGAATTTTTCTCTCAAAGAGAAAATCATGAGGAAAGATGAGAAACCCATCTCACCCCTAAGTCAAGTCCTCTAGTCCATGATTATCAATACCACAGGGCCCACTCCCTTGTCTCGTTCGATGCAAGTGGCAAGAGGGCGTCTCCTAAAACCGATACAAGAACAAACATTAGGTGCTTCTGGAAATTGCTATTCAAAATAAGAAAATGCATTCATGTCTTCATTATCACTATATGGCAAGAACCATGAACCGTCATGAAATCGTAGAAGTGTTTGAAAGGAAATGATGAAGAATTATCTAGCATATGTTAAGTTAATTATGAACACGAGACATGATCAAGATAGGAACAAAAAAATTCATGAAACTGAACTCATCAAATTTGAAAAAAGGCATAGTTGTTTTTGTATGTATGTATAACAACAACAACTAAGCCTTTTCCCATACTAGACGGGGTTGGCTACATGGATTCTTTGTTTCCACAAAGCCCGGAAGTTAACTCACAATAAGCTAGATCATTCTTTATTATTTATTTCCAATACTTTTGTGGTCATCCTCTACCTCTTTTAATACTTTCCAAGTTTAGTTTTTCATACCTTCTTATAAGTTCTTCTTTTAATCTTTTTTTAATATGTCCAAACCATCTTAAACAATATTCTCTCATTTTAGTCTCTATTGGTGTCACTCCTAATTTGTTTCTAATAACCTTATTATGTATCCGGTCTTTTCTTTTACGACCACTCATCTATCTCAACATGTTCATTTCTATAATAGACATCTTTTTTACATGTTGATGATTAACTGCCCAATACTCAAAACCATAAAACATAGTAGGTCTAATTGTTGCTTTATAATATTTACATTTTAACTTTAATGGTATCTTCTTATCACAAAGAATACCTGATGCTCTCCTCTCTATTTTAACCAACTAACATTAATTCTATGTGTAACATATCAATTCTTCTATCACTCTGAAAAATTGTCCCTTGGTATTTAAAACTTTCCTTTTGGGGATGCAATGTGTGCCAATTTTAATTTTTATGTTCTCTGAAATAATATCAAACTTACATTCCATATATTTTTATCTTTGTTCTACTAAGTCGGAGGCCTTTGCTTTCTAATGTTCCTCTTCATAGTTCCAATTTTCTATTAACTTTTTCCTTAGACTCTAACACTAACACAATGTCATATGCAAATAACATACACCAAGGTACTTCATCTTGAATATGTTTTGTTAACTCATTAATCACCATTATAAATAAGTATGGACTTAAAGTTGATCCTTGATGTAACCCAATATTAACTTCAAAGAAGTCTGTAATTCCTTCATGAATCCTCACACATGTTTTTATACCATGGTATGTGTCTCTTATAAGGTTAATGTATGTCAAGGGAATACCTCTTTTTTCCAAGGTTCTCCAAAGAACCTCCCTCGGTACCCTATCGTAAGTTTTTTCTAGGTCAATAAATATCATGTAAAGGTCTTTCTTTTTTACTCTAAAATGTCTCAAAAGGTGAATCGCTTTAACAATAGATCTGTCTGGCATGAATCCAAATTGGTTCTCCACTGTACTTGATACTTGTCTTAACCTACGTTCGATAATTCTTTCTCACAATTTCATAGTATGGCTCATTAACTTGATACCTCGATGAATGTCTCCCTTGTTCTTATATATGGATATAAGTGTACTCTCTTTCCATTTCTCGGGTATCTTTTGGTTTTTCTATATTTCATTAAATAGTCTTGTGAGCCAGGTGATTCCTATTTCTCCTAGTATTTTCAAACTTCTATAGGAATATTGTCTGGTCCTACCGATTTATCACCCTTCATATGGTATGTTTGTATGTCAAAAAATTTAATTGGTATATATTTTATATAGAGAAGCAATTTTAACCGGCATATTTTTCATACCAACCACAATTTTTGAGTGAGAATGTCAAATTCACATAAGACTGCAACTCTCTTAAAGTTTGATCTAATCTAACCCAATCGCAACCATACCTAAGTAGAATAGACAAAAAGCATATTTATTAAGCATGACAATGGGTATACCTACATGTATATATATAATAGATTACTATATGTACACCATTTT
Source organism: Brasenia schreberi (assembly GCA_036023115.1). Taxonomy (NCBI): domain Eukaryota; kingdom Viridiplantae; phylum Streptophyta; class Magnoliopsida; order Nymphaeales; family Cabombaceae; genus Brasenia; species Brasenia schreberi. The sequence goes on from JAYKKT010000072.1 coordinate 8,319,071, forward strand.
CCTGTCCATATTTTTTTTTTAAATTAAGAAATTACTCCTTATCACTTTCTCTCTCTTGTCACACCCAATTTCAACTTTTCTCTCCTCTCCCACCCAGTTCCAGCAAGTTTCCCTTGCATCACATCTTTTTACTTCGACGATCGATGTTTCATTTAGCGATGTTGTCTTCTTCATTGAACAATACATATTTTTACGAATCTTGTTGGAAAAAAAAAGAAAAAAGAAGAAGAACAAAAATAAAAATCAAGAACAAAAAAGGAGAAAAGTTAACGAAGAAATATAAAAAATTAAAAAAAGGGAGAATCGAGAACAAAAAATAAAATCAATAACAAGAAGAGCAACAACAATAAGAATCAATAAATATAATAAATAATAAATAATATCAAGTTCTCAACTCGAAATGTGGCACACTTTCCAAAGAGTGAGACATGGCTGAGTGAGACTGAGCTACATTTCGAGTCACGAATTTCACCTTATTCTTTTGTTTTGTTTTGAAGCAAAAATAAAATCAATACATCAAATCAACAAAATACCGACCAAATTACTCAAACTCTCTTCAAATAATCCTCCTTTTCTTTTCTTTTTTTTTTTCTTTTTCGATTGAATTCAAAACACTAATAAATGATCCAATATCGTGCATTAAATCAAATTTTAGGTCATGGGTCACCGAAAGAATGGTATGATATGGTGGACAGTAGGAGAAAAACGTACAAATGGAGAAAAAGATTGAGTTGGTAAGGGCATTATGATAATTTTTGGATTTTAGCAAGAGCAAAATTAAAATCAACCTAAAAAGGTTGTGTGGATAGTAAAACGAGGGGATTAATATTGCACACTCTTTTTTAAATAATAAAATTATCTCTTATAACTTTCTCTCTCCTCTCCCACCCAATTTTAGTGAGGGTTGATATGGTTGATTCTCTTCGTTTAGTGTTGCTACTTTCTTCACAACGGAATAATACATATTGTTGTTGAAAAAAGGAACAAGAAAAAAGAAAAGGAGAAGAACCAAGAACAAAAAATCAAAATCGAAAATAAAATCAATAACAAAATAGAAAACAACAATAATAAGAATTGAAAAAAGAATCAAGAAACATATGAGAAAATAAATAAATAAAATTGTTAAGTTCCTCAACCATCTGCTTCCTCTTCTTTTTCTTTCTTTTTTTATCATATTCAAAACACTATGAAAGGTAAATTGTTTAATATTGTGTATTGAATCAAACACTATGAGAGACGGAGAAGACGGATAGATTTTCAAACCTTAAGAATATCGAAGAAATTTTCAGATTTTAAGCAAAATCGGAATCATGACGAGAAAAAGTGTGGATAGTAAAGAAACTGTGTGTTTATCAATTGTGTATAAGAGGTGTCCATGCATCAATTCTTTGGTTACGGTATTGTAATATGCTATTTTAGGTTCGAATCCGGTTCTATTATTTCAAATGACAATCAATATGAAAGAGTAACTCCACAGCTACTGTAAGCGTCTCGCGTAAATGAGAACGATCTTCTAAAAGTATTTTTATATCCAAAAAACTAAAAGTATTCTTTTAACAACATTCACCATTAATTTATTTTAGGATTTTTTAAGATTCTTTTAAATTTAATATTAAATTAGAAAAAGAGTGAACTGATGGTTCAACTTCTACATTAAAACTGTTGGTTACTGACTTTTCATACTCAAACCCGAACTTAATCGAGTAAGATAATCCCCACTCCTTCAGTCGGTTCGGGTTGATGGGAGGGCGCTTTGGCGCTGTTGGTGTTGGTGGGGAGTTCGACTCCCAGAGAGAGTGCATGTTGGGGTGTCAATCGGGGGCACTTTTGAGAATCGGACGCCTCTCCCTCTCCCTCTCTCTCTCTCTCTCTCTCTCTCTCTCTCTCTGATGGCCGAGGCCGCTTCACCATTGATTTTGAGCCACTTCGTTGCATTGTCAAACTCGGTCGGTTATTCCTCTCTCTTCACAGTTTCTCTCGTAGCACTCGTAACTAATTGATGTAAATCGATGATATTCTTTCAATCTGCGAAAATCAAATTGGTTTCGTTCTGCACAAACTTTGGCTTCTTTATTAGTTGTTGTACTTTCATTGTTCTAAATCCACACTCCTAATGTAGTGGGTTCCATGTTCCATTTAATCGGAACTATTAATTCATAGCCTGCATTGGTTCTTAAGCTAAAATTCTAAGTATTATTCAATCTTGGTGCTTCTTAAGCGACATTGTCAGAGCCCCGCTGAAAATGCTTGATTGGACGCGCTGTAGGTTTCTTTATCAAGAATTTCTGCTGGATTTCTGTTCGGTTATTTTACTGCTGCACATATTAAGACATGCAATTCATTGCTTTGCTGGTTCACCAACTTCATCGTAACCGAGTAACTTGGAGTTGGTGTTCACATTCTGCGACTTGGACTGCAGTGACTCACAAAAATGATCTCCAATGCATTAAGGATGAAAATCTTGGTCTAGTTGCATCCCATTAGAGGGAGAGTGTCACGACTTCCTCGAAAACGGTGCATACCATGGACTGGAGTAAGTGACCAGGAATTCCTCCAACTATTCCTTGGTCACGGAGCAGGTACATAAATGTGTGATTACATCAACTAAATATTTCAAGCAACATTCGATCCTTGGAGCTTTCTGATATTAACCAGACGTCGAGTAGTACTCTTATGGCATTTTCACATCTCACTAGACCCACTTATTTAAGAATCGCATTAAGCGGAATTAAGGGTAGACTTCCATCATCGTGGCATTCAGTCGGTGTTCTCTATATGGATCTCTTCCAACAGTATAAGCGGTCCTATTCCTTAATATTTTACTTCACTTTCCAACTTCACTTATTTAGACCTCAGCGAGAACCAACTCATTGGGATGATTCCTGCGTGTCTTCTCAGTCTCTCGTCACTTTTGTAAAAAAATCAGTTCTTTAGTTCGGTTAGCTTCAATTATCAAGTTTGAAAAAATCGTGGTACTCATTATGGGGCAAAAGCACTTCACCTACAACAGACGAATTGTCTGTCCAACTTTGTCTACGCATTCAAATACATCCTACGGATTGTACATAGGAATTTCTACCTACATATAGAAGAAATTGTCTGGTTATCACATCACGGCACATGCTTCTAAGGAAACACCATTTTTCATCATGGTCTCTTGCCACAATTAGGGCATTATATCTTCAGGAATTTCTACCTACATATAGAAGAAATTGTCTGTGTGCGTGCATTCTGTGGACAAACAAAATGGCAACTTGGAATCAAAGAAGCACGCCCACTTAGTTTGGGAGAAGGCTTGATTTTGGTTAGTAGAATGGCTGTAACTTTATATTCACTATTCACTATTTTCATGTCAGATTAATGACACAAGTGGTTCATGGTTTTAGATGTAAGAATAGCTGGTGACATCGGAACGGGAAGAATTTGTGGTTTTCTTGTTGAAGTTCCAACTTTCGACCTAGTGGTGATCCTTATGGCTAAATCATCAATGTGCTCAGCAGAAGATCCAGCGAAAAAGCACTGAAACATTATTATGCTTTTTTCAGGAAAAAATGAACTGATGTCATAAGAGTTTGAGTATCAACACCAATAGAGAGGCCACTCTGCAAAGATATTTTGAACTCTTAAGGTCCTGAGGGAGAGTTACACACACAGATATCCGCTTACTCTTTCATAAAAAATGCATACAGTTACAAGGACAAAACAAACTTCAATAGTTCTTTTTCTCCATAAATTTATCAGTTGGTTGGACGAATTCTTAAGAACTTTTAGACATAGTCTGTGTGGTATTGATTCATGGTAGCTGCCACCATATGATGAGGATTTGTCAATACCATTTTATGGCTAGTTTGAAATTTAGTAACGCATACAAGTCAACTGAGATTTGTTGTTTATTAAGTTGGGCCTGACAGATTTATTGACGTAAATGAGAATAACACCAACATGCATCTCCATATCAAAACACAAATTGGGTCCGCACTGCATCTCAAATTCACATCCACTCATTTTAGGCATTTTCATTGCAATTGGAAAGATTCAAATTTGATCTAGATTTAGTAGCATGTGGATGGGATAAGTTTTAGGCAGGATAATTATTATCCCTTTTAGTTATCAATTAGGGAAGTCATCGAAAAGGGAAATCTGATTTCATATAAGTACATCATCTGTAATTAGGTGAGAGCATAGAGATTTAGATCAGAAAGTCATGGAGTATCGAAATTCAGTCAATTTCTCTCTTTTCTTTCTTGTTCTCCTTGTTATAGCCTTCAATATCCTGCTAGCTTCCCACTTTCCTAGATCAATATACCTAGGCTACATTATTTTTTAACCAATAAACAATAATTTTACAATACGTTGTATGATTTTCAGGAGACTGACTCACTCCGGTCTCTGGCTGACAGCAACATCATGATCAGCCACTGGTCGTGTTCAAGGTTTATTACCATGATTTAGCTCAGGATGGTGGAAATGAGAACATGACAGCTGATGTCAGTTTTCTTTCTGTTCTTCCCGTTTCCCTTCTGTAACACCAATCTATACTTTTTTCTAGCCAAAATTCAATTCTATCGCTACAGGATAACTAGAACTTCTTTGTTTCACATGCCATTAGACTGTCATGAGGTTATCCTGCACAAGTGAGAGTTGATGTATATGAGAGGATTCAAATGTTTGACTATCTCGTGTATCCACCTTGTACTCGTGTGCTCTAAATTAAGTTTTTGAGTTTATTGTTGGCAGGCTTTACCTGAATCAGCTGGCCTTCATCATTCATTTGAAGAAGAACCTTTGTATCTCTTCAGCAACTGTAGCCCCATATAAACCAGCTCTAAATAAAAAGGATCTCTCACAGTAATGAAAGGAGGAGGGTTGCGTTAGGCTTCCAACAGTCAGCATAAAACTTTGTCGGACTTATCTACCATGAATTCTACAGCATGGCACAAGATAGAGCTATGTAGAAACAAAGAATCCATGTAGCTGACCCATCTAGTATAGAAAAAGGCTTAGTTGTTGTTGTTTGTTTCACAGTAATGAAAGGAGATTCACATGACTTCATGCGAGACATGAGGGGTAATGTCAAAATACAAGTGAAGTTTTTAATAAGTTCATTCCAGAAGAGATTCACAAGAGAGTATTGAATGAAGGACAGGTTATAAAAACCATCATGGGAAACAGAAATATAAAAACCATCATGGAAACAGAAAGAATCTCTCACTGTGATGAAAGGAATCCCATGACTACATGTCATACATGAGCAATAATGTTGAAATACAAGTGAAATGTTTAACAAGCTCCTTCTAGAAAAGATTCATGGGTGACAGAACCAAATGAAGCACAAATTTGACATTGTTGGTATGTTCTACAAAGGATGAAAATATGGTTTTATAAAAAGCAGAGATTGCGAAATTGGAAGTAAACTTCAAAGATAATGCTTGTTTTGGTAATGTTGTCATGACATATGGCTTTAAATGCAGTGGTTCTAAATCACAGCAGTTTGAAAGCATTGTCTTTTCTTTAAGCTTGGATGGGATCTTGTTGTCATGACATGTAGAGCCATATTGGCTTGGGAGCCATTTAGTGTTCTTGCTCATTTCTGTTTTACAAGCAGTTTGTGGTACCATTTGCTTGATACACATCGGTTGACATTTTTGTGTTCTTGTTGATCCATGCATTTGAAATATGAACCTTTGATGCTTCTATAACAACTTCACGTGTATCTGCTAAGAGTTATGATAAAAAGCCATTCATATGAATCTTTCTTCTCAAATAAGCTATTTTTGAAAAGAATATTTGATGTTCTGTGCTGGAAAATGGGTTGATTCATGCATGGGAAATCTTTTCTAAACGCTATTTTGAAATATAGTGTTCTACAAGTCAGTTTACTTGATTAAGTTTGTCAGATATAACTTATTCATAGATTTGTTGTGCATGTCCATAATGCTTTTTTATCATGATCTTTGGCACTTTCTTTTTTTCATTGCAAATATTATCAGTCACTCAGATATGATGATAATTCTGATTCATTGGGCCTCGAAGGTCATGTATAATTCCTCTCCCTGACTGTAAATTATGTTTGTTTGTCTAGCTAGTTTTTCCTTTCAAACAAGAAAAACCTATTTGGAATTGTAATCCTGAGCATTTGACTAATTTCAGTCTCGTGTCAAGTAAAATACTCAAAGATCTCAACCATTCTCAATCCTTTGTTAGAAAGTAAAAAATACTGATGCAAGTTAGGTAGAACTTGAAATCATTGACACTCCACGTCATTTTGTAGGTTTAGTTGTCCTACAGAATCTTGTGAAGGTTTTGTCTCTTCGATGGAAGAACAAAATTTGTAGATAAATCGTGAATTGAACTTCAATTGACAGGAAGTTTCCAACAAAACACTGCCTGCACCACTGTTCCATAACCAAAAACAAAAAATCGTAGTAAGGTTTATAACGGCTGTCTTGTGAAGGACATCCTTGTTACCTTTCCTTTAGCATGTTGCTTGAAAGGAAAGGAAGGAAAAGATCTACTTTTACCAAATGATATTAAAAACATGATTCGGTCATCAATTCATTAAATTCGGCATACTATGAATTTAAAAGTAAAACACTATTCCTCCAATGAATGCAACTATAATAACAAAGATAGGAACTGCTCAATATCAATCATCAAAATCCGTCACACATGTAAGTGTTACACACCAAGTATTGCAAAGGAAAGTGCTAGGAAAGCTTAAGACAAGGAAAGGCTTCAATGCGGTCGGTGGTTGATGGAAAGAACTTATTTTTAATGACTGCAACTGTGGAGGTGCTTGTCGACTTGAGAGTATAAGTTCTAGAACTAGAACAAATTTGATATAACATGATCGGAATTTTGGGGAAAAGAGCTACTTGAGGCCATATCATATATAACATGTGAAGAACAGGATTCAGGACTCCATCATTAAGATAAGAAATATAAATTCTACCGGTCAATATGTTGATTAAAGGAGCGGAACAGCCACAGGTTGGATATGGTGGCTCAAGATGAATTATCCTGGTACTTAAGGATTTCGTTTTATTCAAACTTTCAGAAAAGTTGCTTAATGCTTAAAAGTAACTGTGTGTCCACAAATCTAGAATCCAGTGCCCTTCAATTTACCTCCACCGAAGCAAACAGATTCATGCAGCAGAAACTTTTTGCATGGCCATCATTTGCTTAAATAATGTTATAAACAATTAGCTATAGTACCGTGCATTTGACCAGACGTGAAATTGGTGCCCCATCTTCTCTTTGCTCAAGAAAAACAAGAAGCATTTCAAGAATTCCACTAGGATCCATGATATGGAAGGCTCTGGCACGCATATCTTCCTTATGAGAATAAAGGCAATTGTCACAGACAATAGAAGGCTTCCGGGACAGAATTTTTAGACCTCTGAATAACAGAAAATGCAGAGTATGAGAGAATAGCCGTGATAAACAGTAAAATCATCACGTACTCTTTGCAAAGTAAGACTATAGTGATGTACATGAGTACTGGCCTAATAGAGATGATATATAGATGGTAAAGGATCTCAACAATGTGTACCTGATCACGCACATGCACATACAGGAACAGACATGCAAGCAAGTAGATAAAAATATGTCATAATTGTATCATCAAACTTACAAGCACACAATTAATCAGCAATTTTCGCCAAAACCATGGAGACCTATACCAGAAAGAGAGGAGGCTCAAGAACGCAATTGTGATTCATGCAGTTCATGGTTCTTGGGATTAATAAAAAAGGACATGCTTTTTTAATATTTTTTGATTGTTATCTTTCAGAATTGAAAAACTGCATCTTAATACATACTATTAAAAAAAAATTGAAAAGAAAAGAATCAATGTGCCAGTTCCAAACTTAGTCCTCTTTTGGAGTTCTCCCGACAAGAGGCCTTTATTTGCATTTCCACGAAATGAGTTTCAATTGTTCGAGCAATGTCTGTACACAGACATGTCCCAGCTGTTCATGTTCAACATGATACACGATAAAAAATGGTTTGTCCATTCAACATCACTCACTATTAAAGAGTATTCCTTGATGAGTTCATCACCCATAACCAGACTAAAGATATGTGTAAAATCTTGATTTGAGGATTTCAGAAAGGTGCACGCTTTAATCAAGCACCCATTGGCGGCAATCCCAAGCACTGGAAACACTTCTAGAGAGGGAGGAATGCTAATCATGCTCTTCAACAAGTGTAGGTGCCTTAAACATGATTTTCGTATTGATATCCAACAGCAGCATATTTGTGTTTCACAAATCATCAGTCAGCCACATCCAGCAAAGCTTCTCCATTCGGGAAAGCATGGAATTTGAACCCTATTTCAAAATTAATTCTTACTTGGGGGTTTCTTCACCGGTATCATCTTCTCCAAGAACACCTGCTCTCAGTACGCTTTCTAGCATTCCTGCTGTCTGATACCTCAAAGCAAACGCTAGAAAGTTCCTGATACGGGCTGCTTTATGTCCATTCAGCCCCGTCATCATAGCCTGAGATCGAAGTTCCTGATACGGGCTGCTTTATGTATAGCCTATGAAACAGTAAAGCAACAATAAATAACTGATTTTCGGGCAACATTGAATGTGTTATAGATAACATGAAATACTATAAAGTTTGAAGAGGAGAGAGAGAGAATCCCAAACATAAACTCTTCCTCACCGCCACTCAATCTCATGAGAGAAATAACCAGGTTTCCTGAACAGGGGTTTTAAAAACACATGAAACCTAATGAGAATTCTAGACAAACTAAAGTTCATGCTAGCCATTTCCACCCCATTCATGCAATACCTAAAGTCAGCAATCATTAAACTAAAACACAGTATTCTAGACAAACACAATATTATCTTATAAAGGACCTAAGAAGAGAAGAATTGGGTATTTTTATCCAAATCGTGTGGCATTAGTCTCCGTCATTAGAACTTTGCTTTAAAAAGTTAAGAATACCACATGATACTTTTTGAAATTTACTAGAGATAAATTTTCATACTTGATGGAGATCATTACGTTCCCCTTGATTACTATCGTATCAAACCAATTGTAATGTTGTAGTTATATAAGTCTTGAATCTCCATAAGTATGTGAACAACGGTAAGAAAGACAAATACGAAATGAGGGTTATGAGGCTTTTTCTCCCACAAGTAGGCCATTTCACTTGTTTCTCACTTTTCCTCTCTTTTTTTTTCCAATTTAATGTTTCACATTTCACCACTTCAGGAAACAAGAAAACCTGGCATTTTACTTATCCATGATTATCTTTATTTTTCGCATAAATCTTCATTTACCAAAAGAAAAAGAAACTAGGTTGTCACAGTCCCAAAGCTCTCGATTCAAAGAGAGTTTCCCGGATCACACATCGACTCTTTTTTGGACATAGAAAAACGCAAAATGGTTTCCAGCTATACATTGTTATGTCAACAAGATGTCTCTGCCGTTTGAGGACAAAAGGTCATAGAAACAGTAGAGGGGGATGGTATGGCATTGGATGATCCGCAGAGGTGGTGAATCAGGGCACAAGCTAACAAAAAGTTCATGTTCCAGATTGCAGAAATGCTTGCTTACCAAACTCAACCCAAGCATAGATACATAGCCACAAAGCTACTCTCTTTTTTGAAGATATAACAGACAGAGAAAAGAGCGAAAAAGGGTAAGAAATTCTTACGTTTGAATGAGGCTAATGAGTTCATCTCCACCGTACGAACTCGTCGCCAATCTGGTAGTCACCTGTTGCAGTAAATTCCCGAAACCATCGAATTGCTACAAAAAGAGTTGGTAGCAAGACACATATCAATCTCCATTGGCCAACATTATAGGGAAGCCTCAACACCAAAACAACTAAGAGAGAATTACACAGAAAGTTCCATTCCAATTCCCCAAATTGAGCTTGATGAATCGATGCAGTGCGTCCGTACTTATAGACTCTTCGCGCTCTTTGAATTGCTCGATCATGCGAGATGAAGAAGACGACGACCTCAGAGCCGTCGATCGCCTGAACTTCGCTGGATTGATGGCTCGCGTTGGATTTGGGTTCGTATTCATTTGTTGGTGCGTACCACATTCAGGGCTTTAACAACGCCAAAGGCTGTCATTGGAGGAGAAGCCATGGTTGCTCTCTCTCTCTCTCTCTCTCTCTCTCTCTCTCTCTCTCTCTCTCTCTCTCTCTCTCTCTCTCTCTCTCTCCAATCACAAGGGGTAACGGTATCGCATGCTCTACGGGTTTTACAGGTAGCGCCAAAACACGCCCGAAGGAAGATCTCATTAACTAATTTATAGAACGACGACTAGACATGACCTCTTTGGAACCAGTAGATTTTCACCAATGAGTCTCTCTCTCACACACACATTATCACATATGCACCCTTAGGCATGTTCCTCGCTCTCTCCCTTTTACAACCACACGTTGGGAGAGTATGATGTGACCTCTGAAACCCGATCAAACCATACATGAAACAGAGTATCACTAGTTGTGTTTCATTCATGATGTGAAGCCCTTGGTATTAGAACGGTAAGCTCAGAATCACAATTGCATGTTTGATTCCTAGTAGTACTGTTTCTGTATTAGATAGGGTGGCAATACCGGAGAGAAAGAGATGTATTAGAACTGTAAGCTTAGAAAGATGCCATTGGGTCATGTGAAGTTCCTCCTGTGATGGTTAAAGTTTTTTCATCTAAAACTTTGGGTCCAAAACATAAGATCAACAAGGAGACCAATAATATGAAGACATGAATCTTAAACGCCAGATCAAGAACACAATATAAGGAAAGATAGAATGAAAGTATTTATTGCTAGCATTTATAGGACTAGGAAATTTCCTAATTATTATAGGTGATTAAAGTCTATAAACAGGGCAATGGTCTAATTGTAAAGAAATGTGTTCAAAATTATAGAATAGAATTGCTTTCTCAATTATTTCATCTCTTCGTCCCATTTGGTCCACCCATAGTCGTCGGAAAGCTCTCAACAATCCAAACTGAAATAACCCATAACTGGTTTATTTGTTATTTTATATGAATAATAGAGTTCAACTGAACACAAAATTTTGGTTTGGCTGTTTCATTCATCTCATTAAAACATTATATCTAAAATAAACTGAAAAAAACGGAGTACACATAAGTTCATATAAAGTGATTTGACATTTATGTAATGCCAGTTCTCAAGGCATTTAATGAATTTTTAAGTGAGTGGATTGAAAAGTTGAATTGAAAAGTTCAGTTGGGTCCACTTTAGTTATTTGGGTTTAACCAAATAATGCTCATCCCTACCTGTACCTATGCAAACATCAGTAATGAAAAATTTGGCAAATATTCTCTGCAAATCCAAACATTAAAATAGAGTAAGAAAGATTTCTTTATCTAGCTTCCAATGGTTCAAAAAGTACTAAAAAATGAGTTTTCTATAATGAGTTATACCATAAAACGAAGACCATACCGAGGATACTGAGAATAAGATTGTTGAAAAAATTCAGTTAGCAAGAAAAAATATTTAATTTCCAAGGTGCTTGAAATTTCTGTAAAACCTGAGAAAGTTTTAGAGCCCAAATTGCCGAAAATCTCTTGCTTGAATGTGGAATCAAAAGAGCTTAAATGATTTACTGAGAGAAGTATATTGAATGGGGAGACTATGAACATTGAGATCATATATTTTGGAGTTTTAGTTGAGAAGAAAGAAATCAAGAAGTCTGAAGTAGTCGTGTGCAGCCTCTACAAAAAAGAAAAGAAAACAGAGTTACATTTTCGAGAATTTTGTCCTTGAACTCACGATGAATTTCTAGTTGAAATTTCAAGTGAGTTATCTTCAAAAAGGACTCTTTTAAAAGATTATTTTTCTAAATTTTTGTATCTTCAACATCTTACTCAAATAATCAAGGTATTTTATTATCATGGAATTATAAGTAGAAAACATTTAAAGTAAAGTTTATCTTTACATATGATTGTGACTACCTAAAGCTCATATCTAAAACTGAAAATTTGCAGATCAAGGTTCTCCAAGTCAGCTCTCCAATGAAATAAGAATCTGATCAATCCAAGTTATTCCGGTTAATCGGTTCTAGATCCATGAAAACAAAACCAAAAGCCAATTTTTAATGAGATCTAAAACTGAACCAAACTGGAAATTTTGGTTTGCTTCAGTTAGGTTAATCGGTTTCAACAATTTAATGTTCAGCCCTACTTCCAATACGAGCATGTTTCCCTTTCCTTTCCTATATTTCATGTGGGTTCCACTTGAGTTGAGAAGGGCACGTGACACTAGCATTGCCACTTATCCCCATCCGCCGCCACTACCACCACTACCAAACATAGAAGAACACTATAAGGAAATAGTAGTCATTCTCGACAATTCCAGCATAAAAAATGGCTAGACTGGCCATCCAACCATTATCTCTGAAAGGATTACATTAAAGGAGGTCATAACGGTCATAATTGGCCAAAATTGCTGGGCGGTTACGGTGTTTATCCATAACCAACCGGATAAAGGCTCCAGAAAAAGGAAAGCCGAGTAGAGAATCCAGGAGGAAAATGGAGTAGGTGCTACTCTATAAATATAGAGCAGCGTAAGAGAATGAAATCATCGAATACTTACAGAAATTCCTCTCAAGCAAATCCTACTATGAGGAAACCTTGAAACACAAGAGTACACGTACCTGTTCACTAAAAGAAACCATCCGTTGCTGCATACTTGAGTGAGGTTTCAACGATTCGAAAATAGAGGATGCTAGAGAGTTGATCTGAATCGCCGAGGACGCTGGAGAATCAATCAGAAATGTCATCAATTGGTATAAGGGCCTCGTTTGTCCCTAAAAAAAGTATGTATTAGATGTATATATATAAAAAAGGGAGAACAAAGGTGAAAACAACTGAGTCAAGACGGGGCAGAAGTGGCAACAACTAGCTTGCGTCGAGACAGGGCAGAGGCATAAACAACTAGCCTATGTCGAGATAGAGCAACGGCGTAAACAACCAGCTTGAGTCGAGATAAAGTAGAGGCGTAAACAACCAGCCTGAGTCAAAACAGGGCAGAGGCGAAAACAGATAGCCTGCATCGATATAAGGCAGAAGGCAACAAGAGCCTAAGGAGAAAGGACAAGAGAAGAAGGTCGGCGGATAGTCATTAACGGACGCAAGAAAACCACCGACAGAACATCGGCCAGAAGGCCAGAGGGCGGCCACAAAAAAAACACTAACAGTACCCGACCAGAAGGCTAGTGGGTGGCTGTAGGCTAGGAAGTGGCGGACGAGAGGCACTTAATCGTGCTCCTCCTTTTCCCACTTCTCTCTCTTCTAGCTTTTACGCCCGACGATTTCAAAAAACCATGGGCAAAAACCAAAGTTTTTTTGAAACCACTCTCGGTTTTGAAAAACCGTCAGCCGTTTCGAGAAAACCGGCAAGGTAGTGGACTGAAAAGTCCATTCTGCCCCAGCTAGTTTTGTAAAATTTCAAAACTGCTACTAGATAAATTTACCAAAATATCCACATATTTTCAGATAAAAAGACTGTTCTGCCGTTATTCAAGTGAAAAATTAGTTTTGGCCTCTAGCAGTTTATAAAAATTAAGAAAATCGAGAGATTGAATTACTTTCTTGCCCTTATTGATTAAACTTTTTACAGAACTGCCATTGTATCAAAAGACATACCTATCCCTCTTTTTATGAAAATTACAATTGAGAGACAAAATTACACATTTACCCCTAATAAGTGACGAATTTTTAGACATACCAAACATCGATTTTATTGTTTTGTCCTTAGTCTTTATGAAAAATTACAAAACCAATGGATAAAATTATAGTTTTACCCCTAGTATTTTAAGAAATTAACAAAGGTATGAATTTTTTGGAAAAAATTACAGATTTATCCCATCTTGTTTTTATATTATAAATGAATTATTTTTAACTTATTTTTTAGATATTGTGCATCGTGCTAATTAGAGTTATGTTATTTGTGGTTTGTTGCTTGGCGAATGTTTTCTTTTTAGACCGTCTATTTATTAAAATTGTCAAACACATAAAAATAAACTTTAGAATATGTGTATCAGAACTGGCAAAGACGATAAAACTAAACAGTCTAAACTTCCAAACATGGAAGAGAAGTATATGCTTCCTCTAACACTTGAAGGTCTAGAGTGTCTTAAAAGAAACTGCGCATCCCCCACCACCAGACGTAACACAACAATAAATAGAAATATATAAAGCATTACACAATAGCAAGAACCGTTATGTTGACGTACATTGAGGATGATCTGATTAGGGTCTTCGAGGAATTTGAGATCCCGAAAGAGCTGTTCGATTCAATAACAACTAAATATGATACAACTGTCAAGCTACATGTTCACTTATTACTATGAAAATATAATTTCTTCAAAATGAAGGATGGGGATAATATAGTAGAATATGTAAACCTTATGTTGGTAATGACAATAGCTATGGCAAAATATACTCGAATCATTGGGTAAAACACAAGGATCCTGTATGTGGAATGAGATTCATTCTATTCCCTGTGCTAATCTGAATATGTAATATTATGTTGGAATTAAAAGAAAGAAAAACATGCACGTAAACAAATCACGAATTTATGATCCATGTACTTTCTCTACTGGGATGCACCATATTAAGTGGCGATGTAATAATTCGCCAGCTTGCTCAAGAATTGAGGCCTCAACGTTTTCCTTGTATCCGTATGATACTTTGTCATGATGTCAATTTCATTCAAATTAAGCCTTTGCAAGCTTTCCTCCATACTCATTTTGACATTCTTTAATCACTTTAAACTTTCTCTGTGAACCATTTCTTTCCTTAATATGACCAAAGACATGTTATGAGAGTAATGATTGACCTCCAATGGATAGGAATGCTCTACTCTTAAGAGAGGTACGTGCCTGCCTATCTCTTTTTGAATTCTTTATCTTTATCCTTTCTGCAATTTCTTTCGATGTCCATGTTCACTTAGTACCTATACTAACTCCAGTGACCAACTTGTTCATAACGTTCACAATTGTGAATGAAGATGGTAGTTGGTATGTGGCAAAGCCAAGACTGGAGCATATTAAATGCCAAGGTGATGATGCTTTTCCTTCTGCAACCACTTCTTTTTGTTGAAAAGACAAAACAACAAAAAAGTACTCAAACTCATTTCTTTATGTCTGGGTTAAAAATGACAGAAACTTTTGATGTTACAGGATCTTTTCGCTGGGAAAGGTGAATTCGTGGCAGTATGTTTTCAAAATCTGTTCAGTTATTCTTGTTAGTTTGTTGAAGGAAATGTAAATCTTCCATTAAAAGCACAAGTTAATTCACTGAGATAGGTGGTACAGACAAATAAAACGGAGAAAGCATACAGTAAACAGAAGACGGTACATAAGTCTCCTGGCATCTCAGTGATTCATGCCTATTAACTTTTGATTATGACTGTTCTGCTTTCACACATAGATGACTTTGAATTTCAATTTCTATTGTGGATAGTTATAATATCATATTAAATGTTCTGGGATGTTCCATATCTTTCTCCTGGATTTGTCTGTCACGGAAATGTCCATTTGTCCCATTGTGTTTCCATTTCTTGTGCTTATCGTTGCCAATATGTCTGAAGATCTCGATTCTCTAGCTGGCAACATCCACCCTGGTCACCTACGTTAGAACAGGTCTATAAATTTGGACAGAGCGGTACAAGATGCCAGGCTGGGTCTTCTTGATTTTAAAACATTGGAAAAGGGATGATAAATTGATAGCTATCTTCTTGATCGAGACTTTTATATGAATGCAATCGCTGGACTGGATATTGTAAAGTGCAAGTCTGTTTGTTTTAGATAAAAAGCCCACCAGTTTTTTCTGAAGAAAATAGAAGCCGTGTTTAAAATGAAGATACAGGAAAGATGCTACCCCTTGGATTGACACGGTTACCAGTGCCATTGACCGAGAAGGGGAATGGATCACCAATTTTTGGAAAAGTATCGTTGGTTTTCACAGATACTGCAACATGGAGGTGCCTACTAAAAGATGACTTCCTGTTTTTCCCCAAGGAAGCATTAAGACTAGTCGGTTAACTTCATCTGGAAAAAGGTTGAAAGAATACTCCTTGAAGAATTTCTCTTCAATCAACATATTGGCCAAAACCTTGCTTTAGCATGATTCCCTAGATGGTTAGGTATGAGAGTTAATGACATCCAGGAACTTTCAATAGGCCCTGCAAAGTCCTGGCATGAAAAACATTGACCAAGTACTACATATTTACCTGTTAATGGAGGAATTATTTGGCATCTGTTACTGATACACAACTCTCTGCACGGCAGCAAAACGATGCTTCAAGCGACAACCAAAACCACGGTAGAGGCACGAAGAGAACAGTCTTCCATCTAAGCTTCCTTCTCTAGCAGTTTTATATTGTAATTAGCATATCAGTGCCCGTATCATATAGGACACTGATACGCGATAATCATATTGCATCGTACGATACAGTAATATTAAATATTGAAAAAATAAAAAATCACAAAAAAATCATCCCGTATTGTAATATAATACATCATGCGATATTGAGTGTATCATATGATACAATAACCGTATCACAGTAGATCATATGATATGTTGCTATATATGTCTAGTAATACATTTACTTATTTACTTATATGTACCATATTCTCGTACCGTATGCGATAAAATCATACTGTTTTTACAACATTGACGTGGACACTTGTTTAATGCGTGTGATTTTCCCTGTTGAGAAGGGGAGTTCTTTGGGCCTTTAGATATGACAGGTTTGGATCCTTAACTTGCTTTAGGAAATGCTCTCTAGATGATGAACACTCAAAACTACTTCATGAAAGAGGAGGATCCATGTGTATATCCACAAACGCTTGCAGCAGAACTTTTGATAAAACTTGAGTAGTTAATGTAAAGTTCGTTGCCCTTGCTTTTGATACCTACGAAACACTGAGATAAGAAGCTTTCAAATCCTTCCTCCTTGTCTGTCCTTGGGATGCTGTTGAAAACTCTTTCCTAACCTTAATGATGCTAGTGTTGGAGATGGGAGATCAATATTGTTGCATTTGTTTCTTTAAATGAGGAGGGTTGAAATGGGAGATCAATATGGTTTCAAATCCTTCCGAAACCATTTGCATTTGTTCTCCTCCTAACCTTAACTCCGCCCATGTAAAGGATCACCCTTGTATTGCCGGTCCCAAGCTCGGATAAAGGAAGAGGGTTGTGTTAGGCTTCCGACAGCCAGCGTAAAACTTCGTCAGATTTCTACAACATGGGTTACAAAAATTATGAGCATTGCTTTGGGGCGTTCCCACCTAGCGACGTGTTGCAGAGCCCGAATGCAGTAAGAAGTAAGCAAGGGCCACTACATTTTCGCCCGAATGTAGTGAATCAATTGCAGAGAGGGTTCCCACATCATGGACAGGTGTGGGTAAAGAAGTTAGTCCCGCTACATTGCCACCCGAATGTAGTGAAAAATTTTCAGAGAGGGTCTTCGCATTTTGATTATGGACGGATGCGGGAGGTAAGGAAGCTAGTCCTAGATAATAAGATTTGTATTAGTTCTTGGAATATCGAAACATTATCGGGTAAGCTAATGGAGGTGGTAGATACTATGATTCGAAGAAAGATTCATATTCTATGTTTACAAGAGACAAAATGGGTTGGAGAAAAAGCAAAGGAGATAGAGGATACAGGTTTTAAATTATGGTACTCAGGTAAAGAAAAGGCCCGAAACAGAGTTGGTATTATTATAAATAAAGATTTAAAGGAGAGTGTAGTAGACATACAATGATATGGTGACCGAATCATGACATTGAAATTAGTGTTAGGAGCAGAGGTTTTGAATATAGTTTGTGCTTACGCACCCCAAGTAGGACTAGAAGATAGTATAAAGACAGTTTTTTGGGAAGAGTTAGATAAGGTGTTTCAAAAGATTCCACAAAGGGAGATGATTTGTTTAGGAGGAGATTTAAATGGACATGTCGGTAAAGAGGCATTAGGATATCAAGGGATTCATGGAAACTTTGGTTATGGGGATATAAACGAGGAAGGTAGGGAGATTTTAAATTTTGCTATGTCATTTGATCTCTTTATAGTCAATACAATCTTCAAAAAACGAGATGAACATTTAATTACTTATAAGAGTGGCTTATCACAAACACAAATTGATTACTTTATTTGTAGAAAAAAAGATAGAGTGTGTTGTAAAGATTGTAAGGTAATTCCAGGAGAAAGCTTAACCACCCAACATCGACTTTTAGTTATGAATTTACAAATAAAAAAATGGACAGAGAAGAAAAGAGTGCATCGAGCTATTCGGACTAAATGGTGGAACCTCAAAAGCGAGAAAGAAGATATATTTAAACAGAAAGTCCTTCAAGGAGATGTTTGGAATTATGTTGGCACACCCTGTGATATGTGGAACAATATAGCTATATATATTAGGAAAGTGGCGAAAGATGTGTTAGGGGTATCTAAGAGAGGTGTACCGGCACAAAAAGAAGCTTGGTGGTGGAGTGAAGTAGTACAAAATAAAATCAAGGCAAAGAGGGCATGTTACAAATTACATTATGCTAAGAAAACTAGTGAAACTTTAGAAGCTTATAAGAAAGCAAAGAAGGAAGCAAAAAAGGCCGTTAGTGAAGCAAAAACTAAGATTTGGGAGGACTTATATAAAAAACTCAACTCAAAAGAGGGTGAAAGAGATATTTTTAGGATAGCTAGGGCTAGAGATAAGAAAACTAAAGATCTTAATTATGTTAGATGCATAGAAGACGAGGATGAAAAAATTCTAGTGGCAAATGATGATATAAGAAATAGATGGAAAAACTATTTTTATAATTTTTTTAATGAAAATAAAGATGTTAGTATTAGTTTAGGAGATTTAGTCAAGTCGGAAAAGTATATAAACCACAATTTTTACCGACGTATTCAAAAGAATGAAGTCAAAGAGGCTCTTAAACATATGAAGAGTGGTAAATCGGTAGGACCAGATAATATTCCTATAGAAGTTTGGAAAATACTAGGAGAAATAGGAATCACTTGGCTCACAAGACTATTTAATGAAATATGGAAAAACCAAAAGATGCCCGAGGAATGGAGAGAAAGTACACTTATACCCGTATATAAGAACAAGGGAGACATTCAAAATTGTGCGAATTATCGAGGTATCAAGTTAATGAGTCATACTATGAAATTATAGGAAAGAATTATTGAACGTAGGTTAAGACAAGTATCAAGTACAACAGAGAACCAATTTGGATTTGTGCCAGGTAGATCTACTATTGAAGCGATTCACCTTTTGAGACGTCTTACGGAACATTTTAGAGCAAAAAAGAAAGACCTTCATATGATATTTATTGATCTAGAAAAAGCTTATGATAGGGTACCGAGGGACGTTCTTTGGAGAACTTTAGAAAAAAGAGGTATCCCATTGACATATATTAACCTTATCAGAGACATGTATGATGGTGCAAAAACATGTGTGAGGACTCATGAAGAAACGACAGACTTCTTTGAAGTTAATATTGGGTTACATCAAGGATCAACTTTAAGTCCATACTTATTTATAATGGTGATGGATGAGTTAACAAAACATATTCAAGATGAAGTACCTTGGTGTATGTTATTTGCAGATGACATTGTATTAGTGGAGGAGTCTAAGGAAAAAGTTAATAGAAAATTGGAACTATGGAGAGAAACATTAGAAAACAAAGGCCTCCGACTTAGTAGAACAAAGACAGAATATATGGAATGTAAGTTTGATCATTTGGCTACTTCAGAGGACATAGAAATTAAAATTGGCACACATTGCATTCCCCAAAAGGAAAGTTTTAAATACCTAGGGTCAATTTTTCAAAGTGATGGAAGAATTGATGGAGATGTTACACATAGAATTAATGCTGGTTGGTTAAAATGGAGAGGAGCATCAAGTATTCTTTGTGATAAGAAGATACCATTAAAATTAAAAGGTAAATATTATAGAGCAGCAATTAGGCCTGCCATGTTTTATGGTTCTGAGTGTTGGGAAGTTAATCATCAAGATGTACAAAAGATGTCTGTGACAGAAATGAAGATGTTGAGATGGATGAGTGGTCATACAAGAAAAGACCGTATACATAATGAGGTTATTAGAAACAAATTAGGAGTGGCACCAATAGAGGATAAAATGAGAGAACATCGTTTAAGATGGTTTGGACATATAGAAAGAAGATCAAAAGAAGAACCTGTAAGAAGGTTAGAAAAACTAAATTTGGAAAGTATTAAAAGAGTTAGAGGACGACCACAAAAGTGTTGGAAAGAAACAATAAAGAATGATCTAGCATATTGTGAGTTAACTGCTAACATGGCACACGATAGGGATCTGTGGAAACAAAGAATCCATGTAGCCGACCCCGTCTAGTATGGAAAAAGGCTTAGTTGTTGTTGTTGTTGTTTCTTTAAATAGTTTTCATTTTAGCACCATAAAGGGAGAAACTGAATGTTTGTTTGTTCCTTGTACTCATCGGTCGTTAACTTGTTCATTTGTCCCTGTGTGGCGTGTGCGTGTCTGAAATGATCCCCGTTCTTTAACACCTTTTCTTCCAAAATTGGGAATTACAGTGGAATTCACGGTGGACCCTCCTGATACAACTGGAGGAATGATAACGAAGATAACAGAAGCTGCCATGATTGAGAAGCTTCGGGATAATTGTTTTACATTGTAAAGGTAAATATCTCATGCATTTGCCTTTGTATATCATTTCAAGTTTTCTTGTTATATTAGTAACACACTTTGATTTGTTTATTAGGCTGGTACAAGTCACAGTCTCAAGGCCTTGAAAGGAGAATGACCAATCAGAGGAAGCATGGCTTGGAACTGTTGTCCGTTCCTCAAAGCAAATCGTTTGAAGCCCAAGTATATATTTCAGATCTAATGACATCGCCCATCAAAAGGCTGGATTTACTAGTTTTTTTAAAGTTAAGTACTGGATTTAATTGATTTGGAATATTAAAAGATGTAACGCTAATTGGCCTCCGTAGGGTGTCAAACATCTGAAGGAGTCTTTGTCTTGTATTCACCCATCTCTTATGTAGGCTGCTCCTTGGGCTCATCTCAGCTAGTTCAGTGGCCTTCGAGTTAAGTTGACTCGGTGCTTTGTTTTGTGTTTTGAAACTCATCCACAAGGAACAAGATCTATAGTTAGGGATGCTGTTGTTGGGGGCTTTGGTACCCTATCGTAGGGTCGTCGGCTTTTTTGAAAGAACTGGTTGATCCCAAAACTATAAACATTATTAAAAACTTGAAAATAGATTTAATATTGTAATATATGAAATCTTTCTCGGTAAAAAGGAGTAGTTCATCCCAGGCTTCAACCCTGTTCTTTGAAGAGGGGCATGTGTTAATTCTACAGCATCTGCAGCTCATGCTGTAGTTGCAAAGTTGTAGCAACTTTCTTAATGCTCCTTATGAAGCTGGCTGCTCTTTTCTCTGAAGGAAAAGCGGAGTTATCTTTCTCATATATAAGTTCACCAATTCTTGGTGTGTCCATGCACGAATTTGTAGTTTCCATTCAAGATAAAAACTATCATTATTGCGATCGATAAAACAACATTCAAAACACTTTGCTAATGATGGGTCATTATTGGATTTTAAGATCTACATGAAATTGGGTCACAATGAAAATTTTGTTGAAAACTTTTCTATTGAAAACAGAAGAATCAACACTTTCACCTTTACGACCAATCTTCTTTTGATTGAAGATCTACACATGACAAACATGAGACTGCTTGTTAAGCTATGTTCAGCTAGGCTTTCATCTACTTAAGATCCACATAATACTTACATGTGTATGTGTGTGTGGGCGTGTGTCTGAGAAAGATAGAGATTCAGCGATCTCCCCAAGAGGAGTAACCGTCGCTTTCTCCAATCTCTCCTGCTCTCCCTTCTTGTTCTCCTCCTCCCTCTCCTTTTTCTTCCTCCTCTTTCTTCAACATTCTCCTCATTTTCTTTGGGAGAGCTTGTCTCCCATAGCGGGCTGACCAGGCTCGAAGCGGTAAGACGCTAAATAATTTGATAACGGATAACGATCGCCTTCTCCACCACCTAAACAATGACGTTTAATACGATACCAAACAAGAACCAAATTGGCAAAAACAATGATGGAAATCTTTTCAATCTTTAAACTCCTCATCAAATTGAAAAACTTCTCCTTGTTGCCCATCCACACGTGCGTTCAGAATTAACTTTTAGAACAAAACTTTCAATCAAATTGCCGTTTTATAATTGAGGAAATTTCTTGATATACACCATCTTTCAAGCGATATTCTATGTAATGCACCATTTTTTGCTGAATTCCAGATTCATGCCGAACTTTTTGCTTTCAACTAGCTAGGGTTGCCGAATGGCAGATCAAACCTGCTCGTGTTTCGGCTGGTTTCTTCTAGTTCTAGGCTCATCTCAGCTTGGCCGAAGATCCGGAACGAAACTAGCTAGGGTTGGTTCACATAAGCTAGTGAGACCAGCTACCAGCAAAATTTTTTAGCCCGCTTAACAAGCTGGAATTTCCCTTTTTCAATGAAAAGTAAAGCTTATTGATCAAGCTTGAATAAGTTTAAATGCATAACGAGACAAGTTAATATGGAATCATACACGAACGCGATGATGTCCAAGAGATAGTGTTGTAGTTGCAAACAGAAAAATACAACTACAAGAGCACAACACGAAACGCAAAATCCTAGTAAGATAACGCCAATTATGAAAGCCCAACACAATTTACTACCTGAAAAGTTCTTGCCTGCATCCACCCAAAGTTAAAAAAAGGAAAAAGATCGAGCTGTATGCGTCCTGTATGAGAAAATGCATGGTTTTTTGGTTTAGTTTTTCGGGTATGGACGGGTTACCAAGCGTGACACGAATTTTTCCACCCCAACCAACCCGATCTGCTTGGTCATTATCAGCGAAAGTCAGTTAAAGCACCACGAATTTCACTAAATCAAGTTGCCTGACATGGAAATATCAGGTAAAGAGTAGGTTCGAACCCGAAATGTTTTCCCGTTCCAATTATTTTCCAACCCACCTAGCAACGGTCAACCCATATGCACACGTGTATAATGAAAGAAAAGCAGGATCCACACGTGTATAAGAAAAATCGGATATTTCTAAAACCTTCCACGAACAGCCACTTTTTTTCTAAAACCTACCACAGAAAGAAGAAAATTGTTTTTCTTGTGACTAGGGCTGGCAAGTGATGGCGGATCTACATTGAGACGAGGTAGAAGAGACTCCACCTGAAATTCGAAAAACCAATGAAAAATTAAGAGACTCCATCCAACTAGCCATGAGCTCGTTCATGTTCAGTTCAAACAAAATGAGAAAAACACGAGCTGACTAATTATGTTTATTAGAGTGCGTGTGTTCGAACTTGAGCTGGGGCCTATAAGCTTATGCAATTAATGATGTAATGTCTATAAAACCTATTTAAAAACTAAAATTTCACTTATTTCTTAGCTAGAAAATCAAAATTTGAAACGAAATTACAGTAAAAAAAGTCAATTATTTTTTTAACTTTAACGATTGATTCATATTTATTAGTCTAAGTTTACGTAGTTTAGATTATTTGAGTCGTAACAGCTATGCTTGAAGTGTAAATCTAATATGCATGCAACCCATGGGAATCGTACTCCGGCCATAGAAACATGGGACTCGAGAGTCCTACCGTTGAGCTAACGCTCTCGGTGCTACCCCTCATCTTTTTCTCCCTTTTCTTTTTCCGACTCACTCTTAGTTCGCGACCAATATACGGGGCACCGAGAGGAAGACAAGGAGGAGTTGGTAGTTGTTGGGGAAGAAGAGGAGTGTGATGGTCACGAAACCGGTGTGTAGGCGGGGAGATGATCGGATTCAGGCGATGCTTCCGCAGAGAGGTTGTTTTCTTGGATCTCTTCGTCCTGACCACCATCGTCTCTGGTGACTCCCTGAAGACGGACAGAGACTCTCTCATCGACCTGAAGGCATTCTTCAGACAGAGAAACACTGTTTACCGCGGGAAGTATGAATTGTGGACGGAGTATGA
Organism: Brasenia schreberi; assembly: GCA_036023115.1. NCBI lineage: Eukaryota > Viridiplantae > Streptophyta > Magnoliopsida > Nymphaeales > Cabombaceae > Brasenia > Brasenia schreberi. Next base: position 8,343,103 of record JAYKKT010000072.1, read on the forward strand.
CGCGTCTCCGTGTAGGTGGCCGGGGATCACTTGCACCGGCGGCCGGCTCACCGGAATCGACATGTCCAACTCCACGACTCGGGGAGGATTGTACCCTCGCTTCTCCTCTCTCACAGCACTTCAAAGTTTGGATCTTTCACTGAATGCTTTCAGCGGCCAGATTCCGGCGGACCTAGACCGGATTGCCAGCCTCCGGTACCTGAACCTCTCTTTCAACATCCTCGAAGGGGAGCTGAACGTCTCCGGATTGGTAAACCTCGAGACTTTGGATGTCACAGTGAACCGTCTCGGGGGAGGGATCAAAACGAGTTTCCCGCCCAATTGCGGAAAGCTTGTCACTGTGAATCTTACTGGGAACCGATTCTCCGGTGACATTCTTGGCTGCTTCGATGGGTGCTCCATGGTCCGCTCTCTTGATCTCAGCGCTAATTTGTTCTCCGGACCCCTGTGGCAAGGGTTCGCCAGGCTGAGTGAATTCTCTATCTCGGAGAACAACATCTCCGGCGACTTGAGGACTGAGATTTTCACCAGAGGTTGTAATCTTCAGCTCTAGACCTGTCGGAAAACGCGATAGGGGAAAGGATTCCACCCAAAATTGCCAGATGCAGGAGCTTAGAGGTACTGAATGTGTGGGGAAATAAGCTTCCCGGGAAAATACCGACGGAAATCGGTACTTTGACGGGATTGAAAGTTCTCGTCTTGGGAAACAACAGCTTCGATCCGGATGTGCCCGTCAGTCTTGTGAATTGTTCCAAGTTAACGTTTCTCGACCTCAGCAGGAACAATTTCGCGGGAAATATTCAAAAGACGATTGGCCAGTTCCGGCAGATTCGGTCGCTATCCCTCCAAGGTAACCTCTATACTGGAGGGATCGTCTCGTCCGGCATTCTCAATATTCCTAACTTAACTCGCTTAGATCTCAGCTTCAACCGATTCTCCGGGAATCTACCAGTGGAGTTCGCCCAAGTTTCAAGCCTCAAATACCTTGTCCTCACTGGCAACTCATTTTCCGGCAGCATTCCACCAGAATTCGGCAATATCACGGGGCTCCAAGCGCTTGATATCTCCTACAACCAGCTTACCGGAAAAATCCCGAAGGAAATTGGGAAATTAACGTCGCTCCTCTGGCTTATGCTTGCCGAGAACTCTCTCACAGGGGAAATCCCTCCAGAGATTGGTAACTGCAATAGCTTATTATGGCTGAACCTCGCCGATAATATGTTCTCCGGCAGCCTTCCAAGAGGGATATCCAAGATAGGCAACAACCCGGATCCAACTTTTGTGTTTAACCAGCAGAACCTCGTTGATCCTGTGGGCTCCGTTGAGTGCCTCACGATGAAGCGGTGGATTCCAGCGATGTACCCGCCATTCAGCTTCGTCTACACTCTTCTAAACCGCAGAAGTTGCCGAGGGATCTGGGACAGTGTTCTCAAGGGTCAGGCACTCTTTCCATTATGTGAAAAATACGGCAACAAAGTCATCCAAAAGTTCGCCATCTCCGGCTACCTCCAACTTACTGGGAACAACTTCTCCGGCGAGATCCCTGCCTCACTAGGCGAGATGAAGACGCTCAGCCTCATCAATCTCGGATACAACGGCTTCTCCAGCAGCCTCCCTCCTGAGCTCAGCAGGATCCCACTTGAAGTGCTCAATGTAACTTATAATAATATCTCCGGTCAGATCCCTGATGAGCTCGGCGACCTCACGTGCCTGCAGAGCCTAGACCTCTCCTGGAACAACTTTTCCGGCCAGTTCCCGACAGCTTCCTTGTCGCGACTCAGCCAATTAAACAAATTTAGCGTTTCATTCAATCCGCTACTTAGCGGCACGGTGACGATGTTAGGCCAACTCGGAACTTTCGACCAGAGCTCCTTCCAAGGTGACCCCAACCTTTGCATCCTTGATGGTACCAATTCCACCTGCAAGTCACAGCTGCCGCGAGCTGTTAAGACTGTTCGACGTCACCGCACAGCTGCAGTTTTCTCGCTTGTGTTTCCGGCGTTCAGCTTGGGCCTCATACTATGTGCGATCCTCTCCGTCATCTTTTGTCATATTAGCGGAAATTCAATGGCGAACGGCTCCATGGACGAGTTGACTCTTGTCAACACAAAGGCTGCACTTGATGCCACGCCAACATCTTCATCTTCATTCCCTTCGTCCTCCGATCCAGTTAAAGTTTTCCGACTCGACAAAACGGCATTCAGCTATAGTGACATCTTAGTGGCGACTGAAAACTTTTCCAAGAGGAGAATTGTGGGGAATGGCGGGTTCGGGACGGTGTACCGAGGAACGCTGCCGGACGGGAGGGAGATGGCAGCAAAGAAACTGCAAAGGGAGGGTGCTGAGGCTGAAAAGGAGTTCCGAGCTGAGATGGAGGAATTGAGCGGAGGCGGCATGGGGTGGCGCCACCCGAACCTAGTGACATTGTATGGTTGGTGCCTCTTCGGGCGGGAGAAGCTACTCGTCTACGAGTTCATACCGGGAGGAAGCCTAGAGCAAGCGGTGTCGGAGAAGCGGCTCGGCGGGTGGCGACGCCGAATCGAGGTAGCAGAAGGCGTGGCGAGGGCGCTCGTGTACCTCCACCACGAGTGCTACCCGCCCGTGGTACACCGAGATGTGAAGGCGAGTAACGTGCTAGTGGACGCCGCCGGCCAAGCGCGGGTGACCGACTTCGGTCTAGCGAGGGTAGTGGGGCCGGGAGATAGCCATGTCAGCACGGTGATTGCCGGTTCAGTTGGCTACGTGGCACCGGAATACGGGCAGACGTGGAGGGCCACTACAAGGGGTGACGTGTACAGCTTCGGAGTCCTCGTCATGGAGCTGGTGACAGGGCGGAGGGCGATTGGCGAAGAGGGTGACGTGGCGCTGGTGGAGTGGGTAAAGGCTCTAGGGACGGGACCCACCTCAGGCTTGGATAAAGCTGTGGACGCCACAATGAAGGGCGTGGGGTTCGATCGGATGGTCAGGATGCTCGATTTGGCGCTGTCGTGTACGGATGAGATCCCACAAAGGAGGCCGGACATGAAGGAGGTGCTTTCCACGCTGGCAGAAATAAAAGTGGGCCCCGCATCACCACCAAACCCACCTTCCCGGTGAAGAAATGCCGATCTTTCGCCAAACCAACGTGGACTGGGCACGAATCCTTTTCCTTTACGGAATTGCCCTCATTCTTCTTGGTCAAGGACGTTACGTCCACTGTCCATTTGGGATGCAACCCGACGACCTTCTGACCAATGCTGACGTTCTTAATGCGTTAAACGGTTGTAAATTTCATTGTTTGTATCGTTAAATTTAAGATTCATTGATTCTTTCGTGACCAAGAAAGATGTGATTTCACATATACAGTTACCAATAGAACGCAACAGCTTTTCTTGTAAAAACCTCTGTGCGTGTGTGTATAGCTGGGAAGCTTTGTGAGAAATATATACATAAACTTCTCCACGTTAAAATAGGACTTTATTTTTAGGGCTATGTTGGGACAAATAATCTATGTAGCTCATTCCATCTATTTTAGAAAAAAGGTTTAGTTTTTGTTGATGGATTCTACTAAACATCACTAGTGTTTAACATCAAGAGGTTTAGAACTTTGGTGTTTCGCAGCTCGCATTCATAAATGTCAAGTAGTTCATAATATAATTGTCAATGATATATATATATATATATATATATATATATATATATATATATATATATATATATATATATATATATATATATATATATATATATATATATATATTTATGTGTGTGTGAGAGAGAGAGAGAGAGCGGGAACTACTAGACCAACTCCTTCGTTGACATTGTTTGATCATTACTATATTTAAATTGGTATCAATCCTTGTGCTAATATTAACAAATACCTCAATCTATATCGCTCATGCGATCGCACGAATGACACACATGGTTTACTAGAGTTTGGCATATGAGTGCCTCCAACAACTCCCAATTTTCTTATACATTAAACATGTTATTTGATGTATAATCTTACCTAAACATCTTCACCATTCGATCTTTGAGATTAACAATAAAAATTTAAATCACTTTAAATTAAATGTATTCATGTGAAAGTACAAAAGTATACCAGGATTGAATGGAGAAAATATTTATGTAAGCTTATGCATGAAACAACATTATTATGCAGCTAAGATTCTCTCCCTATATATACATTCATAACACAATTAACCTCTTTTTTCTTTTCTTTATCTATTTCGAGGACAAGTGAAGAAACAAAATAAGTCATCTAGTCTGATGACTGCATATAATATAATAAGTGAGTATTTTGGGCAAGATCTTTTGTGGTGTTCGGTGTAGAAAATTTGGATTCCGTACACCAGCAGATGGTAATAAAGTCCATGCGAGCAATGTATTCAGTAGCTTTAAGAGTATTAGGCGCCCACAATAATATTCTTTTTTGTGAAGTACGCCCCAGCCCAAACCACACCGAGTAACCCCGTTTGCATGGGGCTGGGCCGGTCCAGCCAGCTATAGGCATCCACATTTTTCTTTTTGAGAGAAAACGTGGCCAAGGCCCATTCCAAAGATCGTCACATATTCAGATGGTTAAATTTCCGATTTTTAATTTGTTATTACAAAATCTTTCTCATTTTCAGTTACTTGCTTCACAATTTTTCCATATTTTTAATTGGAACAAGGAAAGAATCTATGCAGGCCGACTCAAGTCATTCGAATCATCTTGCAGAACGGTTCGATTCGGAAACGGGTTCTGAGAAAACTGTTTAAGACCACACTAAGGGAAGACGGTCCGCTGCTGAAGTTGCAGCCGAAGTCTTGCCTTTTGCTCCAAGTCTCTATGACTTGAATTCCACACACGGAGGGGACGCGCATGGTTTCATTTTTCACACACGCCCATCCTTTTCCACCATGTAAAATCTACTCCATTTTGTTGATGATCAATATCTTTCATTTCTAAGACAAGTAACCTAAAATAAATAAATAATATATGAACAAAATATATAGTACGAAAAGAATATTCAGAACTTTATAAAGATTATTTAAAAATTCAAAGCTATATATAATCATGTGACTAACAATTATTAGCTTCAAGTTTAGAAAATCTACATTGATATGCACAAATGTCACGATTACCAAGAGTTCTTAGTTTTAGGTTTTTTCTACCAAGTGCCAAACGTAAATGTGCACATGAAACTGCAGTCAAATCCTAGTTCATCATATTCATATTTTTATAACCCAAGTAGAGACAATTTCAACATCTCGATTGCTTTAGTTTTCATTAAAAACTGTTTTCACTCAACCATGAATGATTGTTTCCGCTTCCTCACTTGTATATACCTACCTTGCATTAGAATTCTCTGCAAAAGTATTGTTAATTCAGATGGAATAAACACGTCAGGAAGATCAAAGTCGACATGCAAATCAACATTGTTGATTAAATTTCTCCTTTTCAGGTTTGTTGCATGCACAAACTCACGGTATTGGGAATGAAGAACATAATAAAATGTACTGAAGCCCATGCAGTAAACCAACTTAAACATTTGGTTCCAAAATAAAATGTACTATTAATTAATATAGGATAAACTATATATAGTATAAGTATCTGTGATGACCATTACAACATTGATAATTTGAAAGTTTTCTCTTCATCTATTACAGAAGCTTGGAAACAAAAGCGAGTTGGCATGAATCATGAGATTTACAAAACAACGAGACGTGGGAAAAAATCTTATTCTTTGCAGAATTTGTGAAGGTTCCTCTTACCAAAATCACAAAGAATTTAGTAGGGCTAAGTCAAACTAGCCATGATTCCAGAACAAGAAAAAAGATGGTAGCCATGATAACAAATTAAAGTTAAGAAATAGCCAAACCTGATTCCAGAACAAGAAAAAAGAAACAAATAAGTAAAAAATTGAACGAAATCCATGCAAGACTATATAGAAGGTCATTGAAGATAAAGCCTAAGCTTCGGCTCAATTTGAGAGAGAGAGATGGTAGGTCTCTGTGCTACAGAGATGAGAGAGTTGAAAACATTGTAGGCTTGGAGCAAGCTGAGGCATGAGGGAGATGATCCATTCCATTGTCCAACGATAGAGAATCAAAGTATAAAGGAAATATGGCCATTCTCAGCAATCCCAACACAGAAATGGTTGAATTGGTCATCCAGCCGTTATATGTGAAAATAATGCGGTAAAGATGGCCGTAACAACCATCACTAGCTGAAATTGCTGAGCGGTTACGTCCGTAACCAACCAGATAAGGGGCTACAGGAAAGGAAAGCCCAGTAGAGAAATCGGGAGAAAAGAGGAGCAGGCGCTGCTCTATAAATTTATAGAGTAGCGCAAGAGAATAAACACAGAGAAAAACATACGACAATCAGCCGCATTCCTCCCTGTCAAATCCTAGTGTGTGAAAACCCGGAAAATACTGAAACTCACATACTTTATTGAAGTATCCGCTGTTGCATACTTGAACTGAAAGCAGAGGACACCAGAGAGTCGATTGGAAGCACTAAACCTGCCAGAGAGTGACGGAAAAATCCAACACAAAGATGCTGCTTATTAGGGTTTCTAGGAGAGATTATGGAGGGGTTAATGGGATGGGGCAGGTCTGTGGGGAGAGTTCACAGGTTTACGGGGCGCGGACCTGGAGTTCCTGTCTCTACCCGGATCCTCACGAGAATCATATAGGATGTCCCGATATCCGAATCAAACGGGAGGACTCGAATCTGCCCCAATTCGGGTCGGGGACCCATGGGGAGGGAAGATCCCGCCCCATGGACATTCCTATATATGTGCATGTATAATGATTATTTATCATGTAAGTTAAAGTGTTTGTGACTTCTTTAACTCAACTACGTTTGGTTTGTTTGGCTCATTACCGTCCCTAACCTGTCCACTGGTTTCTAAAACCGAGACCCTTTCACCGAATTTGACAGCTCCAAGAGAGAGTGGTGTGAACAAGAAAGCTTGTTTAAGATTCCACAACAACGACGACTCGGGCCCAATTCAACTCATGTCCACTGGTTCTCCTTTGAGAGACCAGCTGCAAAAAAAACAAGGAACAAAATTTTTGAAAGAAAATCCTCAAAAATCATTCAATTGACTTACCCTTCGGAGATTAAATTAATATTTTTGTGAGGTCCACCTTCAATAAAATAAATTTATTTCTCATACAGAAATGATTTTTGCATATAAATAAGTGTAAGTTTAACCAAGACAAATGAGAATGTTAACTAAGAATCTACAAGCACAACCCCACTTATTGTGAGAAAATGTTCATTTTAAGTGTGAAAATTTGATTTTATAGGAGAAAGGTTATTAGGTCTTATTTTTTCCCTATAGCATATGCAGAGTACGTTTGGAGAGAGTAGGATATAAAGAAATGACTCCCTCACAAAATACCTTACTCTAATTTTTTTTGTTTGAGACCCAAGATGAAAAGAGAACATATAAGAAGGTATGAAAAACTAGATTTTGAAAGTATTAAAAGAGGTATACGACGTGTTGGAAAGAAACAATAAAGAATGATGTAGCTTATCGTGAGTTAACTGCTAATATGACACATGATAGAGCTATGTGGAAATAAAGAATTCATATAGCCGATCGTGTCTAGTACGGGAAAAAAAGCCTATACACCTACATGCCTATACATGCACTTGGACATGTACCATTTTGATTATCTGGAACTCTGAATCAGAACCAAACCATCAGTGTCGGTTCTAATTTCAAATTTTCAGATCCGACTGTAACAACGACATCAAACCGCTCAAACAGTTGAGCTAAAGAGCTGTTTATTTTATCATTAATTTGTCAACTCTTGATCAAAGATCTTAAGATCTTATGTCAAATACAAACAATAATAGGAAAATGGGTTTTGTTCCACCCACTATTTTGGATCATTTAATGCCTATATCCAAGCCACTAATGGGTAGTTCCGTTTTTGTTTCACCCACCATTCTGAACTCGAATATTTCTCACGGTTTTGATTTTGATCGTAGCGAAATACATAAATAATGGGAAATCCTTTGAATGCCAAGTAGTGAAAGGTATTTTGAATCCTTTCTTAGCAAAGGCAATCAGATCATATAGAGGTGGAGATGGATATTCAAACTGGAATCAAGTGAATTAGTATGAACTTGAGAGCATTCTCGAGGATCGTAAGCATCTAAGCTCTCTGTTTCATGTCATCTCTCTTCGGTGAATTACTCGACCTGTTGATGGACCTGCCCAAGGGCATGATTGAGTAGACATTGTATTTCGATATCTAACACATAATATAATACCTACATGTAATCTTTTGTATTGTACAGATGCTTGCCTGATCAATTTAGCATTAGGGTGATAATTATCAGAAACAGGTCTTTAGAAGCACTAAGACCTCGATCCTGCCCACTTATAACATGTCTACTCACATTCACGATCTTTTAATGGTATTAGTGTAATTAATTTTTTTAAGTTTTTAAAAGTATACGAAAAGCAATGTCATTACACTCATACTTTCGCAAAACGTTGATGAGTGAAAGGCATCATTGGTGGGTAGGATCCAATTATTCTATGTATATATATTTGTTAAGAGACACAAAAGGAACAACTTTATTGATGCATCTTCTTCAACTGATCGGCCTCACCATTGGGCTCATATATTTCAATAAGACACCATCGACCACCTACAATTATATAACTATATATTAAGAAATATATTTTTCTCCAACCACACCTCAATCCACGAGTGACCTATGGTTTCTCTTTCACAAGTGGAAGAAAAAAAACAATCAAAGTAGTTAGTTTTTTTTTAATGTGGGGTTTACAAAGGGAGACCGAAACCTAATGCAAGAACAACGCAACCCCCTGGAATTGAAGTCTCGATCAGTAGCAGGGGCGTCGGAGAGCAATGCCGGTTGAGCTGATGCTCATGGACTACGACAATGACCGTCACCAAATCTCTAGTTTGTTGCAGTGTCCAATTACAGTCCCTTCATGGTTACGTTCATCGGACCGGATTTGAGTTGGATTGTACCAAAACTAGACAGGACCTAACCAGGACATGTAATCGGGTTCGAGCTGTAACTTTCAGTATTGAATCTGATCTGAATAACTTGATCTCCTGGTAGTACATGAAAATTGCAAAGGAGTTCAGACTTTTTAATCGATAGGCTTTGAATTTTGGGTAGTTGTTCAAACCTTGCTGAACTGGATCGGATTGTCAACTGGAAGCAGTTTTTGGTTACCAAACGCAATTGAATAGATCTGAGTTTCCATAGACCCAAACCCAAATTCATATCCCATATTAATGTAACATCTCACCATAACCACTATTTCCTTATCATCACGAAGAAATGAACCAGCAAGTTAACTTGAAGTACTTGGCTTTTTAATGGAACTCTTCTTGAAAGCAATCTCAAGTGAACGATTAGTTAAGGAGGTTGGTAGAACAGGTTTGAGAGGCAACCCAACTGGGTCAGCTTGACATACTTTTCTGGTGTAATGTCCTAATCCACACGTGTATACTTACTCACTTTTGACACATGAACACGAAACCAAAAAGTGTTGGCAATAGTTTAATATATACTTCAATGGTAATATATATTTAGCATCACTAGAAGACTAGAAGTTGTTCCTATGCATTCAAAAATTAAATGCCCTTAAACATACGATAAGGGAGATGTGATCTACATTCTTGAAAAACTTCGCATTCAAGTTTAAGCTTGAATTCAAATATGTATAAGTATGTATGTACAGAGACAGAGAGATTCAAAAATTAAATGCCCTTAAACATACCATAAGGGCATTTATTAAATTATTTCTCCCAAAATTGACACTTCAGCCGTACATTTATACTAAATAGCTTTGAATTCAAATATTCATAAAAGTCACCAATAAGTTGTGGAAATATTTGTTTCATACATTGACAGCCAATCAACTTTCGCACACACGCATGGATGTCAATGATAAGCATGTATTAAAAACAAACACCTAAGAAATCATAGATGGAACGGAACAAAACAGAGGAATTCAGTGAAATAGATTAAAGGAGAGAGAAAATTCTTGGCACTCGATCAATTCATGTAAGTTGAATAAGTTGGCAAATTTTGTCAATACTCCTTGTTCTTCTTTTTCATTAAGTTATGTATTTCCTAAAGATGCATCATATTGGTGCTGTCCCCCCCCTCTCTCTCTATATATATAAAACTATATCCTTCCCACCTCTAATATACCTACCTATTGTTTTTTCATGACATAAGTATAATTTAATTTTTTTAAGGTTTTGAAAATGTATGAAAGCAATTTTGTTATTCTCATGTCCTCAAAAGGCAATAGTCTGATATGATCCAATCACACACACTAAATGCATAATACTTATATGCTTAAAAATGTTTAAGCATTTTCACTGTTAATTTTCAAGATCAATGGTAGATATTTGAATTATTTTGTACTTAGTGACTATGGTGCATTAAATGTAAAGTATAAACGTAGTAATGATACTTTTAGTTCAAATATCTACCATTGATATGAAAGATCGAATGGTGGAGGTGTTAAGTATTTTTTTGCACTTAAGTATGAGTGTTCAAGGATCATTGGAACTAAACCAAACTGTTAATTTGGTTTGGTTCTAGATGTCAAACAATTCGATCATGGTAACCAAATGTTGAGAACTGAACGATGTCTAACGGGGAAAAGTAATTGGCAGTATGGTTCATGGTTCTAGTGTTAGAACTGAACGATGAGAACCAAACCGAACCAAGTGTATGATGGATGACCTTAGATTAAGTAGAAAATGGGTTGAAGGATGGATTGAGGACTATAAAATCTATTGAATGGACACCAAATAAGACGTACTTTTTTCAGCCTTTTGGGTAGGATCAAGTGTAGTATATGTTCTTATCAGTTTAATACCTACTATGTGGTTAATGATCATATGGTACCAAATTAATTTTTGAGAGGGAGGGTGCTGCTCATGGTAGCTTATTACCTGATCCCTCGATCGCCGCCCCTATATGTTGCATTATAATAAGAACCATGGTTTAGAACCAAAACCATTGGTTCGGTTATGATCACGCTACGGTTTGGTTTGGTTCTTAGAATACCATGAACCATGAGTAGTGGTTTGGTTCGAGGTTGAGGCCAGAACGAAACCAAACCAAACCGTGAACACCACCCCTACACGTAAGGACATCCGCTCTCCCACCCCCCACCCCTCTCTCTCTCTCTCTCTCTCTCTCTCTATATATATATATATATATATTCAGAACTCCTGTTAATTGTCAAGTGATTTATATGGTATAACTAAAACCAAGTCCTATCCCACATTAAGTGGGGCAATCTACACCCTGAATTCTTTGTCGACATTGTGTACAATCAAGTGTCACATGAGCCTTTAACTCCGAAAAGTTAAGATGGTGGCTTATCGTGTTCTTACAGCACCCGTGACGACTACCTCTACTCGTTCAAAGCATTGTCGTTTTAACTTGTCCACACCAAATTGTGTTTCTCTTTTTTTTTTGATGCTGTATAGGATGAAGTACCTGGTATGCATGAAGCATTTTTATCACTAAACCACTGTCTTATCTTGGAGATTGCCCTAGACTTCTTTCAAACTTAGCAGTGATATGAGCAGCTTTGTGAATTACAAGAGTTTTTCCCCGCTTCTTGTTTTTATTGATATTGATAAAAACGGCCGTATCTTTTCCTTAACTTGGTTAAATACACAAATGTGTCGATTAATTGAAGTCAACAACTAACTGAAGTTACATGTTTACCATCTTAAAAGGTTATAAGCAGTTTTCATGAAATCATTTGTGTGAAGTCCGAATTGCGTTTGTTAGTAGGGATTCATGTCTAACGGGTCAGATCAGTACTGTATTACTGAATCTGGCTCTGAATAAATGGGTTTGCATTAGATTTGGGTTCAGATTGAGCTCTTATGAAGGAAAACCTAATCTGGATCTGTGTCTGACCCATCAGATCCGGTGTTCAGAATCTAATCGCCAAATAACTGAACTGACAAATATCAGTTGGGTTCAGTTCAATTCGAAGGTAAGTTCAGTTTATTAGCACTGACCGAACCGATGCTGGCTCCTTCTACTGCCTGTTTTTTCTAAATTTATTTGTTCATATTGATACATATCAACGTTCATTTTCTTAACAACGTACATGCTATTTTTCATATTTGAGGGATGTCTTCCTACTTAGACCGATTTCCTCACTTTATTCAACTGGGATCATTCTCTTATAACCAAGGTGCGTTTGCGGAGAGAAGATGTCGAACTCAGGACCTTGGCTGGTTTGAGTCAGGCACCTAGGCTATCGAGTTGGTGGTCAAGTGTTGAATATCCGTGCCATCAAATTTGGTCAAGTGTTGAATATAAGTGCCATCAAATTTGGTCAAGTGTTGAATATAAGTCATACATAAAACATCAAAAGATTTCTCTAACACTTGTTTATACATATACATATATACATATACATATATATATATATATATATATATATATATATATATATATATATATATATATATATATATATATATATATATAGAGAGAGAGAGAGAGAGAGAGAGAGAGAGAGAGAGAAACATAGAGAGAGAGAGAGAGAAACATTCTTAAAACTTTACTTTCTTTTTTCATTAGAAGGTGAAGCTGAAGAACTCTCCGTGGATTGCATGAAAAACTGTACGTGGCGTGGGAGTCAAAGAGCCCGGATGATCTACAACTTTCCGTGCCCTTAAAACTTTACTGTTGGGTTCAAAAGAGACGGCACTGGCATCTATTCTTGTTCAATTGCATCAGCGGACTCGGACGTCTTCGTCGCTAATTAGAACTCGCAATTATCTTGGCATTTGCTGTGGGACCAATAACACTTGGTCACAGGGATACGGCAGAACCAAGGAGGGATAGCCGGCGGCAAAGTTGGCTTGCAACCAAATCCCGTTCCCCAACGACGCCGTTCAAGCCAGGGCTTCCACCTTCAAACGCCACCACCCCCAAAAAATTTATCAGCATTAGTGTTCCCAATAAAATATCTGGATACTAAAGCATCTCATGAAGAAAATGAATAATGCACAATTTCTTTGTGAATACAAACACAAACTTTTTGGGTGATGTTCGTGTCGGCGTTCTCATATCATGAGTATACTAGCAATTTCATGTTTAATTTGAGTAGTTTCAGGGTTATTTTATTTCATCTTGTAAAAACAGGTAACCCAAACATGAGCTCATCGTTCTTAGCTACTTTGACTGCACACACTTCTCAAGTCATATTCATGTGGAGATTCCCTAGTCCTTTATAAGAGCAATATGCTAACTTCTTTGTGGGTGAGTGTGTGCGTGCGTGCTTATATATATATATATATATATATAGAGAGAGAGAGAGAGGGGGGGGGGGGAGGGAGAGAAATAGTAGTATATGCTCAAGATCGAATGCATGCTTAAATCTACTCAAATATTTTTATTATCTGGTTAATGTGATCAATGGTAGAGATTTGAAATAAAAAATTAGATTATATTATTGTGCATTAAATGATATAATTTGATTTTTAAAATCAAATCATTACTATTCATCATGTTGATTAGACGATAAAGATGTTTGATTAGATTTAAATATAGATTGAATTGAGCATAGACCACTATCTTTCTATCTCTCAATCTTTATATATAGATATAGTGTATACATAGTAGTATTGTTCGTTTAGCAAGTTCATTTGCCAAAAATAGCAATATATAATAAAATAAAAGGTTCGGCTAAATTTAAGAGTCAAGTTTGAAGTTTCTGAAGTTGGCCTTCTTATCAAAAGAGGACAAAACGTTAAAAGACAACATGCGATGTATAAAGAATTAGAATAAACTACAAGACGCCTACAAATTGCTCTAAATTAAATCATTTCTATGGCAATTACGAAAAATAAGATGATTTTGATGAATTAGCTCAAGTTTGCTACCTGAAAGTCGAGCAACAGCAGCCTGGTTACGAAGGGAGAGATCAGGCAGACCCATATGAAAACATCAAGTTGAAACTTAATTTGTGGTATTGATTCTAAAAATCTATTCAAACTAAAATAGATTAAAAAATGTTGAAGCTTGCAAAATTTCTAGATTGCATCTTTTCCCATTTTCCTCCAACATTCAATTAGAAAATGCAGAATCACGTACATGGCTATACCTTCCAGGGGCTGACCTCCATGAATGGATTTCCCTGACTTGCAAGCCATCCTCTCTGAGTTTTGCATTGTAGGTGAAGAGATTATCCGTTCGTTTTGTATTGGCACCATTAATTTGCTTCCACCAGCAAGGGATTAACCGAAGCAAGGAGGAGGAAATCAGCAAATGGCTATCAACAATAATGCACAAGCTAATTTAGGCGCCAACAGATAGGGAGGACAGTAACAGTAGGTGATGATCGTAGTCGGACGTTAAGGACAGTAGGAAGCTATTGCAGAGGATCTTCTATACAGACAAAATAGATGGTCTATACTATTTACTTAAGGTTGTTACTGTTAGCAGATGGGTGGGGATGTTGCTCATGAGGTGGCAGTTGCTTTTGCAGATGACGGTTGTTCCAAGGAGGAAGTCTGATTATAGGCATTAGGATCTTTGCTGGCGCAAAAAACTGTAAAAGAGTATGAGGAATAAGAGAGGTGACTTAATCGTGTCTCAAAACATAGACACATATCCACTGTCAAACAATTATGGATAATTATTTTAAAAATACGGAGAAGAATCTGGAATTTTTTCACCATCCGATGAAAGTTATAGAAACTGATCCAAAATAAGAATAGCTGCCCACTTAAAATAGTTGTAATTTTGCTTTTAATCAATATAATCATTTTTCATTCTCCTCTATGTTTTCACTGTAAGTTTCTGCATTTGGTTGCATTATGAAATCCACAACCATCACTTCATCATAGATCTATTTAAATTTATAAAATTTACTAAAAAATTATTTTAGGCAGAAACTTTTGATTTTTAAACATCTAAAAAACTTGTTATATTTACCTAGAAGAGTACCTCAAATTGGAACTTAGATAACTAAGATACGACGTAAACAATAAGATCCCATCAAAAGTATATGAGGTTTCAGTCGATTGATCATACTCCCAAAGAAAACTCAATAGTTTCTAACCCAATTTATCCTATGTTTGATCCTCTCAAAAGGTTCTTGTGTTTTTTATATGTAAAATCAAGAATCGTGCAAATCAATGTTCGGACGCTAGAGTTATAGCAACAACTTGACCCGGACAAGAGGCTTTTAACCAATCAAATCTAGATAAGATTGAGAAAATCATCAAAATTTCAATTTTTGATATCTTGGATAATCCTATATGTTTAGTTTCTAACTCACTAAAAAATAGCAGTATACAAGGAAATACAACTAATACATTGTGGCCATATCTGCATCCGACTGACTTATGCCTTGAGGTGACCAGAACGTGAGCTGTTTTCGAGGTTTGAACTCGGATCAGGCTCAAATCTTAGAGCTTGAGAAGGCTCAGAAGAGCCCAAAAAGCCTCCATGTCCCCGATAACAACCACTAGGATACGCTCGATCAGAATCTTAGAACTCCAACACACCTGATCCTCTTAAGAACATCGATTAACACCATCTGGCACATCCTACCCTTCATCAAATATTGAGATCTCCGTGCCATTCGACGGTATCGATTTCGATGACAATAATCTCTAATTTTGATAATTGGACTTACTGTAGAGGTCACTCTACAAGAAAGGGGAGAAAAGCTCTTGGAAGAAGGGGTCGCTCTGCTTTTGTACTGTCTGTTAAGACAGGAGAGGAGTATCGATTTTCTCTTTGTTTTGTTCAGGAAGGAGCTACTGAAGGTAGTCCCTCCCACACGCATACTGATCATACTCTCCGTATTCAGGTAAGGATCTGCCTAAACCCATCTTAACAATCAAAAGAAAGAAAGCTGATTCTATAAAGAAGGAAAGAAGAAAAGGAAACAAAGGATGCAATAGACGTTGCTTTCCATCGCGTCAGTCTGATGGCTTATGCTTTTAAACATGTGGACCAGGAACCAACTTTAGGTTTGTGGAAGAATGCATAATCAATTATTAGTTCGCAGTTCTTTCTAGACTTATATATATATATATATATATATATATATATATATATATATATATGTATGTATGTGTTTTTGTACATATATCCATCTATTGTCTTAAAGAAATATTTGAGAGAAAGAGAGAGAATTTTCCCTAAGAATGTGCGTGTGTATATATATCCATCTGTTCTCTTAGGGAATATTTGGAAGAGAGAGAATGCTCCTTAAGAGAGTGTGTATATATTACCATGCTCTCTAAGAGAGGAGGTATGGAGAACTTTTCTAAGAAAATTCAGCTTTTGATTTGGAAACATATTGCAGGGAAAGTGGACCCAACAAAGATGGTGATGTTTACCTTTATCAATTTGAATTAGCATCATATTTAACCACTCAGACCTTGAACTTTTCAGATTTTCAGTGATGCGTCAAACAGAGAGGAACTAGGAATTTATTCCTTTTAATTTTTCCAATTTATAATCAGAATTTATAAGCCAAAGAAAGCAAGACAAAAAAAATTTGTTAAATAGTATATACAAAATCCAATCTATTTATGAAAAATAAAGTGCATTTAAATGTTCAACATTCCAAGTCTTTAGCCATGGAGGTCATGCATCAATGTAGCTAGCTTTACCAGCAAGGCACATCATGTGCGTGTGTATATATATATATATATATATATATATATATATATATATATATATATATATATATATATATAGAGAGAGAGAGAGAGAGAGAGAGAGAGAAATGGGTATTTTTCCTTTCAAAGTAGCCACTATTAATTCTCTCCAAACTAAAATAAGCACAATTTTGAGAAATTTGTTAGCAACAATTTTATATCATTTTTCTAATAAAAAAGGAGATCAAAAATTTTCATATATATATATCGCTCATTTCTTTTTCTCATGAAGACACCTTCCATGAAACAATGACTTCTGAAGAAAAATTATACTAAAAAGTGTTTAATCAAATAATGCAATTTAGATATTTTAGCTTGTTTCATTTTCATCAGAAACATAAATAGCAGAACGAAGAATCGCCCAACTCCCTCCCCCATTCTCAAGCCATCCTAGCTCTCTCATGGCGACCCCTCTCCAACTTCTAAAGTGGGAATGCTATCCCGCCGTTTTTGTATTGGCACCATTAATTTGCCGAGACAAGGAAGCTACATCTGCTGGATTATTTTATTTCTCTCTACTTTTCTAGAGCAATAGCTACGCGTTATTGTTGATAGCGATTGATGTTTCTTCTATCCTCTCACCATTCACATGTAAACAAAAATGTAGACCTCACACCAACTTTAGCATTATATATATATGCATACACATATATATATATATATATATATATATATATATATATATATATATATATATATATACATACATATATATATATATATATATATACATATATTCGACAACAAAGATTTGAATATATACATACAAAGAAAGAGGAGGGAAGGAGAGAGAGAGAGAGAAAGAAAACATGATAAAAGCACACATCCCATTCATACTAAAAAATTCATCTTCAAACAATCATATCAAGTTAAACAATATTGTGATGCTTTACTTTTTTAATTCAAATCTCATTTATAGTTGAGATTTGTTTAGTTACCTTAACATGTAATGTTGCTCGTATATATATATATATATATATATATATATATATATATATATATATATATATATATATATATATATATATATATATATATCTTTGTTGGATTCACATCCCTACATGCCTTAGAAGTGCTTCCAAAGAACAATCTAAAATTTTCTTAAAAATGTTTTTCATACATTTTCTCTTAGGGACTACTTCTTCCACTCACTTTGATGTAGAAATTGGTTGTCAGCATTTCAAAGTAGCTACTGTTCTCGCCAAAATGAAACAAATAACAATTTAAAAAATTTGTGAGCATCGATGAGTTTGGCGCACCGTTATCCAATTCCAGCAAGCTATAAATACAGTAAACTCGATCTTCTCATCTCAATGGTCAGCTTTTTCTGTGATCTCATTCATTTTGTCTTTCGGTGAAATCTTTCATCTCATTTATTAATGGAAAAGAACAACTTTCCTCTCATCGCTACTTTTTTCCCGTGGAGACCCCCTTCCTTTAACACCGATTTTTCTTAAGAAAATATTTTCTTAATGAGAACAGCTTTCCGATGATGCTTCTGAAACAAACACACCGGATTAAATGTAAAATGGGGACTCAAATCATCAAATGGAGCAATCACCACATTCTCTCATTGTACCCAGAACTTCCAGGCCCTTGCTTTACATAGTGAAATCTGATATGAGGCATATTAATGACATACTAGCTGGAGTGGGCAACCCAATATGAGGCATAGCCCGGGCAGGAACCCGGAATTTTGCCCTGCAGTGGGCACGAAAAAGCCGGCCACGGGGCCCATATCTGGGTCAGTCTAGAGATGGTGGGAGGTTCTGAATCGGTCTTTTAATTCGTGCTGGTGAATGAGCTGAACTAACTTAATAACTCTTGCATATTTAATTATTTTCTATTTGAATGAGCCTAAATGAAATGGCTCTTTATTCACGTAATTACAGTTATTTTATGATGGTTTAGGTAAAAATTTCTAGAAATGGATTTTAATGAGCTTTCACGAGCCAAACTCAGCTCAAAATATCATGTTCAGCTTGCATGGTCTAATGAACTCTTCTTGAACAATCCAGGGCGAGCTGAACAACAAGCGGCTCAGTTCATTTACCAGCCTAGTTTTAAAAGCAATTTTGACAGCACCAGGGAGGAGGCCAAGGCCGCAGTTTCCCCCTTGGATCTGCTCCCGGCGGTGATGCATTGGACCCTTTAAAATAAGTCGGAAATTAAGCATGCCGGCTGTTTCTCATAGGTTCTACCTGTTGATCCAGATTGTCTTTCAGAAAAAACAAAAGCTGAAATGATTTGGATGAAGAAATTAAGGACCCTGGATCGGGTTGCTATTCGTGTTCATCACAAATTCAAGCCACATCAACAGTTGAGAGCATATTTCAGGAAATGTGGACTGAAAAAACTCAACAAAACCTCTTCCGCTTACATTAAGTGGAGTAGGCTGCTTGGACTCTTACTGGTCATTCATTCACATGTGATGTTTATAACAACGTTTAAATCCAAAAAAGAAGATAATTATCTTGGTTTTGTCAAAACAGCTGTTACGTCTGATAAGCGAGTCGAGCAAACCGAACAAAGATTGTGCAAACTCGCTTTGTTACCCATCTTGTCGAGCAAAAAACAGGACATAATGAACTTTGTGCCAAATGGGTTGAACATAACCTGTTTAAAGATTTGTTTGTAATATATGTTCGTTTGTGAAAGTGTTGGAAAAATATAATCAAATATAATTTTACTTTGGTACACGATGACTAAGAATCTACATTGTAGAACCTTTTTAATATAGGGGATTGCTTGTTTTTGGTATGAATCTCATTTGTATAATAGAAAAATTCTTGTTGGTTGAGTTAAAGCAAGGAGAGGGTAAGCTCACCGCAAGGCATTTGACTCACAAGCTGTAGGTCATGAGTTCGATTCCTAGGTGTGTGTTGACCTCCCGTTGATAAAAGAAAAAAGAAAAAGAAAAAGAACATGATCAACTAAGAATTTGTTTGGCTGTTGTAGATGCCTCATCAAGTAACATGACTTCAAGGTTACCTCAAGAACAACAAACAACAATAACAACTAAGCCTTTTCTCATACTAGATGAGGTTGACTACATAGATTCTTTGTTTCCACATAGCCTTATCATAATTTGTAGAATTCATGATAAATAAGTCTAACAAAATTTTACACTTATAGTCGAAAGCGTAACACAACCCTATTCTTTTATCCGAGCTTGAGACTGGTCATGCAAAGGTGATTCGTTACATGAACCGAGTTTACCTCAAGAACCATCTTTTATAAATTATAATATTCTTGAGCACATGACTAAGAGTCCTTCGTTTGCTACTTAAGAGGCATCCCCAAAATCATTAATCTCGAGGCAAACGAGTTGGTCAAAGGGCAAGCTCTAAGGAATCGGTGGAAGTTCATGGGGCCTTGGATCTCGGGCAATTGAATATGCCATTTAAATTAAATCAGTAAATTACTTAAAAAGCAATCTTCTTAACAAGCACAGTTATGGAAACTTAGAGAAAGGCACTTTCATCCTAGATATGAAACGGATTTAGTTTGAGTCCTAAATTACTCGAAACCAGCAAAAACCATTAAAAAAATTTAAAAAATCCAAAAGCAATAGTACAACTAAACTAGACGGTCCCTGATTCTGGTTCTGGTTTCAGTCGGTTTTTGGTCCGATTCCATGAGTCTTTGGTGGAGAAGCATTCTCCATCTTAGGTTATATTTATACTTTATTTAGTTCTATAGAAGCGATATTTGGTTCAAGTTTAATCAGGTCATTTGCATTATTTGTTAATTTGTCATATTTGATGCTCGATCACATTGACCGAACCAAACGCTAGAAATTTCGGGTAATAGAGCTTGAGATTTAACCTGTAAGGCCTATTATTACAACAACAACTAAGTCTTTTCCTATACTAGACCGGGTCGGCTACATGGATTCTTTGTTTCTACAGATTCTTATCATGTGCTATGTTAGCAGTTAACTCCCAATAAGCTACATCATTCCTTATTTTTTCTTTCCAATACTTTTGTGGTCGTCCTCTACCTCTTTTAATACTTTCCAAATTTAGTTTTTCTAACATTCTCAATGGTTCTTCTTTTGATCTTCTTTCTATATGTCCAAACCATCTTAAACGATGTTCTCTCATTTTATCCTCTATTGGTGTCACTCCTAATTTGTTTCTAATAATCTCATTATGTATATGATCTTTTCTTATATGACCACTCATCAATCTCAACATCTTCATTTCTGTCAGAGACATCTTTTGTACATGTTGATGATTAACTGCCCAACACTCAAAACCATAAAACATGGCAGGCCTAATTGCTGCTATATAATATTTACCTTTTAATTTTAATGATATCTTCTTATAAGAATACCTTATGCTTCTCTCCATTTTAACCGATCAACATTAATTCTATGTGTAACGTCTCCATCAATTCTTCGTGTAAGACCTTTTATTATTCAAAAAATATATATTTACAAATTAAATTCAATAAATACAGTTTTTTAATAAAGAAAAAAAAGGAAGAACTTAGGACCCCTCGAGGTGATAGATAAAGTATGACATAGAATTGTTGGATCCCACCGAGACCAAGGGATTAGACAGCAAGAAAACGACGAGCCCAGGGTTCGAGCGGCGTGCGCGTGGGCCCGTGAACACAACGGGGAACCCATAGACTTGCCGCCACCAATGAATGTTTGAAGGGTACTTTCGGCTTTTCATGTCCATAGTCGAAATCCACCTACTACCTGCCACTTGTCACTAGTCAAGGACGGAAATGACCTCCATTATTTCAAATTGACGAAGCTATTTCTACTGTTTAACATTAATAACGAAATTGCCCTCCTTGTTTCGATGAGAAGTAAAATGACTTTCACGGAAAAGGATGAACGACAAAAAAGGGCGTCCAAATTGAAGGAACTGTTGAATTGCGCATTGAAGACGGATGCATGTACGGGTGCAATGAGCCTTTCGAGATCCCTATAAATTAAAATTAAAAAGTACCATTTATATTAAGCTCGCATACATATTGAAATTATTAGAAAGAAGTGACATCAATAAATAATAAATTATAGAAAAATCATTTAAGATAGTCCGACTATGTAGAAAAACAATCAAAGGAAGTTCAAATAAAAACGTATGAAAAACTACATTATGAAAATATTAAAAGAAGAATAGGAAGATTACAAAAATTCAAAAGAAAATAAAGAATGATGTAACTTATGTTAGCATGATAAACGATTGAACTCTATGAAAATATGAAAAAGCTTGGCTGTTGTCGTATTATGTGTAACCCAAGCAGATATTATACATATCATTTAATTGGTGATGTTTTAACGATCGACTTCAATAGAGCTCATCCATGAGAATAGACTGAGAAGTGGAGCTCAAACTATATATTGTTTCTTTAGCATTTCTTTAAAAGAAGAATCTAAGCTCTAGTTGCTTCAATATATTTCAATCTGGGCTCGGGTTCGAGTTCAGGTTTAGCATTTCTTAATCAAGTTGCATCATTAACACATGATCTCTTAAATAAACTTAAAAAAAATTGTCTTGTTTTTTTTCTGATTAAAAAATCTAATCTCATCATAAAAAGGCACTCCAAGTTGTTGATTTTGTACTTTCCTTGGCATACATCTGCTCAGACAAATCTCTCTACTGGCAGAATGCTCATTGGTTTAATTGTTTTTCGGTTGGCAGATGCTCCTTGTTTTTCATATTGTAGCTTATTGTTTGAAAGCAGCCGGGTATGTTCTTATACAACGTAATAGCTTAAATACATCCAAGCATCAATTATTCAATTGATAAAAAAGTTAATGTGTAAAATAAATAAAAAAAATTGTAAAATCTATGTTTCATGTGATAAACTACCATAAGATTTTACAATATCCTATAACAATTTTCTCGATCGGCAACGCAAGCTAATAAATAATAAAAAACAACACAAGAACCTTTGATTGGATTGATCCAGTTACTACATGATAATATCATATAGCAACATACGATACAAATTGATACGAGTTTAAGTTGGAAAGATAAGAAGACAACATTTACAACAACAATAATTTAACCTTTTCTAAGATGGAGTCGGTTACATCTATTCTTTGTTTTAATGGAGTTCAATCATCTTTCATTAACAAGTAATTCAATATAAGCTAGATTATTCTTTTAACAAGAAACTTAATATAAGGTAGATAATTTTTTATTATTTTATATTTAGAGTCTCCCTCCTTCTCTTTTAACGTTCTCATAATTTAGTTTATTTTTTATTGAAGCTTTTTTATGATCTTTTAATATCCAAAGCATTTTAAACTATTTTCTCTTATTTTCTCATTTATTAATGTTATTTTTATTTATTTAAAAGTAAAAAGTTTTAATATACATATTTATATATTTACTATAGATAGATTTTTTTATCTCTTTTGATCAAATGAAAACAACAATTTGCACAAATATCGGTTTGAATGCACCAGCTTCTCTTTACATCATTGGGCGAAGCAGTACGGGCTAAAGATTTTTTCAAATCGCTTCTAACTTTCCCCTCGTTTCCCATGTGCTTTCTCTGTTTCTGTAATATTAGAACACATTTTAAATTATATCTTGCATTATTTTTACACATTTTCACGTTGCTTTCTGTGATTGTTTATGATCTTTCATATGTAGATGCCACTGGCTACCACCTTTGCCATTCCGGGGTTTGAAATGTAGCTGTGCCGTAGAGTGTGGCCAATAGTTTATCTCCTTTACTTCGACGCGTACTGTCTCGGGGAAGGTTCAATCTAAATTAACAATGAACGCGAAGGAAACTTTAGTGACTGCTCTTGACAGCATGCATTAATCTCTCTCTCGTGTTTTCTTTCGATCCAAAAGAAATGAGAAAAAGGTTTATACTTTGATCATGTCCGCGTTAACACCTTAGCAAACACACATGAAATAAGTAGGAAAATATTAGAAGGATTAATAGCGACGGTAATATCGCCGACATTTGCTGTCAGCTTCAGAATCATCAGTGGATGAAGATGCTGCAGTCAACCTTCAATATTGCGCGTCACTGAGGGGTATTTATGTAAAATATGAATGAGAGTTGTCAGTAAGGATTCCTTTTCATTCCTGGGAGTGCTCACTCTGGCTCGTCCGACACATACACTCTCTCTCGTCGGGATTCCTCGTCTCGAACCATTTTCCGGTGAGATTCTTCTTCCTCTCTCTAACTTGGATGATGGAACTTGTCCACTTGGATTTGATGGTTGGTCTGATGTTTTCGAGTATTGAAGGGTTCATTTCTGCATTTTGAGCTGGTGGAGATGTTTCTTCTGTACTCGGACTACAAGTTGGTGGAATCTCCCGAGTTCTTTCTTTGTCCAGTTTTCACTGTTTCTTGTCGTAGAACCCGATCTTTCAGTTCTTTCTAAATGATTTTCTCTCTCTCTCTCTCTCTCTCACACACACACACACGCACACCTTTTCCTGTTTCTTTTTCTTTTTTCTGAAGACCTGTTTTCTCTCCCTGTTAATTTACGATCAGGTCATTTATCTAACTACAGTTTATCAGATTCTTCTCATTTCGAGATATTAGTCTCTCTGATCTTCGTCTTTAGTTTTCTGTTTATGATAACCATTTCGTTTTTCCTTCTATCCGTCTTTTAGCTGATCTCCGTGATCTCCGGATCTCCTTTTCGCTATTCAAGATTTTCTTGCTTCGCTAAGTTCTTTTTTAAATCATTGGTAATGTTTTTCTTCAAGCACTGGTAATATTCTTTTGAATATATGAAGAGTTTGAATTTCTTAAATAGATGAACCTGCGCTTTACAATGAGTTTTATTACAGCTTCAAGAGTAACTTCTAATTGGTTTCATTATGTCGTACTTTTCTATTTTGTTGCTCGGGCTTGGAATGGTAGACTCTGTTTCTAAAGTATTTTCTATCTTCTCTTTCTACTTTAGAAATGTTCTCTGGAGTTGCTTCTACATATCCTTTCAATGCTGAGATAATTCATTGTGAAAACCCTATCTATTCAAATAAGTGTATACTCCCAGACTTTGTTGTTTCTTGGGGAAGAGATACACAGACGCAAATTGTACCTTACTCCAATTTTATGAGTACAGATCTAATATTTGTTTTGTATGCAATCATCCAAGAAATGCATAGCTTTCAGAAAAATGCACAGTGAACGAGTAAAGTTTTTTTTTAAGGAAAGTTCCTTTACATGCAAAGCTGGATAGAGCTAAATGAAGTTGCACACTTTTACCCGCATTTGCTGTCACAATTACCATGTACTTTCGATTCTTTTTCTAAAGGTGGTAAAAGGAAATTCTAGCCGCTTTATTATAAATGACCTGGCAAAAGTTTTCTATGGACAGTCTCTCTCCCTCCACTTTACCTTCTCAGTAAATCCATAACCTTAAGGGACCTTAAACATTGAATAACTTGAAAAAGACTGTAAATGATCTTGCTCGTTTGGATTGAAATGTGGGCATGATTAAGACATACCATAATGAAGATTGACAATCCATGTAACCAGCCCCATCTAGTGTAGTTGATATTGGTACATTGTCATTTGCATCTGAAAGCTAATTCTGGAGCTTGTGATTCAGAGGAATTGGATTCAGACCCTGATGAAAGTAAAATATATCCTTCTGTTGGGAGAGTAGCTAAATAATTTACTTGAAGTTATGTTTATTTCTACTGTTTGCCTGAATGCAAGAGCATTGACAGAACAAGATTCCTCCAATAATTCATGCTTTGTTTTTTTCTTTTTTTATTCTAAAACAGTGTGCCTTTTTCTTTTGAAGAGGAATCTAGCAGCGGGCATCAATCAATGTCCTTTTGACAACCATCTCCAGCTTGGCATGTTATTGATTAGTTATTAGCAAGTATCCTTTGACTGTGGTTTTCTGATTTTCAAAGAACCTTTTCCGTATCTCTTGATTGCTATCAGGAATCTTGAACTGTGGCTGAGAGGATCAGGTTTGTCATGTCCTAGATAGTGCTTAAACATTTAGTTATTGGACCTTCATAAGGATTTTTCTCCATCTTCTTGTTTTCTTGCAGTAATAATTCTACTATCGTGGCAGTGAAGATTAGTTATTAGCAAGTCTAAAGCAACATGGAAATGTGAATACACCAGCAGGCAAAGGGGAGTTGGCTATCATGTGATAAATCAAGATAGTATGATCGGGATACTTTCTACTTCACAGTCGTTTTGTATCTACTGACTAATGGCAGGAAACAATTTTCACCTGTCACCCTTAGAAATTTTGGCTTTGATCTGTGCTGTCATTGCCTCGTTTTCAATTCCATCTTCCAATGGCCAATTACAGTTTTCGGAGGTTCAGGCCCTCTTAAGTATCCAAAGACTTTTGGAATACCCGCCTGTGTTGAGGAGCTGGAACAACTGGACGAACTTTTGTGGCATCCCTTCAGATTCATCTTTGACTGTCGTCTGCTCTGGGGGTTCAGTGACTGAACTGAGCATTGCTGGAAGCAGAGGGTCACATTCTCTTAGCTCAAATGCAGTACAGAACTTCTCTCTTTCAGATCAGATGTCATCTCGCTTCTCTATTGATTCTCTTTTTATCACCCTTTCTCAGCTTCCAAATTTGAAGGCACTTACACTTGTTTCACTGGGGTTATGGGGTACCTTGCCAACGAGGATAAGCCAATTGTCATCGCTTCAAACGCTGAACTTAAGCTCAAACTTCATTTCAGGATACATTCCCAAGCGAGTTTCTATGCTCAGCAACCTTAGTACTCTGGCTATAGACAGAAATATGCTTTATGGTCCAATTCCAAGCTGGGTTAGCTCGCTTCCGGTGCTCTCTGCTTTAAATCTTAGCAGCAATGCGTTGAATGGCTCGCTTCCACTATCCTTAGGAACTTCAAAAAGCCTGAAAGTGCTGATTCTTTCAAACAATAACCTGACCGGGGCTGTGCCTGATCTCAGTAGCTTGGTTGATCTGGAATTCCTGGATTTGGGAGGGAATCTTCTTGGCCCCCACTTTCCTGCAATAGGAAACAAAGTGGTGTTACTCTCATTGAGAAACAACATGTTTACCTACAATATTCCCCCACAACTTGCATCATTCTATCAACTGCAGTCATTTGATATTTCATCAAATCGATTTGTCGGGCCTCTTTTGCTGTCATTGTTTTCTTTGCCATCTATTCGGTACTTGAACTTGAGAGACAACAGATTCACTGGGATTCTTCCCTTGAATATGACATGCAACGGAGGGCTTCAGTTTGTGGATATTTCAAATAATCTTTTGATGGGGAATTCCCCTCCCTGCCTCAGAACCAATGTTTCAAACAAGACTATCTTGTACTCTGGAAATTGTTTAAACAACACTTCCGAGTATCAACACCAATATTCTTTTTGCAGCAATGCTGCTTTGGCTGCAATCCCACCTCCTCTAAGACAAAGAGTATCACCTAATAAGTTACTACTTTTACTTGGGGTCGCAGGAGGCATTGTTATAAGTGCAGTTGTATTAGCTTTCCTGATGCTTATAGCATTCAGACTATGCAAGGGGATTGAAACCACCAGGCACCACAAATATTCTACTGTAACTGTTTCAGCCGGCTTTCCTCCAAAGCTACTAACAAATGCCAGTAAGCTTGACATCCGTCTTATGGGTTTAGAATTTCTTAATGTATTGTTGTAATTTTTTAATTATCTTTAAACATGAAGCCATGAAATTCAAGGACCATGAGCTCTGCCATAAAGTGAAGTGAATCAACATACTTATGGATGCATTACTGACAGTCAATTTTGTCTTCTTAGAGTACATATCTCAAACTATGAGCTTGGCCCCTCTTGTCATGCTTCCGTATCGGATATTCACCATAGAGGAGCTTGAAGAAGCAACAGATTGCTTTGACAGTTCAAATCTTATAGAGGAAGGTCCTGAGGGTCAGGTATACTATCATTTCTTTCTTCAGTTGCATATCTCAAGTTGTTTATAGATGCTTTTATGATGGGTAAAACCTGTGGAAACTGTACGTCTCTAGAAGAATTTTGAACTTAGATATGTGCATCAACAATATACGCGAAAAGTGTTTTTGAGCAAAGATTTGCATAGAAACTTTGCATTTGTTTTTTCACTTTTCCCTTTACATTTTGAGCTCATGCTTTATCCAATTAAATAGTTAAGAGCTTGAGGTCAAATATTGATGTTTAGATCAGTCCAACTGACTGAAGTTGCGAACAACTGTTTTCTAGATTTACAGAGGTAGGCTTAAGGACGGCTCTCTGTTTTCTATGAGAAGATTGGTACTAAGGCAAAAGCACACGTTGCAAAGTTTGATGCATTACATAGAACCACTCTCTAAACTCAGGCATCGTTACCTGGTCAGCACCCTTGGGCACTGCATCGTGTGTTGCAGGGACACCGGATATGTGGAAATGGTTTACTTAGTCTTCGAGTTTATATCAAATGGATCACTAGGTAGCCATCTCTATGGTAAGAAGCACAACAACACTGCTTTTACTTGTTTCCTTTTCAGAAAATGAATGTTTTTCTTTTGTGTTATTTACATCTCAGGGGGGAGGACGAAAGAGGTGTTAAGCTGGCCACAAAGAGTGTCCACTGCATTGGGTGTAGCAAGGGGTGTCAAATTCCTGCACACAGGAGTTGTACCTGGCATTTTTCATAATGACCTGAAGGCTGAAAATGTTCTCTTGGACAACAATCTCACACCAAAAATTAGTAAATATAATCTACCGATGCCATCAAGAAGTGTGCCCACCAAGGTAATATTTGAGGAAATCTAGCAAGGTCTGTTGATATTTCCTTCATTTGGTACCCTTGTGTATACCATACTGCTCTAATTCGTTACTGTAATAGGGATAACTAATGCCAGATTTTAGCAATTTTCATCGAACAGTGATAATCTATCTTCTCACTTTGTTCTGGGTCTTTCAGGTGGGTTCTGGTAACCCTTTCCATGGAGAGGAAGAGGTTCAACCAGCCAGGTATTTTTCCTTCATAACATAGTATGCACTTAGAATATGTACAACTAAGAAGTCTAAGTTCCATCCAGATAAACAAGACTGTCACTGTAACAAAGAAAAGAGACTATCACAATGACCGCACGAGAAAGCCTGCATTCATAGCTGAACATAGATAGCCTCCAAATCTCATGGGAGAGGTGATATGACAATGGAAAATACTATGGACTGCGGATGAGTGATTGAGTTGCTTCTGTTGAAATCCCTAAAATTGACTAGTGTGGTGAATTATGTTTTTATTGTAACACCTTGCTGCAGTTATTGGTAAAAACGGAGAATTTCATCATGAGGAATACACACAGATGAAAATAAGGAGGATGTTAGTACCACAACATGCAGGAGTGGCATTCTCAAACTTCTGAAAGGGGAGTAATACAGATTTTTAGTAAACTAAAAGTTGTGAATGGTATATATAAAAGATGGGGAACATACTTGAAGAATCATATTAGCCATAGGAAACATGAAAAGAAAAAAGTGCAAAATATTAACCCTATTCGCATCTATGCATCATTTACATTACTTTGAGATGCTAAAATAGGCTATATTCTTAATAGTTTTGATAATTTAGTTGCATTTCAAATGTTGAAACGCATTAATCAATTGATTAGTGGAAACTTCATATAATGTTCTTTGGACTTGCATTTGATTATGGATCATGTGTTTAGTTATATAGCCTGTGAAATTTGGTGAGAAAGAGAGACTTGCATGGGTTTTGCATATCAGCTGGGTGAAATTAAGGGATGGTTTTGAATAACAAAATGTTCCCAATGCAAGTTTTCCGCACCTTCACATAGAGGTTGTTGCTAAAACTAAGATTTAGGCACAATTAATACAATTGGGCTGTGCATGAGAGAGAAACAATGACAACTAAGCCTTTTCCCATACTAGATGGGGCTATACATAATCTTTGTTTTCGTAGAGCTTGATCACGTGTCATGCTAACATTTAACTCAACATAAACTAAATCATTCTTTATTATTTCCTTCCAGCACTTCTATATTCTTCTTTTTCCTTTTTTAACATTTTCACAGTCTAGTTTTTCATACCTTCTTACCGAAGCATTTTTTGGTCGTCTTTCTACGTGTTCGAACCACTGTTATAAATATCATGTTGGATGATATGATACGCGATACGGGTGTATCAATACATGAACCGATATAATTTAGGTACATGTATCACATTCGTATCGCAACGTATCATACAATACACTGCGATATGGTTTTTGTATCTTATGATACATCCTGTATCGCACGATATTGGATACTATGATACCTGATGAGTTTTTTATTATTTTTATTATTTTAAAGATTTATTATTTTTTTATTTTTCAATGTTTTAATGTATCGTATGATACAATACAATTATCACATACCAGTGCCCTATATGATATGGGTACCAATACGCTAATTACAACATTGGTCCAAATCATCTTAAAATGATTTTCTCGCATCTTGTCATCTATTGGTGCTACTTCTAATTTGTTTCTAATAACCTCATTACATATATGGTCTTTCCTTGTCTGACCACTCATCCATCTCAAAAACTTCATTTTTGCCACAAACATCTTTTGTATATGTTGATAATTAACTTCCCAACACTCAACCATAAAGCATAGAGAGAGGTGTTGAAAAACTAATATGCTACCAAACCACATTCTGATTGTGGTTACCATGCTTGCATCCCAAGACCAGGCAAACATGCATGTTTCATTGCTGGACCTCAGAATAAAATGAAAGAGGGATAAAGAAGAAAGGGTTATATATGGTTTAGTATTGGTAGGAACAGATTTTGTTGATGGAGCTGCATGCAATTTCTCTATTACCGCATGATCTTATTAAAATCAAAATTCTGTTCAAGATTGATTGCCTGTCAGATCGATCAGTTTCATAGGGGAGCCTTAATTTTCTGCTGTTTGTTCTTCATGTTCCTTTTGCCTTTTTTGATATACTTTCCCAGTTTATTCTAAGATTGTTTTGTTCAATTTCTTGTCCTTGAACACCTCATCTCAACTTGCATTTTGTTATCTCCGTAATTTTCATTTATCTAAGGGAAATACACAAAAATGATGGATATCGTGTCATTTGGACTCGTCACAGTGACCTAGACTCACTTTATCTGGCTTTTCATGGTGAAAACTACAGGGTTGGTGATGGAGAGAAGTTGGACGTCTACAGGTTGGGTATTATCTTATTAGAGCTTATTGTTGGGAGGCGCATATCATCCCAGAAAGAGATAGAGATGCTGAAATGTCAGGTAATTTTCATGGCTTTATGTTTTAACATCCTAAGGTTATAGTATGATATTCACCAACCGTGCAAATGTTAATTTATTTTACTCGTGACTTTTAAATTTCTAGAAATCAAGACGTGACCTATAAACTATAAAGTTTTGAGAGACATCATCTTGCTCTTACAGTTTGAGCAAGACCAGAAGCTGATCAGTATGCCAACTAAGAATTCTTTGATACTTACTGTGGGAGAAGGTTTACTTTTGTTTGCCTATGTCTTGGAATCTGAAAGTTTACATTCGTTATGATGATAGGTCCACACGAATTCAATCGCAGATGCGGATAAAATGAGGGAAGCAATTGATCCATCGATACGCTCATGTTCTTATGGATCTATAAGAACAGTTATTG
Source organism: Brasenia schreberi (assembly GCA_036023115.1). Classification (NCBI taxonomy): domain Eukaryota; kingdom Viridiplantae; phylum Streptophyta; class Magnoliopsida; order Nymphaeales; family Cabombaceae; genus Brasenia; species Brasenia schreberi. The sequence goes on from JAYKKT010000072.1 coordinate 8,374,421, forward strand.
ATATCACCAATAAATGCCTGTCAGAAGAAGCAAGTTTACGCCCCTCAGTAGAAGATGTAATCTGGAATTTGCAGTATGCTGCTCAGGTGCAGGATGGGTCGACTACCAATTCACATGCTGATGATTACTCTGATTTACGCATGTAAAGAACATAAACTTCAAGTGTACATCTTGTTCTCTTTTTCCCTTGTTCTTTCTATCTTTGCCTTCATTTGTTCAGTAATAAAAAGTGTAGTTTTAGTGCGAGTCTATAGAATGTAAGCCTGTGTTATAGCTTTGGTTTTAGTATTTGTGAATCCTTTGAAAAGGAAAGTGTAGTTGCTCGCTTCATCTATAGATTTCATGTTTTATGCATCTCTCTCTCTCTCCCTCGCGTGCACGCGTTTGTTGCTTTATGGGTATGGGTGCGCACGCCAAAATCTAACTGGTAATATCCTTTATAAATCGCTGCGCTGCTGCACAGGCAGACATAGGCCAGAGCATTGTTAAGATTCTCTACCATGCTTAAGCCATTCAAACAAATCCAGGAATACAAATGGGTTTTCATCGTTACCAATTTTGGTAACCTTTGATTGGCATATTCTCGGAACCATTGATTCTTTTGCTTTCTGTCAAAACCCAACACAAACAATTCGGTTTATGGAGATTTAAATGTTAGGACCATCACTTATCTGACTGTTAAACCCATCCATTCCATTTGATTAAGCTTGCCGTCCACTTGCTAACAGGTCCGACGAAGATCTGTATCTACTTTTCGAGTCTATGACAACAGATAGTTTCCAGTTTGTGTGGATGGGAGCAGAATCAAATAAGGAAGAATCTGATGATAATGATGCAGATAACATAAAGGAGGAAGAATTTTGACTTTTGAGAAGAAGCTGATCACTCACTTTCCCACGTTTACTTATTATCCAATATCCATCAATATCATCTCATACAGATTTTCCCTTACTATAATTTTATTGCATTCAAAAGATTCTTCATCTTGAAGGTCTCGAGTTCAACACCTGGGGCATGCGCATCTGGTAGGGGGTCTTCCTAACCCCAAATGCCAATCAAAAATGAAAAAAAGAGGTACGAAAAATAAACTTGTAAAAAAGTGCAAGACAAAAAACAGTCTGAATTCATTTGACTTCATAAGCCACGTACATTCTGGTGAAGAGTTTGGGGTTTTAGGGAGATAAGAGGTTGTAGGTAAGATGAGATGTAAGTGGGGCATTCACTCTCTTATAAACACAAATTTTTAAACAACTAAGCTTTTTTTTCTATACTAAGATTCTTTATTTTTAGAGAGTCTGTGTCATGCTAACAGTTAACTCAACATAAGCTAGATTATTCGTTATTTTTTTCTTCCAACACATTCTCTTTTTTCTTTAATATTTCCATAATCTAATTTCTTATAGCTTTTTAGTGGAGCTTTCTTTTGCCATTTTTCTACGTGTTCAAACGATCCTACATAAATTGTTTCATTTTTTCATTCAACTTATTTCTAATTACCTCATTAGAAGACAAAATTTTCAAAACTGAGAATAATTTTGGCTTGCTTGATTGCAGTTGACGAACCTATTGTTACACAAGAATGACAAAAGCAACTTCGTCAACATGCTAAAATGACAAAGTTTGGGGTTGACAATCCTACGAGGTATAAGAACAACACGAAAACTTCATCGATGTGAAAAATGACTGCAAGTTAGGTGGCCATTAAAATAGGTCAGTCTATGCTTAAAGCTGAGAAAATTTTGGAGATGGGTAGACAGTATAATTGGACTTTGGTGAGGAGGAAAAATGATATGAAAAGAGTTAAGAAGACCAAAGGTTGTTTACTGTACACCGTGTTGGGTAAAGTTTAGGTGGATGGATGCTATTAGGTAGCTCACAGGTCCTCGTGTTGACCTTCTTTATTGCTCTGATAGCGTCAAGGAAGTCATCTGGTGTTCATTGGACATTTTCAATACATTGCGCATTGATACTTACCCAGTTGTATTGATAGAAAAGCCGTCAAGCATGATGCCATACATATTACAACCACACCACGAAATTAATGTATATATATATGTGTGTGTGTGTGTGTGTGTGTGTGTGTGTGTATTAAATAACAACTTTGGGCAGATTTGTGAATGAAGAGGCAATTAGATTAAGGGGCCAAGTTTCAATTTTCAATTACGTGTTGTCAGTGGAAAATTACTAGCCCTTTGGTAGTTGGAAACTGGGAGTTTTTGTGAGATTTAGTCTTCCGGGACAAATGATTTTTTTGGTTGAATATACTTTAATAATGATTCAGCCCTTTGCTGCTCTAAGCACAACCGTTTTATATGATAAAATAAAATTAAACGAAAATAATATTTGGGCAAACTCACATCGTCGTCTCATCACATTATTATTTAACTCATAAATGTAAATTCTTTCTTGAACCTTCAGCCATCAACAGAAAGCCACATAATACTTCTAATAATTAGGTCACCGGTTCCTTTTGTTCTGCTACGTTCTACAAGTCAGCTTGTAAACAGCTTTTGATGACCGGGGACGCCATACTGCTGACAAACCCAGTGCTACAAAACAAAGTTCGTTGAGAAATTAGCTCGGAGCCTGCATGAATACATACATTTTCTATGTTATGGAACAGCCATTTAAAACGTTGGGAGTATAAAGGGAATGCCATTAATCCCAACAAACAATGATTAACTGAATTGATTTATTTGGAGATTAAGAATATATATATATATATATATATATATATATATATATATATATATATATATATATATATATATATATATATATATATATATATATGAGATAGTAGTATGTGATCACCAATCGGATGATAGAGATGTTTGAATAGATTTAAGTATGGATAGGATTGTGATCACCAACCATTTAAGCATATTTGAGTACATATTTATATATTCCATTCATGCTTAAATCTATTCAAACACTTCTATCGTCTAATTGTTCAATGGTGAAGATTTGAATTGGTCATGTCTAGGAGTACAGTACATACACCACCACATTTTATTGAAGATTTATTATACACTAAGCACGTAAAAGATTGATTTTTTTTATAGCTAATGTTTGGAATCAAAAAGAAAAAAATTCTGGTTTCCATGGTTTTGGTTCTACCTGGGTCCAGATCTGCTACCTCCAAGGGTATTTTTAATTTTCTAATTTACTCTTTAAAATTTTCTGGTCATACAAAAAAAGACCGTATACATAATGAGGTTATTAGAAACAAATTAGGAGTGACACCAATAGAGGATAAAATGAGAGAATACCATTTAAGATGGTTTGGACATATAGAAAGAAGATCAAAAGAAAAACCTTTAAGAAGGTATGAAAAACTAAATTTAGAAAGTATTAAAAGATGTAGAGGACAACCACAAAAGAAACAATAAAGATTGATCTAGATTATTGTGAGTTAACTGCTAACATGGTACACGATAGGGATTTGTGAAAACAAAAACTCCATGTAGCCGACCCCGTCTAGTATGGGAAAAGGCTTAGTTATTGTTGTAGTTATTGTTGCACTCTTTAAAATTTTCAATTATAAACCAAAAATTAGAGAACTATTGCACAGTTTTAGCCAAGTGTAAATAGCCTTCCCTCTCAAATTTCCTTTACACATTTATCTAGGGCAGGTTTCAACCTGCCCCGGTGATTCCAATCATAAGAATCGAAATTGGACCTCGAACCATCAAGGACCTGGTTCGATCCAAGGTTTCAGCTTTTGCGAAATCAGAATTGGCGGTTTGAAATTACCGTTTTCATAATTTTTAATATTTTTATCAAAATTAAAAATAATAAAATTTCTGTTCCAAACAATTTAAGACATAAACTGAAACAAGAACTGAAACCCATAGTTTCAAACCAGCATTAAAACTGACATGATCTTGGTTCGATTCCAACTCTTGATTCCAGGCAAACAAGAACCGGCTGTTTACATTTATCATCATATTTTCTTTCTCAAATTTTCATTTTCACTGTTTAAAACATGGAAAATGCAAATGAATGGAACTTCTTATGAAATATACACCCCGCCGTCTATACTGTAAAAATATAGTATTTTCTTAAATAATGAAAATTTTCGCTGCACACCATATGATGATACAAACTATAAAGTATGGTCAAGAAGACGATCAATCACGCAATAAATTATTGCGCACGAGTGCAAAGCGACCTGGCTGATTGCTACGTTAGGTGTAATTGGTCACTGATAACTTACTGCAGTGCGTAGCCACAGTTTCAGAATTTAGCGAAAATTCTTTCTGCTAATTTAGAAAATATTATACAATAGACGTGCTAGTCAATTCCAAACTCCAAAGGTGGTCAAACTTCGTTGCGTCTGGGACTCCACTTGAGACATGAACAGATCTTCACAGCCTTTACCCAAACTTTGGTTGAATGGCTTCATTATCCCACTTTTTTGATTGAGAGAGTGAAGAAAACCAGGTTTCTGCACGTACAACCGCATTGAAGTCAAGCATCACTATATATATATATATATATATATATATATATATATATATATATATATATATATATATATATATATATATATATATATATATATATATATATATATATATCTGATTATTGTTTGTGGTGGTATGAGTATAATAAGGTTTTTCTTCATCATTTTTCAACCAGTCATGATCTTACAAAGTAATGCAACGTTAGTGGTAGGATCCAGTTTTGATATATACATAAATAGATAGATAGATAGATATATAGTGTGGTTCATGCTCAATTTCTGGTTTTATATGGTTTTACCGATTTAACTACTTGCTACCACCCTATCATCTTTTTGTAAAACTCTTTTATTGCTTAAACTATTTTTCACTGGTCAAATCCATTATAATCATCATGAAAATTACCTAAAAAAGCTAAATATTTGTATATATAAAAATAATTTTATGCTCAAAAGTTGTACACACAATATATATATATATATATATATATATATATGTATGTATATGTACATATATGCTCACGAAATAGTCCCATGTTTATTTTTTAGGCACTTCTTGCCAGCATTTCTATATGCCTCTTTTTCAACGTTTGTGCAGGCTGACATCTTGCTGACGCGATTCCAGAAAAACTCTCTTTCTTGAGCATCTATCAACAGTCGGAAGATTATATCTTGCTGAAGCAATCTCTCTCTCTCTCTCTCTCTCTCTCTCTCTCTCTCTCTCTCTCTCTCTATATATATATATATATATATATATATATATATATATATATATATATATATATATATATATATATATAAATGTAGAAACATGCTAACTTATTCGTCTGTAGACATATTTTTATGCATAACGTACGTAAACACGCATTAGCTATATGTCGAGCTAAGGAGAAGAAAAACGGTAAGCTAAGTTAGTCAGATGCGTTGAAAATATATAGATCTGTTAGTGTGAACTTTCAAGGGAGTTGACAAAAAGACGTTGAAATCTCATCTTCGGGCGTGGAGAGCCATGGCTCTTGCATACCTCATTCTTGTGCTTGCTTTCTTTCTTTCTCCGGTGAACAGATAATTAGTTAAAAGTATTCTCCGTCACAAGAACACGCCATTTTGGTCGAATCTTTGAGCTAGCACCATCACATATCGCAAATACTGCTCGACTAAGTTAGAAAAGGCAACAACAGGACGGGGTGGGGCGGCTTTTCACACCACCCGCCCTACAATCCTCTTTATACAGTCTTGAGCACCCACCCCTCATCCTTTTCTTACAATTTAGCCCTACACCGTCCCTCCCCACTTCAACTTATAAAAATATTTTTTAAGAAAAAGATCATTTGATATTCTATATCAAATATAAAATGTTTTTAATAGTATTTTATGTTATTAAACTAAAAGTTATTATGTATATATAGTTATATTTATATAATATATATATAAACATGTAAAATACTTATGTATATGAAAATTAGTGTATACTAGCATACTTAGGTGCTAAAAAATCCGAACAAATCTCAACCATCCTTTGTAACTATGCAAGATGAGTTTACCTTAAACCCGACTAATTCCACTCCAGAGCCCGTAATTTTTTTCCTTTGAGAGTCAGCCACACACGGGGCAGGGTGGGTAGGAATTGCCATCTCTTATTGTAACTGACCTGAGCTATACGAGATCAACTTGATGACAACTCAGACTCGGCTCATTTTTTGTTAAGATAGAGCTGAGCTCGAGTTGTGCTCAACATTCAACTTAGTTAGATCGAGCTCATGGTACTCATTTCGAGTAGCTCATGGATTTAATCGAGCTTTTACAACCCTACCAGACATGGTATACGTCTTTTCCGTTTCTTTACTCTCTTTCTCCTCTTATAAAGCCCAATGAGTTTAAACAAGCCTAATGAGCTCGAGCTCGAGCTCAAGCCAAAAATTTTTCAAATGAGGTGCGTTGAACTCGGCTATATGAACTCAACTTGGCTCGATTATTAGGCCCCTACTAGACATGGTATACTTCTCTCTTAACATTGGTTTCACAAATCCATGTTAACTTAGGAAATAGAAGTTGATACGTTATTTAAGAAGTTCTTCCATTCTTCCTGATATTCTCATATCAAATATGCGAGTCCTCTCGTGTCCTTGTGATAACCTTCTCGACGGATTAATTATTGATCCAAGTCAGCTAGGGGAAGCAGCATATCTTCTCGATTTGCTACATTCCAATAACATGCTTTTAGGCATTTAGATACTTACATGTCACTTCGGAAAGGGAGCCTTTTAGCTAACAATTGATCTAATAATATAATATGTATTGACTAAATGACTTAAATACCCCTTGATCGTTGAAAATACTTTCAGACCGTGTTATGGTGTCCCGTGAAGACCCGGATGTCAAAAGTGCAATCCTGACCATGACCAAAGGACGGTGAGCAGTGAGCCCATCTTCAAATCTAAACACGACCAGTTAAGAATCCAATTCAAAATTGCAAGTGGTATTGAAATCATTTGGATATCAGATCAATGTGCACGGTACTTTGGATCTGTTTCAGATTATGATGCCTAAAGCGGGTATGAGTATGCTCTAAGGAGTTGTTTGATTATAAGGTTGAGACTAATAGCTAGAATTGGGGTTTGTAATAAAGTAAAAAGCGGGGTTGTAAGACTTTACTTTTTCACCATACACTTAGGCTTGCGTTAGATTACAATAGGAATTGAAATTACAGTTTCGGCCTCATAATCAAGCACCTACCTTTAAAGACATTGTGAACTTGACCAGGAGGTTGGTGAGTAAGAACTTTAAGTCTGAGATCGTGAGTTCAATACACGAAGGAACACCTCTACCCGATGCATTATGCTCCCCTTTTGAAGGGATGAAATCCATTAGATTCATTTTTAAGATCCATACCCAAGAATGATGCCAACATTAGCCTTTCAGCTTGACACTAGATTCGAATCCGTTTGCCCTTGGTTGGGACCCGAGGGCATCATTGGTCAAATCGGAAAAGGTCAATTCGTTGGTTGATGCTTCTTGGATCGATCGAGGAAGCTGCCGGGCTTGCTGTTGAGGGGTAATTTGGTTATTTTGGCTTTTATGGTTGCGGGTGTGCTCTCGTTTAAGGGCAAGATGAGAAGAATCATCGGCAACTTCGGCGTCACTTTGGCCAGTTGTGACGGTAGTCAAAAAGTGTATTCCGTGTATGCCCTTAAGCATTTGAAAATTGCAATAGGTGCCTTTATCAATTTTAAGAAAAATATTGCGGCCGTTTGTAAATATTGATGACGTGTGTAGCGTCTTCACTTAGAAACGTCGTCCGGTTCTTACCCAGGACCATGGACCAGAACTGAACCGGATCAGGGTTGGTTCTGGTTCTGGTTACAGTTCATAACCGACAGTTCATATTGGAACCAAAAACTAAATACAAACTAAAAATGATAAAGTAATTAGAGAAATTGAAAAACTTTCAAAATCGTCCCCTTATAACCATCGGTGCTAGTTTCAGTTTCATAAGAGGAGGAACTATAACAAAATCGAATTAGGGACCCTTGGGTGCTGGTTTGCCACTCTCGAGACTGGTGTTTGGCTCCGATTCAAACTGGTGGGACGGATCCAAACGACCATGTCTACCATCATTCTTGGAATATTGTGGCCAGTGTTATCTGTATCGCACCATATCGTACGATACGGTGCGATACGTCATGATACTATACACTATCTCGTATCGTAAAACGATGAGTATTGCACCGTATCGTACGATACGAGCGATACGCAGAATTTTTTTTTTGAAAAAAAATTCAAATTTTTTTTTGAAGGTTTCTAGCCTCTCATCACTTCTCTCTAAGGCATCATTCGATATGCTTGTTTGAGATTGGCATCACATCAAAAGACTACCGATCAATAGAATATTATTACTTTTTATGAAGATTTTTTACTAGATTTTTAAAGCAGACGAATGATGCCTTAGAGAGAAATAAAGAGGTGGGAAGAGAGGTCAGAAACCTTCAAAAAAAATTTAAAAATTAAAAAAAATTGAAAAAAATAAAATAAAAATTAGGCTTATCACCCGTATCGTGGAGCCCAGCGATGCCTGATACGATATGTGTCAGACAACACTGGTTGTAACATGCACCTTCGTGAAAGGTAATGTTGTATTACTTTCAATTCAATATTGTTTAACTTCAGTCTTCAATTGTTAATATTATTTACTAATTGTTTATCTATGTTGGTATTTCATTTTTTGAATTCAAAATATGTAAATTTGGATGCAATTGTTCAATGTTGAATACTCAATCTGTACCAAACTTATATTATATGAATTTAAAGCAATTACCAGATTTTTCCTAAATTTTTTCTGATTTTTTTCTAATTTTTATTGATTTTTAATTATTTTTTATATTATTTAATATTAAAGTATGATACGATACACCCGTATCATGGAACCCAATGATACACGATACGATATGCGTCAGACAACAATGATTGTGGCTCATTTTGAGATTTTCATAGTTTGTTTGATGGTTTTCTTATTGTTAATGTAATGAGTAGATCATTCTAGTTTAACTCTAAGGTCAGCCCATTTCACAATATCTTTATCGTTAAAAAAAGTCTTGACCTGTTGAAGGCATGTACACCAATCTAATAATTGGTTTGAGTTTCCTTAAATATGGAAGCTTATGTGACTCGAGCTGAGGCAGCCAACCACTTTGACGCTTGTTTCTTTAAAGATATGTTTTACATAAGGTTTTAGGGACATTGAACCTTGATTTTTGCTACTCACATTCCATGTTTTCTTGTGCATCAAATGGAGAAACCATCATTGGCCAATTTGAGTCAAAACTTTGACACCGGGAAGAAGCTGGGCCATAGAAATTGAACCAAGGACTTCGCATGGAAAACTGAGTGCCTTTTCCTCTCTCTCGACTTTGGTACTCTGTGTTGCATGAAAACCCAAACTTAATGTCACTCGTAAATCAATTACAAAACCATAGTTCTTTCAAACTATAATAGTGTCAGAGGCCTGACAATAGGAATCAAACACATCCTAATGCACTAAATGGAGTCCTGCCCATCTCGTTAAGTTCCTGGTACGGTGAAGTGGAAATCGAGCCAACGTGATCCGAGACGACCAGTGTGCCGGCAAGAGCACCTTGCCACAATCCAGATATACACATAGGAAGCCTACCGAGAATAAAATTTCCACTTGGTGCAGTTTCCAAAAATATGAAACAATTAGGAGAGTGTTTCACGAAAAAAATTACAAGGTTATAATAGTAAAATCACTCCTCATTACTGCGGCTTCAATACGTTCACAAACCCATCCATCGTTGAAAACCTCATTTTTGCTTACGATTGCTACCCATCGTTGACATTTTCGAATATATTTCTGAGAGATAGTCGGTATTTTCAAATCAAGAAACCGAAAGAATATATTGGTTGGCTACGGAAGTTCATTAATACTTCGAGTTTGACATTGCGCTCTCTTGTGCAACATGAAGCCTATATATGATAGCTGAAAGCCCTCCGTGGAGGTGTCTGCAGAAATAAAAGAATTAAGTTGAGATGGCGATGGATATTCTACTGAAAGGGTCGTCTGTTCTTGATGAGAGAAGACTTGAAGGCAACAAAGAAGAGGCTGAAGATCAGTTCGGAAAGGTATGCGTTTCCTTTAATCTTCATGTTTTGTTCTTTCTTTCTGATTCTTTTGGTTTTTTCTTAAAAGAGGAATGGATTTCATTGATTCATTTTCACGGTTATTCTATATCTTGGGGTTGCAACGCCTCCCCGGGAGTGCGTCAGAGATCCCAACCTGTGAGCAAAAGCTCTGGGAACATCGATGGGATACCATTGATAATAGAGTGATATATTCGCATTTCTCTTCGTTTTCTACAAAGTCAATGTGTTATCTTCCAAGTTCGAGGCGATGCTTAAAGTTTTCTGGAGTAAACGTTCAGGGATGCATAAAAGACCTATGATCTAATAAAAAGTATATCGTGGACAACGTCCGTCTTACCATGCTGATTCCAATTGAACGGCAAAAATCCTGTTTATCTGTGGATCCAGCTGTGTGTACATATGTGTGTGTGTGTGAAAGAGCTGGTACATGTACCTGTTCATATGCAAACAGTGAACCGTGTTTGACCATTCAATCAACAGAAATGAACGGTTCAATATGTTGGATCCAATCTAAACAGATCCACATCAGATGTAATCGATATACATAGTTCAGATCTTGGCCTAGAAAAGGTCTTGACATGTAGACCATTTTCTGGATTAGAATCCTTCTAAATCTTGCAAATTACCTTCTTATTCCATTTTTTCCCCTTAAGCTACTCACTAAGCTCTTATGTTTTAGATTTTTCAGGGAGTAGATCCTAATATTATATGTGTGTGTATGTGATTTTAACATATCAATGTTCAATCTTACCTCTAGGAGGAGGATCAAATTCAGTCTGCCAAAGCTAAGATGGTGGAAGCGAGAGAAGAGAATGAGAGGTTGAAGATGATCTTGTCAAGACTAGTGAAGGACTACAAAACACTGCAGATGCATTTCTTTGACATTGTCCAACAAAAAGAGAGCATGCCTGCCGCAACTGCAACTACTTCTGCTACTGCTACTGCTACTGCTACCAGTAGTTCATACAATGACAGCGAAGACACGGAGCTGGTTTCCTTAAGCCTTGGAACCAACAATTCAACATCAGCTAACAAGAAATCAGAGGAGAAGGTGAACTGTACGTGGAACAAGGAAAATGGAGATGACCATTTGAAAGAAGAATTGAGTATTGGGCTCAGTACTCAGCTCGAGCCGAATGATAGAAGCCTGATGAAGTGCTACGAGGAATCGAAAGCTGAAGATAACATAGTGGTTCCGAACAAGATGTCAAAGACATCTAGCGGTGCTGAAGATGATGAATCAAAAGAAACCCATACCAAAAGAGCCAGGGTTTCTGTTAGGGCAAGATGCGATGCACCGACTGTAAGTTGTATAAACTCTCATAACTGCTGCATGTTTCTACTGCATCACCTTATATGATAATAATTACTAAAATAAATATGTAACTTGTGGATTCAGATGCAAGATGGATGCCAGTGGAGGAAATATGGACAAAAAATATCAAAAGGCAACCCATGTCCAAGGGCCTATTATAGATGCACAGTGGCACCATCATGCCCAGTAAGAAAGCAGGTATACATTATCAAGCGATTGACTTTTTTGTTAGTGTAGGATTGGAAGATTTTAATAGAATTTAATGGAACAAATTATTATTTGCCGATTAAACTAAAATATTCGTACTAAATTTTGGTTTTCACGAATGTAATTATCAGGTTCAAAGATGTGCTGAAGATATGTCCGTACTCATAACCACATACGAAGGAACCCACAATCACCCCTTGCCAATCCAAGCCACAGCTATGGCTTCCACCACCTCTGCTGCCGCCTGCATGCTTATGTCAGGCTCTTCTTCTCTGTCTGCCGCTGCAACCTCCAATGCTGCCGGATTAACTTTCGATACATCCAGTAATTCGATAACAAGGCCATTCTATATAACAAATCCTTCCTTTGGCTCATCCTCCGCTTGCCCGACAATCATATTGGATCTCGCCAACACATCCTCGACCCCCAAGTTCCGTACTTCACCTTCTCCTTTCCCTCCACTCCCCAAATATTCTCCTTCAATGGGGTTCGCAAACTTCGGCTTTGGCTTCAATCAGAATAACCTTCCTGCATCAGGAGGTGCCAATATCGGCCTTGCCAACAGTGGCTACTTCAACAATGGGTTAGTAGACCAATTCAACAAGAGCCCAATTGTCTCATCATGTCTAGCAAGGCCGTCACATGAAGGAGTGTATCAAGCCTACCTTCAAAAGCCTAATCCTTTATCATCTGCACCAGTAATGTCATCATCACAGCAGAACTTCTCTGAGACAATTGCAGCTGCTACAAAGGCAATAACCTCCGACCCGAGCTTTCGCTCAGCATTGGAGACAGCCATCAAGTCGATTGTGGGTAGTAATACCGACAAATTCGCTGCTAGGAACGTTGCAGAGAATGTGCTCCAAAGCGGTCTCAAGTGGGGGGATGCGCAGTTCCTATCATCCAAGGATAGCCATTCATGATACGCTAGGAATTTCTCGTGTTGCACCAGCTCTACTTAGTGTCAAAAGGGAGACTTGTTTAAGGTTACAGTAAAGGTACTGAAACTCATTCATCATCAGCAGGAGGTACTTCAAAGGTTGCACCTCAAATTATTCAATAGGAATCACTTATACTAGTGACAAAAGGGCAATATCCGGATGAGATATTTCTTGCAGGCAACTTAATACTTGATGTTTAACTTAGATGCAGCACAGTTGCTGAATAATTCTTATACAAGTCTGCAACTGAAATTAGTTTTGGGCCAGAGGTTGCACGACAGAAAGACCTGAAATATATAGGAGATAGGGGTGTTGGCATAAGATAAGTTTATAATCAGTACACATCACAATATCTAATAGAAGAATACAGAAAATGTTGTTGTGGTCGATGAACTAATTCTTACTTTCACTTGTAACTCTCTCTCTCTCTCTCTCTCTCTCTCTCTCTCTCTCTCTCTCTCTCTCTCTCTCTCTCTCTCACGCGAAGAGAAACTTTTGGCATCTCTTTTCAATTCCTTCATTAGCTCCGCTGACAGTGAAGGTTTGTCCTGAACATAGCTTCCAGCTCCAAACTCTGATAATTAATGAGGGTTTTCCAACACAGATGATAACCAGCATAAAACATCATACGATCTTTTAGCATGAGGTGTTCAAATTCCACACCCTTTAATTGGCTGAAGATCCTTTGAGTGATTTAACTAGCTAGCTATGAAAAAAATTGTTTTTTTTTACCCTCTAGTTTCTCATACCTTTTCACTAGAACTTTCTTTGAGTGTTCAAAAAATCTTAAACAAGTTTACATCTTTTTATCATGTATTGATTCCACTCTCAATTTGTTTCTAATAATTTTATTATCTATGCAGTCTTCCTTTGTGTGACCACAGATCCAATTCAACATCTTTATTTATGCCACAAACATCTTTTGTAGATGTTGATGGTTAAATCATAAAAATAACAGGTCTAGTTGTTGCCTCATAATATTTATCTTTCAACTTTAATGATATCTTCTTGTTATATAAAATACATAATTCACCTCTTCATGTATAACATCTCCACGTAAAATCATCAGAAGAAAACAATGAAATATTTTCTTGCTTCTTTCTAGATAAATAATAGTATGAACCTTTATAGAGCATACGCATGAATAAGCACCTATACACCGAACCCCATTTATTATGGGATAAAGCTTGGTTTTGCTTGGCATGCATAAATAAGTACGAGTCCATACTATAATGTAGCCCAAAGCCAGATTTGCTACACCAAACTTGCCAATACAAAAATAAAATCGAAGTATGGTGTCTGAAAATACCACTAAATTCGGATCCAAATATCAAACAAGTTGGACCATTAAATGGAAAAGTTCGTGTGACGCTAGAAGACGTCTAGAAAAAGTGTCTGCATCAATTGGTTCGGTTCAATAACAGAACTGAAGGCCAATTATATATACATAAACACCTACATATATAATCAATTCGGCTGGATCTGTAATTTTTTTGTTTTGAGTTTCGATAACTGAACCGAACTGAATTAACCATTTTTTCATTTTTCCAACCAAAAACGAATTAAATAAATAAATAACTGAACGAAAATCAAAACTTCGGTCATCTTGGTTCCATTAATCGGCTTTAACCGGACAATGCTCACCCCTAATTTGTATAAGTGAACAAGAATCTACGCATCCGACCCAATTTGTATAAGTTACGATATGTAGCCCAAAGCAGAGTTTGTCAAACCCAACTTCAAAATACAAAAATAAATAAGAAGTACGAGGGTCTGCCCAACCCCATCTCGGTTATCCAAGAAAATGTTTGGGTATGAAATCAAGACTAAATCTGGATCCAAATAGCCAATAGTTTGAATTATCCAACATATTTGATTCTCACAAGCACAAAAAAAAAGAACAAAAACGAACTCCGAATCCAATTGAATCTGAATTCTCTTTATTTATCCCACTAATGAAGTCAAGGTCAGGCTTTGAACTAAAACCAACCCGTTCAATCCGATGAATCACAGCAAATCCAACCTTGGTAAACAAGCCAACTTCTAAGACACTTTGGGGTGAGTGCCCATCTTAAATTGATTCATTATATTGAATCACGAGAAGTTCCCTTCACTTTAAAAGATCATGCACGATTAGAGGTGGCAAATCGGGTCACTTCAGGTTCAGATTAACCCGATTGTGATCTAACCCTATCCGAGATTTTCTTGGGTTTCTCGGGCAGACCAGATTGGATCTGGGGTGTCTAAATCCTGACACAGATAGGAATTTTTCTTATTGATATGATATTGCCATCTGGATCATGAGAATAAATTCGCATATAAAACATGCTATAAAGTAGATATGGTCGGTTTGGAACCGACCTGGAAGTTTCAACCGGAACTGAGCCGGGTGGATGAAACTGGATCCGGTAGACTATCAGTTTTTAAATTTTTTATTTCAATTTTTGCAATGAATTTTCCAAATAACTGTGTTTTCCTGTGGACCTTATTCAAGGCTGTGCTACTTTTAGTTTTCGGTGTTTCATGGTTACCAATGAATTGAGGAATTTCAGGTTGCAAACTATCTAAAGCTAAAGGAGTTCATGGTGGTGGAGTTGCTGGCTTGATGATGGCTGTGAAGAAGGCACTAAAGCTGGTAGAAGAGATGTGGGCAGACATGGCCGGTTCTGGTTTGCTTGGAACTTGTTATTCAATAGATTAATTGATTTATTTTATGCATGTTTTAATAATTTTTTTGTGAAATGGATTTGTGCAATAATAAATTAAATAAACCAACAAAAATATACTACCGTATAACAAAGGGTAAAATATTGTTTAAAATGGCAAGTAGTTAGTGAGCAATAGCTATTCGTCACTGATATAATTATGTTCTCAAAGACATAATTCAAACTGTCTCTACGTGCAAACTATTCTGTGAGAAAATTATATTGTGCATATATTAAAAAGTTTTCAATGATAATGTTATTTTATCACCATATTTAAATTGCTTTTAGTGACCCAACAACCTTTCATCATTAATGATACCGTATTTTTAGAGACAAAAACTAAGAATCGTATTCTATGATAACATAAGATTGTCACTAAAGTATTTTCAGCATCTACGGGTTATTATTGAAAAGATAATTATTGTGACTAAAATGATACCATTTGTGACACAAATGATGAAGTTGTCATTATTATTATCACCGAGATTTTTCTACCAGTGAAAACATTTATTTGAGTATTTTAATCATTTCGTAACAAAAAATTATCGTCACTTGTTTGCTATTTCAGTGACAGGTTTTGGTTTGTCCCTGAGAAATTTTGATACTAAAGCTAATCTTTCTTGTAGTATATATATCTGGGCAGTCATTCTCCCTCTTTTGCTTTCTCTCACGGAAACAAGCAATGGGGACACAATTGGTAATTGGTAGTTTAATTTGAAGATTTCTCAACTATTAGTTTGATATCTGAAAAGGCCATAAACTGTACATGTTATGTCTTCTTAGTCAAGCCATATATCGTCGAGTCTAATAGCATACACATGATTAGCCGGTATCAATAGGTAGACAAGTAGTGATTCATATTTTCTGTGGGTTGGTATACGTTCATAAATACATATACAAATACATAGATACATGCACTCAGACACACATATCTCTCTCTATATTATAAATATGTGTGTGTATGTATGGTTTTTGTGTGTGTGTGTGTCTGTGCCTAACGTGGGGCAATTCACTAGTCCGAGGAAAATTACATTTGCAGCATGTTGTGTTCCTGAAAGAGGCAGAACGAGGTGACATTTTTTTATCACGAGGGATGAATATTAAAGGAAATCGCGACATTTACTTAAGAAAATTAGAGGGCTCCGAGGGAGCAAAAAGAGATGTGAGGAAAGAGAGAGGGGCAGTGCTTAGCACCACTGCAGTATGAGGAGAGATGCACTTGAGAGAAAGGAGAAAGAGGGAGGGTGTTGGTCAAACAAGGACATTGGAGAAAAAGAGTGTGTCCTTAGTAATTTGAGGTGTGCAATTACACTCCATAGCCATGAGGGTACACGCCCCCTTATTTCATTATGTGCCAGGTCTAGCATCCGAAGTTGTCTTAGTTTATGGAGGAAGGATGAGAAGGTTTTGATGTCGCAATCGCTCAAATATAATTCCACAAAAGGAGGGACAATCATATCGCTGTTATCCGCATGTGTTAGTATTGGATGTCTCCACAGTCAATCTGTCATTATATGAAAGTCCAAGCTAAAGAGGTTCTTCATACCTGAGAATAGTGGGGTGTTGAGGTTGCCACTCAAAGAATTGCGATAAAGGCCAAGGCTTTGTAGATTAGGTAGCTTTCTCACAGATAAGGTGGTATCGCCAGACAAATAGTTGTTTCCAAGAAAGAGATGTTCCAAATTCAAGTTGGGTTTGCTGAAATTTGGGAGACAACCACTCAATCTGTTATTGCTTAGATCAAACAGCGATAAATTGGGGAGATTTGGAAGCTCTGATGGAATGCTCCTGTTTAAAAGGTTGTAGCTAAGGTCTAAGTCGGTGAGGTTGGAAAAGGAACTGAAGTATTCAGGGATGGGACAGAGAATATTATTGTCAGAGAGATCCATAACAGAAATCCTAGACGATGGAAAGCTTGCAGTAAGTCCACTTGATTCCATTCTTAAATGAGAGAGTTTTGTGAGATGTGAAAGCACCAAAAGATTACTTAACATTTGCTTAGTAAATGAAACGTCTATAGAAAGAATGTTGCTAAACCCAAAACTATTGGGAACCGTAATCGAACTGGTCCCAAAACTATTGGGAACCAGAATCGAGAAACTCTTTCGATTACGGTTTATGAGTTTCGGAAACAGGTCTTGAAATCAAAACCAAAACCGAATGTTTCATACCATATTTTCATTTAAATATATTTTCTAAACCCACCTTAACACCAACACCCCCTTAACTCAACGGTAGAGAGGTGTGGAGTTCGACTCTAAGAAGGTGCCCTCAACACATTGTTAAGCTTTCCTAGCACTTTCCTTTGCAATACTTGGTGTGTAACACTTACATGTGTGACGGATTTTGATGATTGATGTTGAGCAGTTCCTATCTTTGTTATTATAGTTGCATTCATTGGAGGAATAGTGTTTTACTTTTAAATTCTTAGTATGCCGAATTTAATGAATTGATGACCGAATCATGTTTTTAATATCATTTGGTAAAAGTAGATCTTTTCCTTCCTTTCCTTTCAAGCAACATGCTAAAGGAAAGGTAACAAGGATGTCCTTCACAAGACAGCCGTTATAAACCTTACTACGATTTTTTGTTTTTGGTTATGGAACAGTGGTGCAGGCAGTGTTTTGTTGGAAACTTCCTGTCAATTGAAGTTCAATTCACGATTTATCTACAAATTTTCTTCTTCCATCGAAGAGACAAAACCTTCACAAGATTCTGTAGGACAACTAAACCTACAAAATGACGTGGAGTGTCAACGATTTCAAGTTCTACCTAACTTGCATCAGTATTTTTTACTTTCTAACAAAGGATTGAGAATGGTTGAGGAGTATTTTACTTGACACGAGACTGAAATTAGTCAAATGGTCAGGATTACAATTCCAAATAGGTTTTCCTTGTTTGAAAGGAAAAACTATCTAGACAAACAAACATAATTTACAGTCACGGAGAGGAATTATACATGACCTTCGAGGCCCGATGAATCAGAATTATCATCATATCTGAGTGACTGATAATATTTGCAATGAAAAAAAGAAAGTGTCAAAGATCATGATAAAAAAGCATTATGGACATGCACAACAAATCTATGAATAAGTTATATCTGACAAACTTAATCAAGTAAACTGACTGGTAGAACACTATATTTCAAAATAGCGTTTAGAAAAGATTTCCCATGCATGAATCAACCCATTTTCCAGCACAGAACATCAAATATTCTTTTCAAAAATAGCTTATTTGAGAAGAAAGATTCATATGAATGGCTTTTTATCATAACTCTTAGCAGCTACACGTGAAGTTGTTATAGAAGCATCAAAGGTTCATATTTCAAATGCATGGATCAACAAGAACACAAAAATGTCAACCGATGTGTATCAAGCAAATGGTACCACAAACTGCTTGTAAAACAGAAATGAGCAAGAACACTAAATGGCTCCCAAGCCAATATGGCTCTACATGTCATGACAACAAGATCCCATCCAAGCTTAAAGAAAAGACAATGCTTTCAAACCGCTGTGATTTAGGACCACTGCATTTAAAGCCATATGTCATGACAACATTACCAAAACAAGCATTATCTTTGAAGTTTACTTCCAATTTTGCAATCTCTGCTTTTTATAAAACCATATTTTCATCCTTTGCAGAACATACCAACAGTGTCAAACTTGTGCTTCATTTGGTTCTGTCACCCATGAATCTTTTCTAGAAGGAGCTTGTTAAACATTTCACTTGTATTTCAACATTATTGCTCATGTATGACATGTAGTCATGGGATTCCTTTCATCACAGTGAGAGATTCTTTCTGTTTCCCATGATGGTTTTTATAACCTGTCCTTCATTCAATACTCTCTTGTGAATCTCTTCTGGAATGAACTTATTAAAAACTTCACTTGTATTTTGACATTACCCCTCATGTATCGCATGAAGTCATGTGAATCTCCTTTCATTACTGTGAAACAAACAACAACAACTAAGCCTTTTTCTAGGGTCAGCTACATGGATTCTTTGTTTCTACATAGCTCTATCTTGTGCCATGCTGTAGAATTCATGGTAGATAAGTCCGACAAAGTTTTATGCTGACTGTCGGAAGCCTAACGCAACCCTCCTCCTTTCATTACTGTGAGAGATCCTTTTTATTTAGAGCTGGTTTATATGGGGCTACAGTTGCTGAAGAGATACAAAGGTTATTCTTCAAATGAATGATGAAGGCCAGCTGATTCAGGTAAAGCCTGCCAACAATAAACTCAAAAACTTAATTTAGAGCACACGAGTACAAGGTGGATACACGAGATAGTCAAACATTTGAATCCTCTCATATACATCAACTCTCATCTGTGCAGGATAACCTCATGACAGTCTAATGGCATGTGAAACAAAGAAGTTCTAGTTATCCTGTAAGCGATAGAATTGAATTTTGGCTAGAAAAAGTATAGATTGGTGTTATAGAAGGGAAACGGGAAGAACAGAAAGAAAACTGACATCAGCTGTCATGTTCTCATTTCCACCATCCTGAGCTAAATCATGGTAATAAACCTTGAACACGACCAGCGGCTGATCATGATGTTGCTATCAGGCAGAGACCGGAGTGAGTCAGTCTCCTGAAAATCATACAACGTATTGTAAAATTATTGTTTATTGGTTAAGAAATAATGTTGTTGTTGTTGTTGTTGGTTAAGAAATAATGTAGCCTAGGTATATTGATCTAGGAAAGTGGGAAGCTAGCAGGATATAGAAGGCTATAACAAGGAGAACAAGAAAGAAAAGAGAGAAATTGACTGAATTTCGATACTCCATGACTTGCTGATTTAAATCTCTATGCTCTCGCCTATTTACAGATGATGTACTTATATGAAATCAGATTTCCCTTTTCGATGACTTCCCTAATTGATAACTAAAAGGGATAATAATTATCCTGCCTAAAACTTATCCCATCCACATGCTACTAAATCTAGATCAAATTTGAATCTTTCCAATTGCAATGAAAATGTCTAAAATGAGTGGATGTGAATTTGAGATGCGGTGCGGACCCAATTTGTGTTTTGATATGGAGACGCATGTTGGTGTTATTCTCATTTACGTCAATAAATCTGTCAGGCCCAACTTAATAAACAACAAATCTCAGTTGACTTGTATGCGTTACTAAATTTCAAACTAGCCATAAAATGGTATTGACAAATCCTCATCATATGGTGGCAGCTACCATGAATCAATACCACACAGACTATGTCTAAAAGTTCTTAAGAATTCGTCCAACCAACCGATAAATTTATGGAGAAAAAGAACTATTGAAGTTTGTTTTGTCCTTGTAACTGTATGCATTTTTTATGAAAGAGTAAGCGGATATCTGTGTGTGTAACTCTCCCTCAGGACCTTAAGAGTTCAAAATATCTTTGCAGAGTGGCCTCTCTATTGGTGTTGATACTCAAACTCTTATGACATCAGTTCTTTTTTTCCTGAAAAAAGCATAATAATGTTTCAGTGCTTTTTCGCTGGATCTTCTGCTGAGCACATTGATGATTTAGCCATAAGGATCACCACTAGGTCGAAAGTTGGAACTTCAACAAGAAAACCACAAATTCTTCCCGTTCCCATGTCACCAGCTATTCTTACATCTAAAACCGTGAACCACTTGTGTCATTAATCTGACATGAAAATAGTGAATAGTGAATATAAAGTTACAGCCATTCTACTAACCAAAATCAAGCCTTCTCCCAAACTATGTGGGCGTGCTTCTTTGATTCCAAGTTGCCATTTTGTTTGTTCCACAGAATGCACGCACACAGATAATTTCTTCTATATGTAGGTAGAAATTCCTGAAGATATAATGCCCTAATTGTGGAAAGAGACCATGATGAAAAATGGTGTTTCCTTAGAAGCATGTGCCGTGATGTGATAACCAGACAATTTCTTCTATATGTAGGTAGAAATTCCTATGTACAATCCGTAGGATGTATTTGAATGCGTAGACAAAGTTGGACAGACAATTCGTCTGTTGTAGGTGAACTGCTTTTGCCCCATAATGAGGACCACGATTTTTTCAAACTTGATAATTGAAGCTAACCGAACTAAAGAACTGATTTTTTTACAAAAGTGACGGGAGACTGAGAAGACACGCAGGAATCATCCCAATGAGTTGGTTCTCGCTGAGGTCTAAATAAGTGAAGTTGGAGAGTGAAGTAAAATATTAAAGAATAGGACCGCTTATACTGTTGGAAGAGATCCATATAGAGAACACCGACTGAATGCCACGATGATGGAAGTCTACCGTTAATTCCGCTTAATGCGATTCTTAAATAAGTGAGTCGAGTGAGATGTGAAAATGCCATAAGAGTACTACTCGACGTCTGGTTAATATCTGAAAGCTCCAAGGATCGAATGTTGCTTGAAATATTTAGTTGATGTAATCACAAATTTATGTACCTGCTCCGTGACCAGGAATAGTTGGAGGAATTCCTGGTCACTTACTCCAGTCCATGGTATGCACCGTTTTCGAGGAAGTCGTGACACTCTCCCTCTAATGGGATGCAACTAGACCAAGATTTTCATCCTTAACGCATTGCAGATCATTTTTGTGAGTCACTGCAGTCCAAGTCACAGAATGTGAACACCAACTCCAAGTTACTCGGTTACGATGAAGTTGGTGAACCAGCAAAGCAATGAATTGCATGTCTTAATATGTGCAGCAGTAAAATAACCAACAGAAATCCAGCAGAAATTCTTGATAAAGAAACCTATAGCGCGTCCAATCTAGCATTTTCAGCGGGGCTCTGACAGTGTCGCTTAAGAGG
Organism: Brasenia schreberi; assembly: GCA_036023115.1. Lineage (NCBI taxonomy): Eukaryota > Viridiplantae > Streptophyta > Magnoliopsida > Nymphaeales > Cabombaceae > Brasenia > Brasenia schreberi. Next base: position 8,396,497 of record JAYKKT010000072.1, read on the forward strand.
CACCAAGATTGAATAATACTTAGAATTTTAGTTTAAGAACCAATGCAGGCTATGAATTAATAGTTCCGATTAAATGGAACATGGAACCCACTACATTAGGAGTGTGGATTTAGAACAATGAAAGTACAGCAACTAATAAAGAAGACAAAGTTTGTGCAGAACGAAACCAATTTGATTTTCGCAGATTGAAAGAATATCATCGATTTACATCAATTAATTACGAGTGCTACGAGAGAAACTGTGAAGAGAGAGGGATAACCGACCGAGTTTGACAATGCAACGAAGTGGCTCGGAATCAAAGGTGAAGCGGCCTCGGCCATCAGAGAGAGAGAGAGAGAGAGGGAGAGGGAGAGGGAGAGGCGTTCGATTCTCAAAAGTGCCCTCGATTGACACCCCAGCATGCACTCTCTCTGGGAGTCGAACTCCCCACCAACACCAACAGCGCCAAAGCGCCCTCCCATCAACCCGAACCGACCGAAGGAGCGAGGGTTATCTTACTCGATGAAGTTCGGGTTTGAGTATGAAAAGTCAGTAACCAGCGGTTTTAATGTAGAAGTTGAACCATCAGTTCACTCTTTTTCTAATTTAATATTAAATTTAAAAGAATCTTAAAAAATCCTAAAATAAATTAATGGTGAATGTTGTTAAAAGAATACTTTTAGATTTTTGGATATAAAAATACTTTTAGAAGATCGTTCTCATTTACACGAGACGCTTACAGTAGCTGTGGAGTTACTCTTTCATTTGAAATAATAGAACCGGATTCGAACCTAAAATAGCATATTACAATACCGCAACCAAGACCGGATTGTCATCCAGCTCTTGGTTTTGAGCAAACGGGAACGGGCCATCAAAATTATATATAAAGAATTGATGCACGGACACCTCTTATACACAATCGATAAACACACAGTTTCTTTACTATCCACACTTTTTCTCGTCATGATTCCGATTTTGCTTAAAATCTGAAATTTTCTTCGATATTCTTAAGGTTTGAAAATCTATCTGTCTTCTCCGTCTCTCGTAGAGTTTGATTCAATACACAATATTAAACCATTTACCATTTCATAGTGTTTTGAATATGATAAAAAAAGAAAGAAAAAGAAGAGGAAGCAGATGGTTGAGGAACTTAATAATTTTTTTTATTTATTTTCTCATATGTTTCTTGATTCTTTTTTTAATTTTTATTATTGTTGTTTTCTTTTTTGTTATTAATTTTATTTTCGATTTCAATTTTTTGTTCTTGGTTCTTCTCCTTTTCTTTTTTCTTGTTCCTTTTTTCAACAACAATATGTATTATTCCGTTGTGAAGAACGTGGCAACACTAAACGAAGAGAATCAACCATATCAACCGTCACTGAAATTTGATGGGAGAGGAGAGAGAAAGTTATAAGAGATAATTTTATTATTTAAAAAAGAGTGTGCAATATTAATCCCCTCGTTTTACTATCCACACAACCTTTTTAGGTTGATTTTAATTTTGCTCTTGCTAAAATCCGAAAATTATCATAATGCCCTTACCAACTCAATCTTTTTCTCCATTTGTAGGTTTTTCTCCTACCGTCCACCATATAATACCATTCTTTCGGTGACCCATGACCTAAAATTCGATTTAATGCACGATATTGGATCATTCATTAGTGTTTTGAATTCAATCGAAAAAGAAAAAAAAGAAAAGAAAAGGAGGATTATTTGAAGAGAGTTTGAGTAATTTGGTCGGTATTTTGTTGATTTGATGTATTGATTTTATTTTTGCTTCAAAACAAAACAAAAGAATAAGGTGAAATTCGCGACTCGAAATGTAGCTCAGTCTCACTCTTTGGAAAGTGTGCCACATTTCGAGTTGAGAATTTAATATTATTTATTATATTTATTGATCCTTATTGTTGTTGCTCTTCTTGTCTTTCTTGTTATTGATTTTATTTTTTGTTCTCGATTCTCCTTTTTTTTAATTTGTTATATTTCTTCGTTAACTTTTCTCTTTTTTTGTTCTTGATTTTTATTTTTGTTCTTCTTTTTTCTTTTTTTTCCAACAAGATTCATAAAAATATGTATTGTTCAATGAAGAAGACAACATCGCTAAATGAAACATCGATCGTCGAAGTAAAAAGATGTGATGCAAGGGACACTTGCTGGAACTGGGTGGGAGAGAAGAGAGAAAAGTTGAAATTGGGTGTGACAAGAGAGAGAAAGTGATAAGGAGTAATTTCTTAATTTTTTAAAAAAATATATGGACAGGAAAATGGTGTGCATATAGTAATCTATTATATATATATACATGTAGGTATACCCATTGTCATGCTTAATAAATACTAGAAGTTTGAAAATACTAGAAGAAATAGGAATCACCTGGCTCACAAGACTATTTAATGAAATATAGAAAAACCAAAAGATACCCGAGAAATGGAAAGAGAGTACACTTATATCCATATATAAGAACAAGGGAGACATTCAGAATTGTGGGAATTATCGAGGTATCAAGTTAATGAGCCATACTATGAAATTGTGGGAAAGAATTATCGAACGTAGGTTAAGACAAGTATCAAGTACAACGGAGAACCAATTTGGATTCATGCCAGGTAGATCTATTGTTAAAGCGATTCACATTTTGAGACATCTTATGGGACATTTTAGATTAAAAAAGAAAGACCTTTACATAATATTTATTGACCTAGAAAAAACTTACAATAGGGTACTGAGGGAGGTTCTTTGGAGAACCATGGAAAAAAGAGGTATTCCATTGACATACATTAACCTTATAAGAGACGCATACCATGGTGCAAAAACATGTGTGAGGACTCATGAAGGAATGACAGACTTCTTTGAAGTTAATATTGGGTTACATCAAGGATCAACTTTAAGTCCATACTTATTTATAATGGTGATTAATGAGTTAACAAAACATATTCAAGATGAAGTACCTTGGTGTATGTTATTTGCATATGACATTGTGTTAATGTTAGAGTCTAAGGAAAAAGTTAATAGAAAATTGGAACTATGAAGAGGAACATTAGGAAGCAAAGGCCTCCGACTTAGTAGAACAAAGATAAAATATATGCAATGTAAGTTTGATCTTATTTCAGAGAACATAAAAATTAAAATTGGCACACAGTGCATCCCCCAAAAGGAAAGTTTTAAATACCAAGGGTCAATTTTTGAGAGTGATAGAAGAATTGATATGTTACACATAGAATTAATGTTGGTTGGTTAAAATGGAGAGAAGCATCAGGTATTCTTTGTGATAAGAAGATACCATTAAAGTTAAAATATAAATATTATAAAGCAGCAATTAGACCTGCTATGTTTTATGTTTCTGAGTATTGGGCAGTTAATCATCAACATGTACAAAAGATGTCTGTTATAGAAATGAACATGTTGAGATAGATGAGTGGTCATACAAGAAAAGACCGTATACATAATAAGTATTAGAAACAAATTAGGAGTGACACCAATAGAGGCTAAAATTAGAGAATATTGATTAAGATGGTTTGGACATATAAAAAAAAGATTAAAAGAAGAACTTTTAAGAAGGTATGAAAAACTAAACTTGGAAAGTATTAAAAGAGGTAGAGGATGACCACAAAAGTATTGGAAAGAAACAATAAAGAATGATCTAGCTTATTGTGAGTTAACTTCTAACATGACACATGATAGGGCTTTGTGGAAACAAAGAATCCATGTAGCCAACTTAGTTGTTGTTGTTGTTATACATACATACAAAAACAACTATGCCTTTCTTCAAATTTGAATAGTTCAGTTTCCTGAATTTTTTTGTTCCTATCTTGATCATGTCTCGTGTTCATAATTAACTTAACATATGCTAGATAATTCTTCATCATTTCCTTTCAAACACTTCTACGATTTCATGACGGTTCATGGTTCTTGCCATATAGTGATAATGAAGACATGAATGCATTTTCTTATTTTGAATAGCAATTTCCAGAAGCACCTAATGTTTGTTCTTGTATCGGTTGCAAGAGACGCCCTCTTGCCACTTGCATCGAACGGGACAAGGGGGTGGGCCCTGTGGTATTGATAATCATCGATTAATTGTTATTTGTTCAGGACAGGACGACAAAGACTTGGAAATTGGCAGATAGGCTAAACTAACGACTTACCCATCGTCTAAATAATGGTCCGCCACACCGACCACGGTAGTTTCAGCGTGCCAAACTCTCGGTCTATATGGAAGCCGCCTTCAAATATCTGATCTGAGCAACCCTGCAATGCATGTGTCATTTACAAAGAGCATATTGGTTTGGCTGAAATTTTGCAGTGATGGGATATCGTACACCATCTTTTATGCTCATAAGAGGCGTCTTTACCATTTTCTTGGTCTTCACCTATGCTTTGGAGGAGAGAGCATCAGCAGTTTTAACTCTTTGCCACTCCAACGAGAGTTCTGCCTTGCTCCGATTTAAGAAAGTCCTCGACCTCAAACATGGCAAACTCACTTCGTGGAAGAAGGGTTCTGATTGTTGTCACTGGGAAGGAGTTGCCTGTAACAACCTCACTGGCTACATCATTGCCCTCCAACTCTCCAGCATTACTAAGTTTGGGTTTAATGATACCATTATCAATAATGTAGACTCTGCTATGTTTGAACTTCAACATCTCGAGCTTCTCAATCTCAGCCACAACGATTTCAATGGGGAGATCCCAAAGGATCTGGGAAAACTCACCACCCTGACGTACCTTGACTTGTCCAATTGCTTCTTCTCTGGCCATATTCCCTTGGAGATGTCACGGATGACACAATTGATCTCCCTTAATCTCTCTTCTAATTATTGGCTAACACTCCAACGCCCTAATTTCATGAAGCTCATCAGGGGCTTAAGCAATTTGCAGGAACTCGTCCTTGATTATGTCGATATCTCCATCAGCATCCAAGATGTTGGTTTGGCGCTGTCACTACCAAGGCTACAAACTCTGAGCCTGAGAGATTGCAACATTTTTGGGCCAATGGACGACTCTCTTGTTAGTTTGAGGTCTCTTTCCTACCTTGATCTCAGTTGGAACAACCTCACCTGCGTACCAGAGTTCATAGTAAATCTCACCTCCTTAAGGGTTTTGAAATTGGCATCCTGTGACCTCAAGGGCAAATTCCCTTCGGACATATTTTTGCTGCCTCAAATAGAGGATGTTGATATCAGCCTCAATTCGGAACTGGTGATCGATGTGCCCCTTGACGCTCGTCTTAACACCAGCAACATTCGGTCCTTGGACGTCTCAGGAACTAAACAGACGTCGGGTACCAATTTTCTTATGGCATTTTCACGTCTCACTCAACTCACTTATTTCAGTATGGCATCATGCGGAATTAACGGAAGGCTTCCATCATCATGGCATTCGGTTGGTATTCTCTCTGTGAATCTCCGTGACAACAATATAAGTGGTCCCATTCCGGAATATTTTAATTCACTTTTTAACCTCACTGATTTAGACCTCAGCGGCAACCAACTCTGTGGGATGATTCCGTCAAACCTTTTCAATCTCCCCAATTTACGGTATATTTACCTGAACAATAATAGACTTAACGGTTGGCTACCCAATTCTCCTCAAGGCAAATCGAATTTGGAAGAACTCGACCTTCGGAACAATTCCTTGAGTGGCAATATCACCTTTTCTTGGGGGAAACTACCTAAGCTCAAATATCTTTACCTTCCTGATAATAATTTCTCCGGCACCATCAATTTTTCAGTATTCTTAGGCATGGAGAATCTCTATTATTTGGACCTTTCATATAATGCAAGATTGACTGTGGAGACATCAAATGCTAGCGATGCATACTACAGCAACTTGAATATCCCCCCGATAGAATATTTCCGTATGAACGATTGCGGCCTTAAAACCTTTCCTTCCTTCATCCAAAAACTAGGGCACCTTCGATTCCTAGACATCTCACATAATGACATAAGTGGGCGAATACCTTCATGGATGTGGCATAATGCGCTTGCATACTTTGACATCTCTTCCAACAGTATTGCAGGAATTGATGGATTGTCTAATCACACCGAATTGATCAATCCCTCACTCTACTACTTCAACATTTCGCACAACTTGGTTACTGGGCAAATACCAACTTTCTTCAGCAATTTTAGTGGCCTCCAAATTGTTGACATGTCTCATAATAAACTCACTGGTTTATTACCAAAGCCTCTCTTCAACCATAGTGAGTTGGAAATTCTAGATATGGGCAACAATGAGTTGAATGATACGTTCCCTTTCTGGTTGGATAGTTTGAACAACTTGAGAATATTGAATTTGAGATCCAACCATCTTTGGGGACACATTGAACTCCCACACTCCAAACAAGCATTCCCTTCATTGCAAATCCTTGATATCTATGACAATCAGTTTTCTGGCTCTCTTTCAATTCAAAGTCAACATGCACAATTTTCAAGTCTTGAAATGCTAAACCTCAACACCAACTTATTCAGTGGTGAAGTACCTAGGTTTCTCTCCAACTGCACTGGATTGAAAGACCTAGATCTGGGCAACAATGAGCTGAATGACACATTCCCCTTCTGGTTGGGTAATTTGGTCCAGTTACGCATATTGAATTTGAGATCCAACCATCTAAGGGGACACTTTACATTCCCGCCCTCCAAACAAACATTTTCCTCATTGCAAATCCTTGATATATCAGGCAATATGCTTTCAGGCTCTCTTCCAGGTCAATTTTTTAAAAGCCTTGAGGCAATGAAGGTGCTTAATTCAACCAAGGAGCCCATAAGTATATCTATATCTGTGGGTTACCTGAATACTTTCGATGCGGCAGTAACACAAAGGATCAAAGGTCAAGACGTGGTGATTACAAAGGTAATTGAGGCAATGACTATCATTGACCTATCAAATAATTTATTCAATGGAGATATTCCAGAGGAGATGGGTTCTTTGCAAGGATTACATCAACTAAACATTTCAAGCAACAATTTAAGTGGTATCATTCCTAAATCATTGGGAAATTTGCACCAGTTGGAGTCCTTGGATCTTTCAAGCAACAACCTATCTGGAAGCATACCAGAGGAGCTAGCAGGACTCACATTTTTGGAAGTGTTGAACTTGTCATTCAATGACTTGGAAGGAATGATACCTCAAGGGAAGCAATTCAACACTTTCGAAGAGCCGTCCTTCAAAGGAAACCCAAAGCTGTGCGGTTTACAAGTGAAGAAACAATGTAGTGTTGATGGTACTCACAACGATGAAGAAAACAATCAAGAAGAGGAGAAACAATGGGAGTACGGAGCAGCAGGCGTTGGATTTGCAGTGGGTTTGGCAACACTAACTCTTCCCATCATCTTCATACAAAGAGTAGGTGATTGGTACTGGGATCAGATTGATAGAGTTGTCAAATGTCTCTTCTACATTATCATCTACCGCAGGGTAATATTAGCTCAACCGTATACTCTGTAGGTCAAATTTGTTTTCTTAAGCTCACCTCTTCCAAATAATTCATAGGAACTATGCACATTATAAAATGTCATTCGAGCAACTTTTTTTTTGCATAGCCTTAATGGGCGCCTTGCTTATATCCGCAACTATATCTAGAATTTTATCTAAAATGTCAATTTTGTTTTGTTGAGTAACTGTAAGTTTTTGTTGTGTTGCTTGGCCGGTCCCTTGCATGGTCGGTCTTAAGACCCAGTAAAAGAGGAGGATTACGTTAGGCTTCTCACAGTCAGTGTAAAACTTTATGGGACTTGACATGGATTCTAAAAAACAAAGAATTCATGTAGCTTACTAAATCCTATCTTTAATAATGTATGATAGCAAATCCTTGAAAGTAAAGTCGGGACGAGGGTATTCATAGTTCAGTTTGGTTCAGTTCTATCCTCAACCTCCATCCAAACCACTAGTATTTGTTCTTAACTTTTAGAGAACCAAACCAAACCGTGTAATGGCAAGAATAGAGCCCAATCAAACTAGCAATTTTGATATGGTTCGGTTCTGACTTATGGTTCTACTTATTTATTGGTTTTGCTAAATACAATTTATTATACCATAAGATTAATATATGTATAATAAGACTCACATATATAAACTTTTAAACTTGTTAAGATTTATATTCATATAAGTATATATACTTTATATATTCACATTTTGTATGTATATAAGGTTATAAAACTGACATATAAAAACAATTTTTGTACTCTTGCCATTAAAACACTACCTCAATGTTCACAAGACTTGCTTCATGGCTCAAGGCACGTAAAGAAATTTCTTCTTGATCATTCTTAATTGTTTTCCTAATAGTAAAGCATCCACTTCACAAAGTTACTATATTTAAAACAAAGCTTTATTTTCCACTATTGCCTACAATTTTTGCTTGTATTTATAAATGCAAATGGGTTCCCAAGATGCTTTCATCATTTCCCCATGCAATTCCCACTTAATGATTGGTTTTTACCAATTGATGGATGCCTCTTGGTGGTTGGTTGATTGCTTCTATTTATATGGATGCAAATTTCCAGATTTTTTCGGTAACTATAAAATATTTAGAGAAGTCTATTATGCAACGACGTATTTCACCAAGAGCAAATCTAACTTCATTTGGTTATCCTTTCTCCATCATAAGTTTTTCATACCAAGATAATGAAGCAAAATAATCTTTACTAACCAGCATAGATATGAGCTTTAGGTAGTCACAATCATATGTAAAGATAAACTTTACTTTAAATGTTTTCTACTTATAATTCCATGATAATAAAATACCTTGATTATTTGAGTAAGATGTTGAAGATACAAAAATTTAGAAAAAAATTCTTTTAAAAGAGTACTTTTTGAAGATAACTCACTTGAAATTTCAACTAGAAATTCATCATGAGTTGAAGGACAAAATTCTCGAAAACGTAACTCTGTTTTCTTTTCTTTTTTTGTAGAGGCTGCACACGACTACTTCAGACTACTTGATTTCTTTCTTCTCAACTAAAACCCCAAAATATATGATCTCAATGTTCATAGTCTCCCCATTCAATATACTTCTCTCAGTAAATCATTTAAGCTCTTTTGATTCCACATTCAGTCAAGAGATTTTCGGCAATTTGGGCCCTGAAACTTTCTCAGGTTTTACAGAAATTTCAAGTACCTTGGAAATTAAATATTGTTTTCTTGCTAACTGGATTTTTTCAACAATTTTATTCTCAGTGTCCTCGGTAGGGTCTTCATTTTATGGTATAACTCATTATACAAAACTCAATTTTTAGTACTTTTTGAACCATTGGAAGCTAGATAAAGAAATATTTCATACTCTATTTTAATGTTTGGATTTGCAGAGAATATTTGCCAAAATTTTCATTACTGATGTTTGCATAGGTACAGGTAGGGATGAGCATTATTTGGTTAAACCCAAATAACTAAAGTGGACCCAACTGAACTTTTGAATCCACTCACTTAAAAATTCATTAAATGCCTTGAGAACTGGCATTACATGAATGTCAAATCACTTCATATGAACTTATGTGTACTCCATTTTTTTCAGTTTATTCTAGATATAATGTCTTAATGAGATGAACGTAACAGCCAAACCAAAAGTTTTGTGTTCAGTTGAACTCTATTATTCATATAATACGGTTTGGTCTCAATTATAAAATAACAAATAAACCAGTTGTGGGTTATTTCAGTTTGCTTGTTGAGAGCTTTCCGACGACTATGGGTGGACCAAATGGGATGAAGAGATGAAATAATTGAGAAAGCAATTCTATTCTATAATTTTCAACATATTTCTTTACAATTAGACCATTGCCCTGTTTATAGACTTTAATCACCTATAATAATTACGAAATTTCCTAGTCCTATAAATGCTAACAATAAATGCATCTCTATCTAATACAGAAACAGCACTGCTAGGAATCAAACGTGCAATTGTGATTCTGAGCTTACCGTTCTAATACCAAGGGCTTCACATCATGAATCAAACACAAGTAGTGATCCTCCGTTTCATGTATGGTTTGATCGGGTTTCAGTTTTAACCCGCTTCTGGTCCGATTCGATTCTGATTGGGACCGGTTTCAAAGAGGTCATGTCTAATTGTCATCCTTTAAACTAAATTAGTTAATGATAACTTTCTTCGGGCCCGGATGTACGAGCTGCTCGGCGCCAATTAGCTTTGGTAAATCTGAATTTAGTTTAGCTTTGGACGTAAATGAATTTTAGATATTAAAACATTGAGACAGACGTTAAGACCCGATTGTAGAGACTTGAGGAGTATTATTGCATAACTTTTAGAGAGATAGGCTTTAGAACAATCTCACTTTGAGATGTTGACACGATTAGATGGTGTTGAGTGTAGGTTGGCAAACGGGCATGAACATAGTGGGGAGAGGATCGAACACATCACATCAAGGTTAGAGAACCGAAGGCTTTTATTGGGGTTTATGATGTACAATTATTGAAAAACATTTTTTACCATATGGACATTTACCTCAAGGTTGATCAGCTTGAGAACGAAAATCAAAAACTAGAAGTGGTGGTTATACTTCTAGAAGACGATGTCATGCTGTGGTAGCATCGTATTTAGGAGGATGTTGAGGCAAGACTATCTCACATCAACACTTAGATCTCTTCAAACAAGCTCTATGAAAATATTTTCTCTCACATAACACTGAAGTAGTTGTGAAAAAAACCCTTGATAGCTTGAGGCATAATGGATGATTGCAAGGTTACAACAAGGAATATCAGACCTTTATGTTGAGCATCCGAACGATTAGCCCGAAAGATCATTTATTAAAATTCTTTAATGGATTACAACCTTGAGGAGAGTAAGAGTTAATAGGATCAACATACAAACTCTTTTTAAAGTGATTATGATTGTGGAATGTCTACTTGTCAATCGTCAGCCAACTAGTTCGAAGAAAGAGATATATAACATTAAAAGGCAAAATAGTGGAAAGAATGAGAATCGACAAGACACTTCAAAAGATACCCTAGCTAAGTCTTTCTCGCTAAGGAATCGAGAGAATAACAATGACCATGCAAAGAAGGGTAAGGCCAAGGACCAAGTGTTGGTATTGTGGTGACCAACATTTCTCAAATAAGTGCGAACAAAAGAAGGACTTTGTGTACGTCGTTAACGTCGTTCAAATGACATATAATTCAGATAGTGATCCAAAGGAAGAAACAATGAGAATTAGCCTATTTATATAGTTGAACATCATAGATATAGGATCAATGTCACGCAAGTCTACGGACAATACTCTTATGTACATATGGGTTATTGTTAATGGCAAGAACACCGTAGGAATGATTGACACAGATGCAAGTCACTACTTTACGTGCCCACAAAAAGCTAAACGCCTAAAGATAGTGGAAAACAATAGCAACATGAAAGTTGTGAATTAAGGATAGTGTGAAGCCAGATAAGCAATCCTGAGTATCGAACTTGGGACCTTTAACTTGCTAGCGGGGTCCCTTGCCAGGTCAGGAGCACCACAAAGAATTGCTTCTTTATTCGGTTAGGTTTTCTGCTTCATTTCCCTTCTTTATACAGATCATTTGGTGCATAATTTTGTAAATATCACATGTTTTCATCTTTAAACCTTAATTAAATTTTGTTTGAATTTAGTGGATGTGAAATGTTCTTTTATTTTTCTCATTTGAATAGAAAGGTTTCGAAATGCTATTTTAGAAAATCGTAAGATACATGGAACAAGTGGTTCCATATGCATTAGCAACTGCTTCACTCTCAAATGCCAGAAGAAGCAGGGGCACTTGGTTCTAAACATGGATTTCAACCCATAGCCAGAGGACTAAACTCCTTGCGATGGGTTTTGACATACAATGGGACTTATCCAAGGCTTCAAAACTCATACCTGTTGTATTTACACATTTACGAATGTAGGTATTCATTTATTTTATGATAAATTCCAAAATCACTGAGAAATTTGCAATTATTTAAGTTCTCGTACCAAAGGGTAGCAGAACTCACATTTTCGGAGGTCCTAAACCTGTCATTCAATGACTTGTACGGCAACATTAACTCAAGGAAAGCAATTTGATACTTTCGGAGATTCGTCTTCACATGGAACCTAAAGCTTTGTGGTTCATTGGTTCACAAACAATGTATTCTTGATGTTAAAGGCGATGAACAAGGCAATCATGACGAGGAGGCACAATGAAAGACGAGGAGGCACAATGAAAAGTACGGAGCAGAAGGCATTGGATTTGCAGTAGGATTGGGAATTCTAAATCTTTCCATCATCTTCCTCGAAAGAATTGTCTAATGTCTCTTCTGCATGCATCTGTTACTTTGTCATCTATGTCCGGGTTTACAATCAAGGTCACATCATACTCTCCCATGTGTGGTTATAAAAGGGAGAGAGCGAGGAACATGCCCAAGGGTGCATATGGGATAATGTGTGTGTGTGTGTGTGTGTGTGTGAGAGAGAGAGAGAGAGAGACTCATTCGTGAAAATCTACTGGCTCCCATGTGTGGTGGTCCGGTTTCAGTTTTCTTAAAACTTTCACTTTTGGTTTGGAATCATCAGGTTCCGTTTGAGTTTTAAATCGTTTGAAACAAGAAAGGCCACTAAAATATTGAAACTTCTTTTTTATAAAACTATTAATGTAGCAGTTTGAAACGGTCGATCTGGTTCCACAAAAAGTTTTAAATTCTATTTGCATTTCCTCACATGGAACGGTAATTTTAAAAGCTCAGTTTGAGTAGAAAACTTCAACAGCAAAGGCAGAAGTACACCACAGGAACTATTCGAGGGATTTAACATGAAAACCCAATCCCACACCTAGTAATCCTCTGTTTCGATCATCTCCCTCTTCGGTGTTGCCACCCTACCTGGTACAAAAGAGTACCACCGCGAATCACACACCTAGTAATCCTCTGTTTCGATTCTGATTAGAGCCGGTTTCAAAGAGGTCATGTCGTCGTTCTATAAATTAGTTAATGAGATCTTCCTTCGGGAGTGTTTTGGCGATACTTGCAAAACCCGTAGAGGATAAGATACCGTTACCCCTTGTGATTGGAGAGAGAGAGAGAGCAACCATGGCTGCTCGTCCTCCAATGGCAGCCTTTCGCGTTGTTACAACCCTGAATGTGGTACGCACCAACAAATTTTACGCGAATACGAACCCAAATCCAACGCGAGCCATCAATCCAGCGAAGTTCAGGCGATCGACGGCTCTGAGGTCGTCGTCTTCTTCATCTCGCGTGATCGAGCATTTCAAAGAGAGCGAAGAGTCTATGAGTACGGACGCACTGCATCGATTCATCAAGCTCAATTTGGGGAATTGGAACGGAACTTTCTGTGTAATTCTCTCTTAGTTTTTTTGGTGTTGTGGCTTCCTTGTAATGTTGGCCAGTGGAGATTGATATGCGTCTTGCTACCAACTCTCTTTGTATCAATTCGATGGTTTCGGGAATTTACTGCAACAGGTAACTACCAGATTGGCGATGAGTTCGTACGGTGAAGATGAACTCATCAGCCTCATTCAAACGTAAGAATTTCTTAACCTTTTTGGCTCTTTTCTCTTTGTCTGTTATATCTTGAAAAAAGAGAGCAACCTTGTGTCGATGTATTTATGCTTGAGTAGAGTTTGGTAAGCAAGCATTTCTGCAATCCGGAACACGAACTTTTTGTTAGTTTGTGTCCTCATTCACCACCTCTGCGGATCATCCAATGCCATACCACCCCCCTCTACTGTTTCTATGACCTTTTGTCCTCAAACAGCAGAGACTTCTCGTTGACACAACAATGTATAGCTGGAAACAATTTTGCGTATTTCTATGTCCAAAAAAGAGTCGTTGTGTGATCCGGGAACTCTCTTTGAATCGAGAGCTTTGGGACTGTGGCAACCTAGTTTCTTTTTCCTTTGGTAAATGAAGATTTATGCGAAAAATGAAGATAATCATGGATAAGTAAAATGCCAAGTTTTCTTGTTTCCTGAAGTGGTGATAATGTGAAACATTAAATTGGAAAAATAATGAGAGGAAAAGTGAGAAGCAAGTGAAATGGCCTACTTGAGGGAGAAAAAGCCTCATAACCCTCATTTCGTATTTGTCTTACTTAACCGTTGTTCACATACTTATGGAGATTCAAGATTTATATAACTACAACATAACAATCGGTTTGATACAATAGTAATCAAGGGGAACGTAATGATCTCCATCAAACAACAACAAACAACAGCTAAGCCTTTTCCCATACTAGACGCGGTCGGCTACATGGGTTCTTTGTTTCCACATAGCCCTAATGATCTCCATCAAGTAAGAAAATTTATCTCTAGTAAATTTCAAAAATTATCATATGGTATTCTTAATTTTTTTAAGCAAAGTTCTAATGACGGAGCTTAATGCCACACGATTTGGATAGAAATACCCAATTCTGCTCTTCTTAGGTCCTTTATAAGATAATATTGTGTTTGTCTAGAATACTGTGTTTTAGTTTAATCATTACTGACTTTAGTTATTGCATGAATGGGGTGGAAATGGCTAGCATGAACTTTATTTATTTTGTCTAGAATTCTCATTAGGTTTCATGTGTTTTTAAAACCCCTGTTGTTTCTCTCATGAGATTGAGTTGCGGTGAGGAAGAGAGTTTATGTTTGGGATTCTCTCTCTCTCTTTCTCCTCTTCAAACTTTATACTTTATAGTATTTCATGTTATCCATAACACATTCAATGCTGCCCGAAAATCAGTTATTTATTGTTGCTTTACTCTTTCATAGGCTATACATAAAGCAGCCCGCATCAGGAACTTCGATCTTAGGCTATGATGACGAGGCTGAATGGACAGAATACAAGATCAAGGAGACCAACATGTTTACGGTGGACAAGTATCAACAGGTACACTTTGAGTTTTTCAGGTTTTTGCCAGCTTCCTGGATCTCATTCCTTTGTTGTTGCTGTTAAGCTCATAGAAGTTAACTGTATGTTTCTGTATTCTGTAGTCATCTTAGTGTTGGTCCTAGACTGCCATTATGTACCAAATGTGATAGGTTTGCAGATTGGGTTCTTCCCAGAGGAGAAGGCGTTTGCTTTGAGGTATCAGACAGCAGGAATGCTAGAAAACATACTGAGAGCAGGTGTTCTTGGAGAAGATGATATCCGTGAAGAAACCCCCAAGCAAGAATTAATTTTGAAACAGGGTTCAAATTCCATGCTTTCCCGAATAGAGAAGCTTTGCTGGATGTGGCTGACTGATGATTTTTGAAACACCAATATGCTGTTGTTGGATATCAATACGAAAATCATGTTTAAGGCACCTACACTTGTTGAAGAGCATGATTAACGTTCCTCCCTCTCTAGAAGTGTTTCCAGTGCTTGGGATTGCCGCCAATGGGTGCTTCATTAAAGCGTGCAACTTTCTTAATTCCTCAAGTCAAGATTTTATACATTTCATTAGAGTCTGGTTATGGGTGATGAACTCATCAAGGAATACTCTTTAGTATTGAGTGATGTTGAATGGACGAACCATTTTTTATCGTGTATCCTGTTGGACATGAACACCTGGGACATGTCTGTGTACAGACATTGCTCGAACAATTGAAACTCATTTTGTGAAAATGCAAATAAAGGCCTCTTGTCGGGAGAACTCCAAAAGAGGACTAAGTTTGGAACTGGCACATTGATTCTTTTCTTTTCAAATTTTTTTTAACGGTATGTATTAAGCTGCATTTTTTCAATTCTGAAAGAAAACAATCAAACAAATATTAAAACAGCATATCCTTTTTTATTAATCCCAAGAACCATGAACTGCATGAATCACATTGCGTTCTTGAGCCTCCTCTCTTTCTGGTATAGGTCTCCATGGTTTTGGCAAAAATTGCTGATTAATTATGTGCTTGTAAGTTTGATGATACAATTATGACATTTTTATCTACTTGCATGCATGTCTGTTCCTGTATGTGCATGTGCGTGATCAGGTACACATTGTTGAGATCCTTTACCTTCTATATATCATCTCCATTAGGCCAGTACACATGTACACCACTATAGTCTTACTTTGCAAAGAGTACGTGGTGATTTTACTGTTTATTACGGCTATTCTCTCATACTCTGCATTCTCTGTTATTTAGAGGTCTAAAAATTCGTGCCGGAAGCCCTCTATTGTCTGTGAGAATTTCCTTTATTCTTAGAAGCTGTCACACGGGTGCGGGTGCGGGTGCGGGATACGGCAAATTTCAAAAAAATTGGGTGCGGCGACACGGCTAGGGTATATAATATTATATATATTATATATTCAACTAATTCAAGCTAGAATCCTAGAACAAGTGAGACATCAATTAACATAACAATATGACGACAACAATAAGTACACAACTTTATATTAAAGCAAAACAAGTAAAGAACTACCTATTTCATCATAATACATAAATCAATCAAAAGAAAATCAGGATTTGCATATCAACAATATTATCATAATATCATTTATCAACTATCTACTACAACTACTACAACTAAGCCTTTTTCCATACTAGATGGGGTCAGCTACATGGATTTTTTTTTCTTTCTTTTTTGTAGAATCCATGTTAAGTCAGACAAAGTT
This sequence comes from Brasenia schreberi, assembly GCA_036023115.1. Classification (NCBI taxonomy): domain Eukaryota; kingdom Viridiplantae; phylum Streptophyta; class Magnoliopsida; order Nymphaeales; family Cabombaceae; genus Brasenia; species Brasenia schreberi. The sequence goes on from JAYKKT010000072.1 coordinate 8,412,996, forward strand.
TTACGCTGGCTGTCGGAAGCCTAACACAATTATAAACAATATAGTCAAATATCATTTATCAACTATAAACAATATTAATGTTTGATAAATGAAATGAAGTAATGAACATGTACATGATAAATTATAGATCTTCACTATCAACAATATTATCAACTGAAGGGACTATTGGATCAGTGAGTTCCATATTAAGAGTATGCAAATCTTTGTCTTCTAAGTGATATTCTTCCGTGTTTGCATCCCAATATTTTGATGCTCCTTCACTGCAATATATTCAAATAAATAAGAAGAAAAGATCAAATATAATCATCATGATTAATAAGAAAGAAAACAATTTTGAAAGATTAGTAATTTTTACCTGTACTCAGCATTAGATCGTGAAACCAATCTCAGATTTGAATGGACATAAACCAAGTCTTCAGCACGACTACTTGATAGATTGTTCCTTTTGATATTGTGAATTTGAGAATATGTACTCCAATTTCTTTCACAACAAGAAGAAGTAGCAGGTTGAGATAATAATTTTAATGCAAGCTTTTGAAGCAGAGGCATCTCAAATTCATAACATGCCCACAAATCTAGTGGATCTTGATAATCCCTTGCTTCCAGTGCTTTTAGTGAATCAAGTCTGGCACAAGAAAACTTTCCATATTCATAATTTACTTGCCTAAGTAGGTATGAGTCACGGTAAATCCTTCCCAAACACATCTGCCTATTCTTTGCTATTTCAGGATCTTGATTAGGAGGACAACGCCTAATGCTCTCATGCAACCATTTCTTCCCATAATATCTTGGATTTAAAGAATGTGTTAAACAATGCAAGGGAGTGTTGTTTTTATCCCATCTTGAAACTAATATAGAATGAATATGATCATAAAATAATGATGTCTCATGAAGTTCTTTTCCCTCGTGCTTCAAAATTATTGACTCAACTTTTTCAATCATGGTATCCCACATTTCATAAACTTTATGAAGCATTGGTTCATGTTTATCAACTTCTCTCAACATCTCCCATATAGGCTCTGTGAATTCAAGAAAATATGATACATTGTCCCACCATAAATCATTAAGAATAATAGTCTTCACTGCTTGAGCCCTTGTTTGATCTTCAACCTTGTTACCATGGTATGCATCCCAACTTGAATCAGTAACTATCTGAACCAATGATGTTTTCATTTTGTTGAATCTTTTTACCATCACAATTAAATAAGCAAAACGTGTTTCTGCAACATTCAATAACTTTAAATGAGAATATCTATTGAATATTGCTAAAATTAAATGGTGATTCATTACAAAATTCCTTATCTTCATACAATCTGTTGCCATATCTTCAATCCATGAACACAATTCATATGCACGAAGTTTATCTTTATCTTCTGATGGTTTACATATATGAGAAAGAGCCAAATTTAAACTGTGAGCTACATAAGGTGTCCAAAAAATGTGTGGATACTCACCTTCCAAACTTAACCCTGCACTTTTGTAATTAGTTGTATTATCAGTGATTATTATCTGGTCCAACACTCTTAATAACTTCTACAAATAAATCTTTCAAGTAGCCTGCAATTTTAATTTCTCCAGATGCATCAACCAAATTCAAACTCTGCCCATGTAAGGGATCACCCTTGCATTGCTGGTCCCAAGCCCGGATAAAGGAGGAGGGTTGTGTTAGGCTTCCGACAACCAGAGTAAAACTTCATCGGATTTTTACAACATGTATTACAAAAATTATGAGCATTGCTGTGGGGCGTCCCCGCCTAGCGACGTGCTGCAAAGCCCGAATGCAGTAAGAAGTAAGCAAGGGTCACTATATTTTCGCTCGAATGTAGTGAATCAATTGCAGAGAGGGTTCCCACATCATGGACGGGTGTGGGCAAAGAAGTCAGTCCCGCTACATTGTCGCCCGAATGTAGTGAAAATTTTTCAGAGAGGGTCTCCGCATTTTGATTATGGATGGATGCGGGGGATAAGGAAGCTAGTCCTAGATAATAAGATTCGTATTGGTTCTTGGAATATCGGAACATTATCGGGTAAGCTAATGGAGGTGGTAGATACTATGATTCGGAGAAAGATTCATATTCTATGTTTACAAGAGACAAAATGGGTTGGAGAAAAAGCAAAGGAGATAGAGGATACAAGTTTTAAATTATGGTACTCAGGTAAAGAAAAGGCTCGAAACGGAGTTGGTATTATCATAAATAAAGATTTAAAGGAGAGTGTAGTAGACATACAACGATATGGTGACCGAATCATGACATTGAAATTAGTGTTAGGAGCAGAGGTTTTGAATATAGTTTGTGCTTACGCACCCCAAGTAGGACTAGAAGATAGTATAAAGACAGTTTTTTGGGAAGAGTTAGATAAGGTGTTTCAAAAGATTCCACAAAGGGAGATGATTTGTTTAGGAGGAGATTTAAATGGACATGTCGGTAAAGAGGCATTAGGATATCAAGAGATTCATGGAAACTTTGGTTTTGGGGATATAAACGAGGAAGGTAGGGAGATTTTAAATTTTGCTATGTCATTTGATCTCTTTATAAACTCCGCCCATGTAAGGGATCACCCTTGCATTGCCGGTCCCAAGCCCGGATAAAGGAGGAGGGTTGTGTTAGGCTTCCGACAGCCAGCGTAAAACTTCGTCGGATTTCTACAACATGGATTACAAAAATTATGAGCATTGCTTTGGGGCGTCCCTGCCTAGCGACGTGCTGCAGAGCCCGAATGCAGTAAGAAGTAAGCAAGGGCCACTACATTTTCGCCCGAATGTAGTGAATCAATTGCAGAGAGGGTTTCCACATCATGGACGGGTGTGGGTAAAGAAGTTAGTCCCGCTACATTGCCGCCCGAATGTAGTGAAAAATTTTCAGAGAGGGTCTCCGCATTTTGATTATGGACGGATGCGGGAGGTAAGGAAGCTAGTCCTAGATAATAAGATTCGTATTGGTTCTTGGAATATCGGAACATTATCGGGTAAGCTAATGGAGGTGGTAGATACTATGATTCGGAGAAAGATTCATATTCTATGTTTACAAGAGACAAAATGGGTTGGAGAAAAAGCAAAGGAGATAGAGGATACAGGTTTTAAATTATGGTACTCAGGTAAAGAAAAGGCCCGAAACGGAGTTGGTATTATCATAAATAAAGATTTAAAGGAGAGTGTAGTAGACATACAACGATATGGTGACCGAATCATGACGTTGAAATTAGTGTTAGGAGTAGAGGTTTTGAATATAGTTTGTGCTTACGCACCCCAAGTAGGACTAGAAGATAGTATAAAGACAGTTTTTTGGGATGAGTTAGATAAGGTGTTTCAAAAGATTCCACAAAGGGAGATGATTTGTTTAGGAGGAGATTTAAATGGACATGTCGGTAAAGAGGCATTAGGATATCAAGGGATTCATGGAAACTTTGGTTATGGGGATATAAACGAGGAAGGTAGGGAGATTTTAAATTTTGCTATGGCATTTGATCTCTTTATAGTCAATACAATCTTCAAAAAACGAGATGAACATTTAATTACTTATAAGAGTGGCTTATCACAAACACAAATTGATTACTTTATTTGTAGAAAAAAAGATAGAGCGTGTTGTAAAGATTGTAAGGTAATTCCAGGAGAAAGCTTAAGCACCCAACATCGACTTTTAGTTATGGATTTACAAATAAAAAAAATGGACAAAGAAGAAAAGAGTGCATCGAGCTATTCGGACTAAATGGTGGAACCTCAAAAGCGAGAAAGAAGATATATTTAAACAAAAAGTCCTTCAAGGAGATGTTTGGAATTATGTTGGCACACCCTTTGATATGTGGAACAATATGGCTATACATATTAGGAAAGTGGCGAAAGATGTGTTAGGGATATCTAAGGGAGGTGTACCGGCACAAAAAGAAGCTTGGTGGTGGAGTGAAGTAGTACAAAACAAAATCAAGGCAAAGAGGGCATGTTACAAATTACATTATGCTAAGAAAACTAGTGAAACTTTAGAAGCTTATAAGAAAGCAAAGAAGGAAGCAAAAAAGGCCGTTAGTGAAGCAAAAGCTAAGATTTGGGAGGACTTATATAAAAAACTCAACTCAAAAGAGGGTGAAAGAGATATTTTAAGGATAGCTAGGGCTAGAGATAAGAAAACTAAAGATCTTAATTATGTTAGATGCATTAAAGACGAGGATGAAAAAATTCTAGTGGCAAATGATGATATAAGAAATAGATGGAAAAACTATTTTTATAATCTTTTTAATGAAAATAAAGATGTTAGTATTAGTTTAGGAGATTTAGCCAAGTCAGAAAAGTATATAAACCACAATTTCTACCGACGTATTCAAAAGAATGAAGTCAAAGAGGCTCTTAAACATATGAAGAGTGGTAAATCGGTAGGACCAGATAATATTCCTATAGAAGTTTGGAAAATACTAGGAGAAATAGGAATCACTTAGCTCACAAGACTATTTAATGAAATATGGAAAAACCAAAAGATGCCCGAGGAATGGAGAGCAAGTACACTTATACCCGTATATAAGAACAAGGGAGACATTCAAAATTGTGCGAATTATCGAGGTATCAAGTTAATGAGTCATACTATGAAATTATAGGAAAGAATTATCGAACGTAGGTTAAGACAAGTATCAAGTACAACAGAGAACCAATTTGGATTTATGCCAGGTAGATCTACTATTGAAGCGATTCACCTTTTGAGACGTCTTATGGAACATTTTAGAGCAAAAAAGAAAGACCTTCACATGATATTTATTGATCTATAAAAAGCTTATGATAGGGTACCGAGGGAGGTTCTTTGGAGAACTTTGGAAAAAAGAGGTATCCCATTGACATATATTAACCTTATAAGAGACATGTATGATGGTGCAAAAACATGTGTGAGGACTCATGAAGGAACGACAGACTTCTTTGAAGTTAATATTGGGTTACATCAAGGATCAACTTTAAGTCCATACTTATTTATAATGGTGATGGATGAGTTAACAAAACATATTCAAGATGAAGTACCTTGGTGTATGTTATTTGCAGATGACATTGTATTAGTGGAGGAGTCTAAGGAAAAAGTTAATAGAAAATTGGAACTATGGAGAGAAACATTAGAAAACAAAGGCCTCCGACTTAGTAGAACAAAGACAGAATATATGGAATGTAAGTTTGATCATTTGACTACTTCAGAGGACATAGAAATTAAAATTGGCACACATTGCATTCCCCAAAAGGAAAGTTTTAAATACCTAGGGTCAATTTTTCAAAGTGATGGAAGAATTGATGAAGATGTTACACATAGAATTAATGCTGGTTGGTTAAAATGGAGAGGAGCATCAGGTATTCTTTATGATAAGAAGATACCATTAAAATTAAAAGGTAAATATTATAGAGCAGCAGTTAGGCCTGCCATGTTTTATGGTTCTGAGTGTTGGGCAGTTAATCATCAACATGTACAAAAGATGTCTCTGACAGAAATGAAGATGTTGAGATGGATGAGTGGTCATACAAGAAAAGACCGTATACATAATGAGGTTATTAGAAACAAATTAGGAGTGGCACCAATAGAGGATAAAATGAGAGAACATCGTTTAAGATGGTTTGGACATATAGAAAGAAGATCAAAAGAAGAACCTTTAAGAAGGTTAGAAAAACTAAATTTGGAAAGTATTAAAAGAGGTAGAGGACGACCACAAAAGTGTTGGAAAGAAACAATAAAGAATGATCTAGCTTATTGGGAGTTAATTGCTAACATGGCACACGATAGAGATCTGTGGAAACAAAGAATCCATGTAGCCGACCCCGTCTAGTATGGGAAAAGGCTTAGTTGTTGTTGTTGTTTTGTATTTGATCTCTTTATAGTCAATACAATCTTCAAAAAATGAGATGAACATTTAATTACTTATAAGAGTTATCACAAACACAAATTGATTACTTTATTTGTAGAAAAAAAGATAGAGCGTGTTGTAAAGATTGTAAGGTAATTCTAGGAGAAAGCTTAACCACCCAACATCGACTTTTAGTTATGGATTTACAAATAAAAAAATGGACAAAGAAGAAAAGAGTGCATCAAGCTATTCGGACTAAATGGTGGAACCTCAAAAGCGAGAAAAAAGATATATTTAAATAGAAAGTCCTTCAAGGAGATGTTTGGAATTATGTTGGCACACCCTGTGATATGTGAAACAATATGGCTATACATATTAGGAAAGTGACGAAAGATGTGTTAGGGATATCTAAGGGAGGTGTACCGGCACAAAAAGAAGCTTGGTGGTGGAGTGAAGTAGTACAAAATAAAATCAAGGCAAAGAGGGCATGTTACAAATTACCTTATGCTAAGAAAACTAGTGAAACTTTAGAAGCTTATAAAAAAGCAAAGAAGGAAGCGAAAAAGGTCGTTAGTGAAGCAAAAGATAAGATTTGGGATGACTTATATAAAAAAACTCAACTCAAAAGAGGGTGAAAGAGATATTTTAAGGATAGCTAGGGCTGGAGATAAGAAAACTAAAGATCTTAATTATGTTAGATGTATAAAAGACGATGATGAAAAAATTCTAGTGGCAAATGATGATATAAGAAATAGATGGAAAAACTGTTTTTATAATTTTTTTAATGAAAATAAAGGTTTTAGTATTAGTTTAGGAGATTTAGCCAAGTCAAAAAAGTATGTAAACCACAATTTCTATCGACATATTCAAAAGAATGAAATCAAAGAGGCTCTTAAACATATGAAGAGTGGTAAATCGGTAGGACCAGATAATATTCCTATAGAAGTTTGGAAAATACTAGGAGAAATAGGAATCACTTGGCTCACAAGACTATTTAATGAAATATGGAAAAACAAAAAGATGCCCGAGGAATGGAGAGCAAGTACACTTATACCCATATATAACAACAAAGGAGACATTCAAATTGTGTGAATTATCGAGGTATCAAGTTAATGAGTCATACTATGAAATTATGGGAAAGAATTATCGAACGTAGGTTAAGACAAGTATCAAGTACAACAGAGAACCAATTTAGATTTATGCCAGGCAGATCTACTATTGAAGTGATTCACCTTTTGAGACGTCTTATGGAACATTTTAGAGCAAAAAAGAAAGACCTTCACATGATATTTATTGATCTAGAAAAAGCTTATGATAAGGTACCGAGGGAGGGCAGATCTACTATTGAAGTGATTCACCTTTTGAGACGTCTTATGGAACATTTTAGAGCAAAAAAGAAAGACCTTCACATGATATTTATTGATCTAGAAAAAGCTTATGATAAGGTACCGAGGGAGGTTCTTTGGAGAACTTTGGAAAAAAGAGGTATCCCATTGACATATATTAACCTTATAAGAGACATGTATGATGATGCAAAAATATGTGTGAGGACTCATGAAGGAACGACAGACTTCTTTGAAGTTAATATTGGGTTACATCAAGGATCAACTTTAAGTCCATACTAATTTATAATGGTGATGGATGAGTTAACAAAACATATTCAAGATGAAGTACCTTGGTGTATGTTATTTGCAGATGACATTGTATTAGTGGAGGAGTCTAAGGAAAAAGTTAATAGAAAATTGGAACTATGGAGAGAAACATTAGAAAGCAAAGACAGAATATATGGAATGTAAGTTTGATCATTTGGTTACTTCAGAGGACATAGAAATTAAAATTGGCACACATTGCATTCCCCAAAAGGAAAGTTTTAAATACCTAGGGTCAATTTTTTTAGAGTGATAGAAGAATTGATAGAGATGTTACAACAACAACAACAACAATTGATAGAGATGTTACGCATAGAATTAATGCTGGTTGGTTAAAATGGAGAGGAGCATCAGGTATTCTTTGTGATAAGAAAATACCATTAAAATTAAAAGGTAAATATTATAGAGCAGCAATTAGGCCTACCATGTTTTATGGTTCTGAGTGTTGGGCAGTTAATCATCAACATGTACAAAAGATGTCTGTGACAGAAATGAAGATGTTGAGATGGATGAGTGGTCATAGAAAAAAAGACCGTATACATAATGAGGTTATTAGAAACAAATTAGGAGTGGCACCAATAGAGGATAAAATGAGAGAACATCGTTTAAGATGGTTTGGACATATAGAAAGAATATCAAAAGAAGAACCTTTAAGAAGGTTAGAAAAACTAAATTTGGAAAGTATTAAAAGAGGTAGAGGACGACTACAAAAGTGTTGGAAAGAAACAATAAAGAATGATCTAGCTTATTGGGAGTTAACTGCTAACATGGCACACGATAGGGATTTGTGGAAACAAAGAATCCATGTAGCCGACCCTGTTTAGTATGGGAAAAGGCTTAGTTGTTGTTGTTGTTGTTTGCATCAACCGATTTCAAAAATATTGACCCACTAATTGAATAAGCCATGAAATTAATAAGTGGACGCCTTTGAATATCACTCTATCCATTAGAAATAATAGAAACACCATTAGTTTTCCATGAGAACATCTTATGTTCTAAAAGTCTTTCAGTATTGGCTTTTTCTTCTTTAAGAATAATGGTTCGCAATTTTTCAGAACTTCAAGGAACATAACCATGTAAATTACAATTAGCTAATGAAGTGACAAGATCTTTCCAATATGGATTTCTTGCTACATTAAAAGGAAGTGAACTTGAAAAGAAAAATCTTCCAACCTTTTTATCCATTTCCTCCCTCCCAACTACGTTAAATGATTTTTCAATTACTCCTCCTCTAGAATCTTTAAATTCACTTTGCATTAACTTTCTTTTTTTTTCTTCATCTTTTTTGTATCCACCAAATAATGGAATATTTGTTCCTTTTTCACTCCTTTCATTCTTTTTTTCATACTCATCTTGCTTTTTCAATAATTGTCTTCGTAAATCCTCATCCGTATTCGGACATGATCTTATACCATGTTTTGATAATTTTAAAAGATGTGCCTTTACTCTGGTATATGATCCTGTAAAACTCATGTTACAAAATTTACACATGAAATGTGTATTACCTCCACCACCTTCGTATAATTCTCCCTTTTGTACGTACATCCATAATGGTGCATCATCATGAGGTATCGAAGGTTTTGAAACTTTTGTTGTTGATCCTAAACTTGAAGGAATACTTCCACCAGAACTCCTATTAGGATCACTACCAATTAATACTCCTTTTCCTTTTCTATTGTCGGTCATTTTTAGGATCAACTCAATTCTCAATTTCACAATCTGATTCAAAAAACAACATATGCAATGGATCAGAACAGAAAGCATTTTAATTTTATTTCAGAAAACATTTTGCTAATTACCAAAACGAATTAGAAAGCATTTTAATTTTATTTCAGAAAATCTGATTCAAAAAACAAGCATTTGATTAACAAGGAAAACCGAAAACATAGCTGAACAAGGATTGAATTAACAAGGAAATGAATCACCCAGCAACTCATATGGTGGATTAATGACTGATGCTATAACTTTCACGACCCCTAAGATGAGGCCATTCAAGTAGGGCCCATCCACACCACATCACAGATCCTGCAGGGTCGTGATCAATGAGGGATTAGGCAAAATTTGAAGAACATCAAGAACTTATCATTTGTGTATATACAGAAATAACTCAAAGTTTTTTTTGAGTTATTTGGTACATATCAATAACTTTTGTCAACAATAATCTCCTATACAATTACTTTTGCAGTATATACATAAATAACTCAAAGTTTTTTTTACTCAAAGAGAATGACATGCTTGGTTGATAGCCAATGACTTGTAGATATCCTAAGGCCAAGAACTAAAGAACAAACAATATGTATCAGATGAACAAAATATACAATGACTAAAATGGAATGCTAAAGTATTTGATACATATCAATAATTTTCAATCGAAAGAACAAAATATGATGAAATTACCACTGTTGGACATAAAAGATGAATGTCTCAAATGAAAAGTTTACCCAAGGTAAAGAATACGAAGAACTCCTGTTGACGGTGACACACCTGAGATGGGTTGTTATTGACGGTGACACACCTAAGCGGACTTGAGCAACACAGGTGAGGGTGAGGGACCTTAGCAGCGCGGGTGAGGGTGTGGGACCTGAGCAGCGCGGGTGAGAGACCTTAGCAGCGCGGGAGGTGAGGGACTTAAGCAGCACGAGAGGTGAGGGACCTGAGCAGCGAGGGAGGTGAGGGAGCTGATCTGCATGCGGGTGTGAGGGACCTGAGCAGAGCGCGGGCGTGAGGAACCTGAGCAGAGAGCGAGCGTCGGGGGAGGTGAGGGACGCGAGTGTTTTTATACACCTGCCCTAAAATATTGGACAAAAACAGCCTTCGACACGTTGACCACACTGAAATTTCGACCTTGACACGTTGACCGTGTCGGATTACCACGACACCGTGTTGGTGCACGGTGTCGGTATGGGTGTCGGTGTCGCACCCGTGTCGACACAGACACCCACCTCCTAGAGGTGTATGTGTGACATAGCTCAGAAGGAAGATATGTGTGCCAAAGCCTTCCATATCATGGATCCTAGTGGAATTCTTGAAATGCTTCTTGTTTTTCTTGAACAATTTGAATAAAACGAAATCTTTAAGTACCAGGATAACTCAGCTTGAACCACCATATACAACCTGTGGCTGTTCCTCTCCTTTAATCAACATATTGGCCGGTAGAATTTATATTGCTTATCTTAATGATGGAGTCCTGAATCCTGTTCTTCACATGTTATATATGATATGGCCTCAAGTAGCTCTTTTCCCCAAAATTTCAATCATGTTATGAAATTTGTTCTGGTTCTAGAACTTCTGCTCTCAAGTCAACAAGCACCTCCACAGTTGCAGTCATTAAAAATAAGTTGTTTCCATCAACCACCGACCACATTGAAGCCTTTCCTTGTCTAAAGCTTTTCTAACACTTTCCTTTGCAATACTTGGTGTGTAACACTTACATGTGTGACGGATTTTTATGATTGATGTTGAGCAGTTCCTATCTTTGTTATTATAGTTGCATTCATTGGAGGAATAGTGTTTTACTTTTAAATTCTTAGTATGCCTAATTTAATGAATTGACTATTGAATCATGTTTTTAATGTCATTTGGTAAAAGTAGATCTTTACCTTCCTTTCCTTTCAAGCAGCCGTTGTAAACCTTACTACGATTTTTTGTTTTTGGTTATGGAACATTGGTGCAGGCAGTGTTTTGTTGGAAACTTCCTGTCAATTGAAGTTCAATTCACGATTTATATACAAATTTTCTTCTTCCATCGATGAGACAAAACCTTCACAAGATTCTATAGGACACCTAAACCTACAAAATGATGTGGAGTACCAATTATTTCAAGTTCTACCTAAGTTGCATCAGTATTTTTTACTTTCTAACAAAGGGTTGAGAATGGTTGAGATCTTCGAGTATTTTACTTGACACGAGACTGAAATTAGTCAAATGCTGAGGATTACAATTCCAAATAGGTTTTCTTGTTTGAAAGGAAAAACTAACTAGACAAACAGACATAATTTATGTTGAAGAATATGTTTATCTAGTGTCTTTGTGTTAGTTTTATGTTTCTAGGTATTATTGTACTCGCCCGAAACTGTAGGGCATTTTGGTAATTTTCTGTACTAGGGGTATTTTGGTCATTTTACGTTTTACAGCTCCTTATATAAGGGCTGATAAGTTGTATTAGGGTTTAAGAGTATGTGAATAAGAAAGAGAGAGAAAGAGGGGGGGTGGCCTCCATTGGAGGTCCGCCCCCTCCTCCGATCTCAACATTTCCTCTTCGTTTATGTTTGTGATTTTAATCTCCGCTGCGCATCTGCGTTTCCAACATGGTATCAGAGTCATTCTTTCGATTAGAGTATTGGAGTATCGGGTGTGAGTTGTTTAACAAGATTGCATGATATTGTGGAAATTGTTCCTAAACCTATTTCAAAGTGGCACGACATTGGGTTTGATCACTTCAATATATTAGATACATTCTATGCAGAACATCAAAGGTATGATTATATTTTCCAGATAGTATGCATTGCATCATTTTGTCATCTCTAAGGTGTTGTTCATCGGGACCTCAAGCCAGAGAATTTTCTGTTCACTTCAAAGGATGCAGTAGAAGAATGACTGCTGCTCAGGCCCTCTGTCATCCATTGATGAAAATTGTCAGGATATCAAAATCCCATTGGACATCCTAGTGTTTAGACTTGTGAATTCATATTTATACTCATTTGTCACTAAGAAAGGCTGCTTTGAGGGCCCTTGCAAAGACGTTGTCTGAGGATCAGATCTGTCTTCATGTTAAGATTCTAATGCATCCTAAAGTACCATTCTGTGCTTCATGTTAACCTCCATAAGACAAAGAGTTGCGAGAATTCTCATGGTGGAGATTGGACTGTGTTTGATGACGTAAAAACCATCATCAGTATGAGTTTTGTCTATATGGAAAGATTGGATATCTTTATAGCAGCTGCATCTGAGATTTCCTGCTGCGAATTTGAAGCAGAGGCTTCTTGCTTCTGAATTTGATCTTGAGCAGGAGGATTAGGAGGTCTAACTGAACGTATTTGAACAGCACGAGCCATTGCATATGCAGGAAAGTCCACACCACAAAACATTATAGCAGGAAGGATTTGGTATCCCCGAGATGGTTGATTAGCTCTGAAATTTCTCGAAAAAAAATTGGTTATAGGCTTGAAACCAGTATTTATTCAAATGGAGTTGGTTGCATGATATCGTGAGATTGGGATTTTGTGCTAGGAGGCCCTTGTTCACTGTACTCTTTGTATTTCCAAGAAAAAAAAAATCTGAAATGGTTGCATTTAGTGCATAAGGTGGCTGCACTTCACTTATTAGAATGTGGACAATATTTACTACATGGTGGCTGCACGTTTATCACAATTACTGCATTTATTGGAATGTGGACTGTATTTATATTCCCAAGAAAGTAGTGCAGGACCTTAATGAATTGATTAGCTGCAGTGATAGGCCTCCGTATCCTGCAATTTGGCATCTTTAATGACAGCCAGGACACATTTATGGTTTTGAAACTACAAATTATTATGATATGGTATTTGGCGTCTCTAATTTGGCTGCATTTATTACAAAAGTTGGCTGCATTTAGTACTTTTGGTGGCCATCATTTATATTCAGGAGCCACGTTTTGTTGTGGAAAGAGTTGGTTTAGGTGAAGAGGAAAAAGTGCATTTATGGCTTTGAAACTATAAACTAAAACAAGTGCTGCTGCTGGGGCTGAGATCTTCATTGGAACCTGGGTACCTGTACTAATAAGTTTTTTTTTGAAACTAGCTTGAGGCTGAAATATCAAAAGTTCTTTTGGAAGTAAACCATAGTGAAGGAAATATGCATGCAGTCGTTAGTGTACTCAAGGCAATGTTGAATGATGGACTTGTTCCAAGTGCAGGAGAGTTTCTTGGATCAACAACATGAATTTGGTTCCATGATGTAGCCAATTTGAAGAGCAGCAGTTGGAACGTAGGGTCTGAGTGGAACTCTGATGCAACTGGTGGAATGGCCATAAAGGTGGATCTATAGTCTGGTTAAAACGACAATCCAAAATTCTACATTATAAATAGTATGGTGTATCTAGCGCACTCCTGGTATAATATCAATAGACCACCAATGCGCTCTTCTGGATTTGGTTCTCCCACAAAAGTTTTATTATGGGGAAGTTGCTGATCATAGACAATCTGCCATTCAAAGACATGAGGATAGATCTCAGAAAGTCAGGATGCATGAATTTTTTGATGAACTTTACTGTTAACATGTTGCTGGAAGTGATGGGTATATACAATGCTAGTAAAATTGCTGGAACTGTTTCTTCTGACTCAAATGATGACACAGTTTGTATAGAATGCTGCTTTAGTACTTGGGATTATAGATCAGCTAACCAATACACTTGAGAGATATTGGTGAAGATGAAAGATGTGGAAGGGTTTATCTTCCTCAGAATCAACTAAAACAGGACTGTCAGATGATACATTTGCAGGAGAGTAACAGATGAATGGAGGAATTTCATGAAGAGACACCTTCAGAGAGCCAGGATGTTCTTTTTGGAATAGTCAGGGAAGTTTTAGAGCTTGATTTGACGAGCACATGGCCAGTAATGTAAAATCACTTCGGTTTGTAAAATCACCAAACTGGTTCTGTCGACAATTGATCTTTGATTTACCAGTTTCACGTGTGATGCAAATACAAAACTGGCTTGACGTTGTGGAAATTTTGCCTAGTGATACGGTTGTTTTTGCATTGATACTGATAGTTATCATGTCGAGATTCTGGTGCTTGATGTTTTAACAGAATGTATAAGAATGAAATTGATGCAGAGCCAATATATGATGATGGCCCAAGTTGAGCCACACACATGTCTATATCAGGTTATTCAGATGATGAGAATAATGGTTTGCTATATGGATGGTCATGCTGCTGCATTTGGAGATGACATTGATATTAAGAGTCTTGCTACTACTATGGTATGATGTGAAAGATGCTTGCTTGATTTGCAGACTAATGATGAAGAAGTTTTGTTAGAAATAAAGCTTGTGTTGAAAAACGTGTGAGCAGATGAATGATGCATATGAAGATGTTCGATAAAAAGCTCAAGGAAGAGATGATTAAGAGGAAATGTTTAAGAGAGCAAGTTTGGATGGAATGTCTCCCATCTATCGATTCTTGTGAAGTTTGCAGTCATGAGAACTGCTAAAATATGTGTTGCAGCCAAAGTAGCTGCTTTATTGTTGTGACAGCCAGGATGGCTGCTTTGATATTGTGACAGCCAGGATGGCTGCTTTATTGATGTGACAGCCAAGATGGCTGCTTTGATATTGTGACAGCCAGGATGACTGCTTTATTGTTGTGACAGCCAGGATGACTGCTTTGATATTGTGACAGCTAGGATAGCTGCTTTGTTGATATGACAGCCAGGATGGCTGCTTTGATGATTGTGACAGCCAGGATGGCTGCTTTATTGATGTGACAGCCAGGATGGCTGCTTTGATGTTATGACAGCCAGGATAACTGCTTTGTTATTGTTACAGTCAAGAAGGCTAAGTTTATATTGCAGCCAGAGATGCTGCTTGAGATGATTAGCCAGGAAGGCTAAGTTTACATTTCAGCCAGAGATGCTGCTTGAGATGATTAGCCAAGAAGGCTAAGTTTACATTGCAGCCAGAGATGCTGCTTGATATGATCAGCCAAGAAGGCTGAGTTGAAGATATTGCAGCCAAAGAAGCTGTTGAAGATTAAACCAGTGATAAAGATAGATGAAGAACGTTACAAGCAGATATGAATATTGTTTGGCAAGTTTGGAGTTCGAAGTATCTCACTCCCAACTTGAGGGGGGGTGTTGAAGAATATGTTTATCTAGTGTCTTTGTGTTAGTTTTATGTTTCTAGGTATTATTGTACTCGCCCGAAACTGTAGGGGCATTTTGGTAATTTTCTGTACTAGGGGTATTTTGGTCATTTTACGTTTTACAGCTCCTTATATAAGGGCTGATAAGTTGTATTAGGGTTTAAGAGTCTGTGAATAAGAAAGAGAGAGAAAGAGGGGAGGCGGCCTCCATTGGAGGTCCGCCCCCTCCTCCGATCTCAACATTTCCTCTTCGTTTATGTTTGTGATTTTAATCTCCGCTGCGCATCTGTGTTTCTAACAATTTACAGTCACGTAGAGAAATTATACATGACCTTCGAGGCCCAATGCGTCAGAATTATCATATCTCAGTGACCGATAATATTTGCAATGAAGAAAAGAAAGCATCAAAGATCATGATAAAAAAGCATTATGGACATGCATGAAAAATCTATGAATAAGTCATATCTGACAAACTTAATCAAGTAAACTGACTTGTAGAACACTATATTTTGAAACGGCTTTTAGAAAAGATTTTCCATGCATGAATCAACCCATTTTCCAGCACAGAACATCAAATATTCTTTTCAAAAATAGCTTATTTGAGAAGAAAGATTCATATGAATGGCTTCTTATCATAACTCTTAGCAGCTACAAGTGAAGTTATAGAAGCATCAAAGGTTCATATTTCAAATGCATGGATCAGCAAGAACACAAAAATGTCAACCGATGTGTATCACACAAAAGGTACCACAAACGGCTTGTAAAGCAGAAATGAGCAAGAACACTAAATGGCTCCCAAGCCAATATGGCTCTACATGTCATGACAACAAGATCCCATCCAAGCTTAAAGAGAAGACTATGCTTTCAAAGTGATGTGATTTAGAACCACTGCATTTAAAACCATATGTCATGACAACATTACCAAAACAAGCATTATCCTTGAAGTTTACTTCCAATTTCGCAATCTATGCTTCTTATAAAACCATATTTTCATCCTTTGCAGATACATGTTTTGGCGTTGTGGTTTTCAGGGTAAGTAGTGCAAGAGCATACCAACAGTGTCAAACTTGTGCTTGATTTGGTACTGTCACCCATGAATCTTTTCTGGAAGGAGATTGTTAAACATTTCACTTGTATTTCAACATTATTGCTCATGTATGACATGTAGTCATGAGATTCCTTTCAGCACAGTTAGAGGTTCTTTCTGTTTCCCATGATGGTTTTTATATCCTGTCCTTCATTCAATACTCTCTCGTGAATCTCTTCTGGAATGAACTTATTAAAAACTTCACTTGTATTTTGACATTACCTCTCATGTATGGCATGAAGTCATGTGAATCTCCTTTCATTACTGTGAGAAACAACAACAACAACAACTAAGCCTTTTCCCATACTAGATGGGGTCAGCTACATGGATTCTTTGTTTCCACAGAGCTCTATCACGTGTCATGCTGTAGAAACCATGGTAGATAAGTCTGACAAAGTTTTATGCCGACTGTCGGAAGCCTAACGCAACCCTCCTCCTTTCATTACTGTGAGAGATCCTTTTTATTTTTCAGGATGATTTTTCAAACAGGATAAGTCCATTTCTTGGTCATTGGGAAGGCCATTCCAAAACTAAGAGAACTGGTTTATATGGGGCTACAGTTGCTGAAGCAGATACAAAGGTTCTTCTTCAAATGAATGATGAAGGCCAGCTGATTCAGGTAAAGCCTGCCCACAATAAACTCAAAAATTTAATTTAGAACAATGAGTACAAGGCGGATACACGAGATAGTCACACATTTAAATCCTCTCATGCACATTAACTCTCACCTGTGCAGGATAACCTGATGACAGTCGAATGTCATGTGAAACAAAGAAGTTCTAGTTATCTCGTAAGCGTTAGAACTGAATTTTGGCTAGAAAAAGTATAGATTGGTGTCATAGAAGGGAAGTGGGAAGAACAGAAAGAAAACTGACATTAGTGTCATGTTCTCATTTCCACCATCCTGATCAAGGTAATAAACCTTGAACACGACCAGCGGCTGATCATGATGTTGCTCTCAGCCAGAGACCAGAGTGAGTCAGTCTCCTGAAAATCATACAACGTATTGTAAAATTATTGTTTTGGTTAAGAAATAATGTATCCTAGGTATATTGATCTAGGAAAGTGGGAAGCTAGCAGGATATTAAAGGCTATAACTAGGAGAACAAGAAAGAAAAGAGAGAAATTGACTGAATTTCGACACTCCATGACTTGCTGATCTAAATCTCTATGCTCTCACCTATTTACAGATGATGCACTTATATGAAATCAGATTTCCCTTTTCGATGACTTCCCTAATTGATAACTAAAAGGGATAATAATTATCCTGCCTAAAACTTATCCCATCCACATGCTACTAAATCTAGATCAGATTTGAATCTTTCCAATTGCAATGAAAATGTCTCAATTGAGTGGGTGTAAATTTGATATGCAGTACGGATCCAATTTGTGTTTTGATATGGAGATGCATGTTGGTGTTATTGGCATTTACGTCAAGAAGTCTGTCAGGACCAACTTAATAAACAACAAATCTTGGTTGACTTGTATGCGTAACTAAATTTCAATCTAGCCATAAAATGGTATTGATAAATCCTCATCATATGGTGGCAGACACTATGAGTCAATACCACACAGACTGTCTGCAAGTTCTTAAGAATATGTCCAACCAACTGATAAATTTATAAAAAAAAAACTATTGAAGTTTGTTTTGTCCTTGTAACTGCGCATTTTTTATGAAAGAGTAAGCGGATATCTGTGTGTAACTCTCCCTCAGGACCTTAAGAGTTCAAAATATCTGAAAGATGCATTCTTCACGGATTATGTGAGGGTTACTTTCGGATTTGACATGTGCCAGCTGAAGCTCTCTAGTTGAACCCTTAGCGTACTCTTGTAAAGTGAGTCTCTCACACACATACATGTGCAGCACCTAATTAAGAAAAACAAACACAATGCATAGAGAGAGAGAAGGTTAGTTACTTAGGTTAAGATCATTAGATTACTCGTGCGAATTCCTCACCCTCTTTTTAATAAGGGTAACAAGAATTTTGTTTAGGACAAATCCTCCTTTTATATGTGTTTCTGTGTTCTTGAAAAGTCTTTCAGCATATTCTGCAACTTAGTAACTGGTTGGTGTGAGCTTGACCAAAATCCTAGGTAGGATCGAGGGTTTTAATTTTTTTAATGATTTAGTCCTCCATTATGTTCATGACAATTAGGTTGCATAATTTGAATACAGCTTGCAACTTTCTCAAATGCTGATGTTAATCTCACTTTCAGGATATCACCTCAACATCTGTTAATGCTACCTCCAGTGTTTGTTGGACTGGCACGGTATCAGGGAATTTGGTTAGCTTCGGTGGAGGCTTCCAAATGACTGTTTTACCTGGTGGCATGTACATGGCCTGCCCAAAGAATCTAGCGAAGAATGTAGTGGAGTCACAGCCTTTTCATCTAGAATTTTGCTGGATGGAGTATCCCAACCGGCGGCAGAGGCTTGTTCGCACTTATGATGTGGAAGGTTTCGTTGTATCTTCAACGTATTTCTATGAAACAAAGGTATGAGAGGCCTAGCGTTGACATGGGTCTGATAGTTATTGGATTTTTTCCCATGCAACGATTTCCTTTTTTAAATTTCATATCTAAGAAATTTCTTGTCTGTTCTCATGTTTAGCATTGACAGAAATAGAAATACTGTCTTTCTGTCGGTTCTTTTTTTTCTCTTTTCTAAACAGCCCGAACCTAGTAAGGGATATGGGAGGGACCTATGTAATGGAAGTGAATTAACAAGTCTTTCCACTCTTGGGACCCCATGAAGACGGTGTCCTTTTAACAATAAGAAGATTCTGGTGGAGAAAGATCCCTGCCTTATGTATTAAATTAATAGGGGCATTAGGCCTGCCCATGTCTGGTCAGCCAGTTCCACTTTTGGCCTGTTCCGGGTCGGTTCAGAACCCGTCGGCCAGTTTTAAACCGGTATTATCTTCCAGAAAAAAAAAATTGATGTTATTAAAAGTCATTTCATTATTTACAGAGTGACCTCTCTATCGGTGTTGATACTCAAACTCTTGTGACATCAGTTCTTTTTTCCCTGAAAAAAGCATAATAATGTTTCAGTGCTTTTTCGCTGGATCTTCTGCCGAGCACATTGATGATTTAGCCATAAGGATCACCACTTGGTCGAAAGTTAGAACTTCAACAATAAAGCCACAAATTCTTCCCCTTCCGATGTCACCAGCTATTCTTACATCTAAAACCATGAACATCTTGTATCATTAATCTGACATGATAATAGAGAATAGTGAATATAAAGTTACAACCATTTATTTGTCCCACTAACCAAAATCAAAACTTCTCCCATACTAAGTGGGCGTGCTTCTTTGATTCTAAGTTGCCATTTTGTTTGTTCCACAGAATGCACGCACACAGACAAAATATTCTATATGTATGTAGAAATTCCTGAAGATATAATGGGTCTGATTGTCGCAAGAGACCTTGATGAAAAATGGTGTTTCCGCAGAAGCATGTCCCGTGATGTGATAATCAAAACCACAGCTTGAAAGCCCTTTGCGCTTCCACTAGTAGGTACCATTACTAACTATGTACATTCCGTAGAATGTTTGAATGCGTCGACAAAGTTGAACAGACAAAACGTATGTTTGAATACCAACAGACAAAAGTTGGACAGACAAAGCGTCAGTGTTCCTCATCATGGGGCAAAAGCACTTGACCTACAACAGACAGCAGAAGAGATAGGACGCTTTATCCCTTGCAAAGTAAAAGACGGGAAGACTTGAAGTCCAGCAATGCACTCGTCACATTCCTGACATCAGCAAGCTGAAGGTCTGCTGATGTCAAGAGATTCAAACACGGACAAAGACGATAATTTAAGTTGAATCATGATGAATCAATGACTCCATGTTAATGGCGGCTCCAATTCCGATTCCGATTCCAATTCCATGAGAATGTGGAACCCGAATATAACGAGCCGCCTTTGGTTCTTGATCTGGTTTCACTTGTTTTGGGTGTGGTTTCATAACAGTCCTGATTCCCATTCAGTTCCAATTTGTGATGGTTGAGATTTTAGAACCGACACCAAAAAATGATCTGGATCCACTGGTTCTGAACCAATTGTTCAGGTTAGGTTTGAGTCCTCGATTGGTGAAACCAGAACCAAATTGTAGGTGTCCCAGGTTCCAGCTGAACCTTTCTGACCACTCACCCACTTGGATAGAAGACCATCTCAAAGGCCTCGCAGGTGAAAGGCTTGTCACCCACTTTGTTTTAATACCCTCAAATTTGGATGCCATCGATTTTGGTACTCTGATAAGTTCACTCAAACTGGTTTCTAAGGCTTTGTCGACTAACAACGTTGCTCACTCCAAAGCATCAATTTTTTTCGATGCCGGGTTTAGTTTTCACCAACTTTAGTTTTGGAGGTAGCACGTAAAGAGATGTTCTAAGCTGTTATCCCATCCTTTCTTTCATTGAGGCTTGATGATGTTCTTTTGATGCATGATCAACTTAAAGTGAGGGGCTTTCGACTCTCAAGTAGGTACAGAAAATGTAGAATCAACAAAATAATTTGATGAACGAATTGTTATCGAAGTGCTGCTGATTTTCTTCCATCCTCTTGTCTCCATGGCCATTCGTGCTGCTGATTTTCTCCACTTGTGAGATTAAAGACCTTGCTTAAGGGGAAGAAGTGCCAAATCCTTGAAATAAATAAATCAGGCAATCCAAGAGTTAATTCTTATGAAATCGAGGCACAGAACCTAAAGGTTTGAACGTTAATAACTTAATAAATTTTAAAGAGCTTGCATATGTTGTGCGCACGCACCAATTTGATATATAGGGAACCACGCACAAAAATGTGTGGAAGACAATATTCAGACCTGCCACTCCCACTTTAATGCATTTCACTTGAAAACTTTCTAATCTCACTACTGTATATAGAAAAACACAAGTGCTTTGTGACCGGAAATTATTAATGCGCCTCGTTCCAAATATAAGTGAGCCTCATCCCAAAGCAATTCTTAAATATGTTACTGCTTTGGTCGCTATTTTCAACCACCAAACAAGCGGAGAGATTTCACACAAACGATTACATTTAAGTCCCTTTAATTATTTACATATAAAAGCTATTACATACTATTACAAAGCTCAAGTAGGCCAAATACTTGATCAGTCACTTGCGCACAATACCGTGGGCGTAAAGTATTTTTCTTAGGACTTAGCCGGCATATGAAAGTGAAACCAATTTGATATTTATTGTTTCAATGTCGAGCAACCCAACTTATTTCATTATTTGAACAAATTTCAACAGCAGGATGTGACAACCTACGCTTTTTCCATAAACATCGATCATTTATTTTGAGATTGTGAAGAAACATGATATTGATTTTTCGAGTTAAATGTCAATAGCCTATAAGATGGAGCGAATAGTGACTAAGAATCCATGGCGGACCCTACTTGTGATCTTTGATATCGATGACTTTCCGCACTTTCGAAGTCCCATGATTAATAAATCTAGTTCTTTAAGTTGAAGGTCGAGAGTTCAATATCTTGGGCTTGCATATCTAGCAGGAGTAAGCTTAGGCCAACTTACTAATAAAAATGGGAGAAAAAACTAAGAGTTGGGCAGAAGATCTAACAGGTATAATTTATCTATACCTTAAAATTTGACTAGAAGAGGCATGGTAGAGTCGAGCCTTGGTCTAAACCACTCTTTAAATTGCTTTGAGAGGCTGACTCGGGCCCTAGGTTTAAACTGGATCCAGCTGCGTAGTAACACAAAAGCCTTCTTATGCTCGGTAACAGTGGTGGATCTTGAAACCATTTAGGGTGGGGCATCCCATGGAAGTTTTTAGGGTGGGGCAACCTCTGCATTATTGTCCATGGATTCACTTTCTAAAGGTTGGGCAAGGCGAATGCGCCGCCTTGACTTAATGTAGATCTACCGCGAGTCGAAGAGCTCTTTACATGCTGTGTCCGTCCTATTATGCTTCTCATTCGATGGCTTCTGGAATTGTTTCCTTGTGCTTCCACCTTCCTTCTTACGTTACTTCTTTTTCTTGTTTCCCTTGTTTTATTCTTAATTTTACATTACTATATATTATTAGTATTTTTTATAGCTTCAAATTTTGTAGTATTTACTTTTTATCCTGTTTCTTGGCCACCGATAGTTCAAAGTTGACGGTGGTGGATCTAGCCATCATCTAGGGTCAAGTGAATAGCCTGTGGAGTTCTTCTGGGTGGGAGTAGACATGGTGGTTTGAAACCGGAACTAGACCATAGTAGGAATCGGCTGAAACAGGAACTGGTCAAATTGAACCCAGAACCAAAGACCACCCGGTTTAGTTCCAATTCCACCTTCCACCAAAAGTCCAGTTCTTGTTCCACTTTTCATGGAACCAAAATTCAGTGGAGACTGAGACATCTGGTTCCATGATTTTGTTTATGAAAATTCCAAAATATTTAATAGTTTTTCTAATTTTAAATCCCTCGTACAGAAGTCCTGGCTCTGCTCCTGCAAAGCAGATGTATGTTGCGTGATCTGGTCGAATGGGGTTTAGGCTCGGATCCGCATTCTATTCAGATGCCAAATTCGGATTCGGACCACGTTTTTACTAAACCCGAGTTGCAAACTGAGTCATATTCGGGTAAAAAAAAACTGGATTTAGGTTTGACCCACTGTCATCTCTAACAAAGAAATTCCCAAAAAAGGCGTCCCGCGAATCTGGCCAAGTACCGAGGGAGGCATGCAGTAAGATATCGGCTACTTGTCCATAAAAAGGCACACATTGATCTCCACCCAAGTCAAAAGGAAGAGCTTGTCCTTTGTTCACTTTTTAAAGAAGATTTTTACATTTTAGGTGCCCACCACTAATAAAATTACGCTAATACCGGTTTTTTGAAGTTTTTTTTTCTCAATAAACATAATTACAATCTCATAGGAAGGTTGTTTTTTTGCTAATCACTGTTATTCGAAAGCCCAATGACTATGAGTAATCCGGTTTGAGCCAGGTGAGCCTGTTATGGCAATAAAGGTCTTCCAACATTAGTGATCAATAGTGTCAAATTCACTTTAAGGTTGGTATATAATGAAATACAAGTATTTTGTAGGCGTGAAACCTCACCCTAAACAATTCTTGAGTCCACCACTGGTGTTCTCTATCCACAAGAATCAAACAAACTTGATAATTTGCTAAAGGGAAATAAGTGCCAAACTACTTGAACCCACCAAGCATTGATTTGCTTCCATTTGTTTTTTTGTTACTCGAATTTGTGGTCAGCCTTCACATGAGTTGAGAGTCTTGCCAGTGGGCTATTGCCCTGAGTGGTTCGCTTACATTGTTTTTGGTTTATATTGCATATCAGCTACATGTGGGCTATGATCATTAGTTTATTTGTATTTTATTGCATTAAAATAATAAACAATAAAATAAATTCAGTTTGTTAATTAATCATTCTTTCAAGCATTATGATCGGATAAATGAGAACACGTGTGAATGAGTGAAACAATGAACTTTATGTTATTTTCTATTTAAGTTTTAGATTAAGCCGGCCTAAAAAGTTTATTAATTTTGCATTGGTATGTCGGACAAACGGCTAGCTGATAAAATCATTAAAAGAACAACCAAACAGTGGTTAAGATGTTTTATTGTTACTCCCCAAATCATAAGAGGGGGAAATATGAACTTCCCTGCAACTACAGTTCATATGAATGGCAGTGTTACCGAGATTTTCACAAAGAAAAACTGAAAGAGAAAGAAGCATCACAATAGGACTAGCAAGATCATCACCAACCAACAAGCAAGCCTTTTCCCACTTTAAGCGGGATCAAGTACATGAATTCGTAATGTTCATGAGCTCGATTTTTGTGCTATATTTGCATTTAACTCAAAAAAAGAAAAGACCATGCCTCGTAGTCTCCTTCTGACACCTTAAAAACCTATTCTAAAGTTCACCACAGAGTTCATCGACTGGAACTCCATCTGATTCACTCAGCCTAAAGCACCTTAAGGGTGTCTCAAAAAAGTAAGACCGTCAAAGTATTATTATTACCTTGCAGTATAATTCAAGATATGAGAGAGAGAGAGTTATTTCAAGAAATTAAAGAGAGGAGTAGGTTCACTGTAAATTTTATAAGATAGGTAGTCATGGTAAAACTGCAACGTTAAGACCGAACCTAGGAACCGCCATATACGGCTGAAACATATCAGCTGGGATCGGCTCGGCTCGGCTCGGAGCGCAGACACGACCACCACGATGTCCAAGTCAATGCACGTTATTCGTACGTCATATCTCAGAGAAATCCTCTGGGGGTTGCTGAGTTTTGGGCAAGAAGAAGAGTAAACAAGCCACAGAAAGATAAGAAAGGGGTGTTTGGAATTAATATGGTTGATGGTTTCAGAGGGGGAGGAGGATAAGGATTCAGAGAAATCCTTGTTGGGGGTTGCTGAGTTTTGGTAGTTTTGATCACCCTTCCGTAAAGGGTAGCTGCAGGGAGGGCAAGATGAGGGAGAACAAAGAGAATCCCTTGCCCGCTACGTCTTCGGCGCCTCCCCGGCCGACCATTACCCTTCCGGCAAGACCCTCTTTGGAGGGTTTCTTCAAAGGGGAGGTGAGCCCCGGGCCCATGACCCTCGTTTCCTCCTTTTTCGCCGATAACGACCCGGAGACCGAGTGCCGATCCTTCTCCCAGCTTCTCGCCGGCGCCATGGCATCCCCTAACGCCTTCGCCTCCTTTCCGGTCGCCGGGGCCGCGGCAGATGGAGGATTGAGGTTCAAGCAGGGAAGGCCCTTGGGACTCGCACTCCTCAGCCCACAGTCGCCGTTCGTCACTATCCCTCCCGGCCTCAGCCCAACCACTCTTCTTGATTCTCCGGCGTTTCGCCCTGCTGCTCAGGTTAGTTCTTATTTGCCTAATCTTTTATGGTTCGGTTTTTCTTTGTTTCTGAGGGAGTGCTCTTATTTAGCCGAATAATTTCTATTTCAATCGAATTAGGATGACCTTAGTTTGATTGCGCGAAGTGATTCAGGGAATTTATTGATTGATTCACGGAACTTTCTGTTTAGCTGCTAGTCTTGTCGTAGCTTGGTTTAGCTCAATTGTTGGTGTTTGAGTCGAACTAGAATAACTTTAATTTGCGGACTAGTGATTCGGGGAACTTGTTGGTTCTATGGCTGTCGTTTTGGTTGGAATTCGACAAAGAGATCGAGTGGTCAGGTCTAGTCCAATTATTGCTGCTTTGAAACGAAGTAGAACGACTTACGTCACAACGATGCAGGGAATTTTGTTGGGTTGGGTTTGTTTGCATTTGGCACCATTACTGTTGTTGTGGTTGGAATTCATTTATTTAACTAAAAGATGTAGTCCAGTGTTAGATGTTTCGATCGAACTAGAATGATTTTTAGGTTTAGAAATGATTTCTGGAAATTCTGATTTAATGTTGTTGAAGTGAGATTACACTTTGTTTTGGTTGGTTCAGCACTCAGATATAGCTTAGCTTGGTGTTTACTCCTTGGCGCTTTATTTTTTTGATATGGCAGGTACTTAGTTTGGAGTAGAGAAACAATAAAGAAAGATCTAACTTATGTTGAGTTAACTGTTAGCATGGCACATGATCGAGGTGTATGAAAACAAAGAATCCATGTAGCCAACCACATCTAGTATGGAAAAAGGCTTAGTAGTTGCTGTTGTTGTTAGTCTGGAACTATGTTGCACAGGTACAACAGGTATGGGTACGGGGTACAGTGTTGTCTGACGTGTATCGTATCGTGTATCGTTGGGCTCCACGATACGGGCATATCGTATCATATCGTATAGTACTTTAATATTAAAATAATGCAAAAATTAATTAAAAATTAATAAAAAATAGTAAAAAATCGAAAAAAATTAGGAAAAAATCAAGAAATATCTGATAATTGCTTTAAATTCATATAATGTAAGTTTAGTACAGTTTGAGCATTCAACATTGAACAATTGCATCCAAATTTACATATTTTGAATCCAAAAAATAAAATACAGACATAATTTACACTTTATACACTACAGTTACATATAATGTTACATTTTACAAATTGTAATCAGGATCATCAACTAAATAATCTTCATCTTCCCCTTGTTGCAGATCCTCATCATCATCAGCCATGCCCACACCTTCTTCTTCAAAATCAAATTCTTCATCTCCATAATGTTGTTGCGCTCCTTCCAAATTAATCCAGGCAACGTCTTCTTCTGTTAGGAGGGCATTTTCTTCAGTGTCTTCTATAACCCAATCTTCTAATATCTCAAAATTATCCAAACTTATTGGATCGAATTGACTTTCTTCTCTATTTACTTTTTTTTAATTGCCTACGACACAAACAAAGATAAACAATTAGTAAGTAATATTAACAACTGAAAATTGAAGTTAAATAATATTGAATTGAAAATTTGAAAGTAATACAACATTACCTTTCACGAAGGCGCATGTTACAACGAATATAAACCAAATCATTAAGCCTTTTGTGTTCCAACCTGTTGCGCTTTTTTGTATGGATGTGTTCAAAAACACTCCAATTTCTTTCACAACCTGTTGCACTACAGGTTTGGCTTAAGACTCTAACTGCAAAATCTCTAAGGTTTGGACAATCACTTCCAAACCTGTTCCACCAAACATCTGTAAAAAAAATATAAACATTAGAGACATAATAATCCACAGTAATGTAAGATGTAACTTAAATATGAAAATAAACAATGTACCTGGACGCATCGTAGAGCGGTTGCGAATTGCAACAGGCAAACCCATCAAGTGAAGAGCATTATCATATATCTCCATCTCTCGATGTATCGCATCTACTATGCTCTCATCAGGGACTAATCTGTCGATGCATTCAATGATTCCTCGATTAACCTCACCATCCCTTTTGAAGGTTGCTGAGTACCTCAATGATGGATTTAGATAGTAGGCTGCTGCATGAATAGGCTGATGCAATTGTTTATTCCATCTACTATCAATTATTTTCCACACGGGCACATAATCTCTTTTTTTTTCCATTAAAGTTATTTCTGATCGCTTCTTTTGCCCTGTCCATGGCTTCATAAAGGTAGCCCATAGATGGTTTCTCCTCGCTGTCAGCCAATCTCAAAACTTTCACTAAAGGACAAGTAATTTTCAATAATTTGATGCATGCATTCCAAAATGAACTTCTAAAAACCGTTTCTGCAATCTCATTTAACTTTCTGTTCCTTCTGTTTTGTGGCAACTCTGTAAATTGTTGCCACTCATCTGAGGAGAACATTCTCTTTAAAGCTTGCTTCTATCTTACAATACTCTGTACAGATAAGAAGTTTGTTGCGAACCGAGTTGCAGCTATGCGAAGAAGCTCTGCACCTTTTGTGTATCTCCTCATCATACACAAAACAAATGCATGGTTGTAAATGAATTTTGTAATATTTTGGCAACACTCAGTTGCTGCCTTTATTTCATCCATCTCACCAATGTCCTCGAGGATGAGATCTAAACAATGGGCTGCACATGGTGTCCAGTAGAAAGTCCCATAAATATCAGCTAACTCCTTTCCAGCTGCTTTGTAGTTAGCTGCATTATTTGTAATCAATTGGACTACATTTTCTAGCCCAACCTCCTGTATAACCTTATCAAATTCCTCTCGTAGGATCTCTGCAGTGTGCTTCTCCTCTGACATATCTAGAGATCTCAAAAACATGAGTCCTTTAGGATAATATAAAAGAAAGTTTAGCAATGTTCTTCCTCGCCTATCGGTCCATCCATCTGCTATGATAGTGCATCTTGTTTCCTTCCACGATTGTCTCAAAGTCGAACAGTATTGCTGCACTTCAATCACGGTCTGATCTAATATCTTCTCTCTCAACTTCTCATAAGAGGGCATCCTGTATCTTGGACCAATGTTAGCAATTGCATCTGCTATTGCTTGAAAATAAAAACTGTTTGCTACATTAAATGGAATGCATGCATCATAAAACCATCTGCCCACTGCAAGGTCTGCTTGATCGTGCAGTTGTTCTGAAGCTATAGCAGCACGAATTCCTGGCTGAGCACCAGGTGTAGTGGAAGGAGGAAAGAACGAATGTATGCTAGAAGAAGAAGCTCTTCCTCTACTCCTTCCTGAACTTCCTCTTCTGCCACCTCCAAAGTTTTCAGCTATAACCCTCTTTTCTCTGCTAGTGCTCGCGAACTGCTACTACCAATATCTGTTCTAACATCTAAAGGCAAACTATCAGTGAATCCAACTCCAGTGGCAGTAGCATCATCAGCTTCTTCACACATCTGAAAATCATCCTTTTGTTTTCTCCTTTCCTGTATGCTCTCAATCATCTGCAAGCATTGCCATTTAATACCTTCTGGCACACTTCTAACTCTGCCAGTGCATGGAGCAACTTCTTATCTGGTTCCTGCTAGGTGGTGTTTCAACCTTGAAATTCCACCACTAACTACCTTTTCATAAAATAAACATCTGATTTTTAACCTTGAACCCTCAACTGGTATACCCCACTGCCATGCCGGATCATCAGACTTTGAATGAGAGTCTCTACCACCTCTTCCTGCCATCTTAATGGAGTACATTAATTTAAACAAAAACCTGAAAATAAAAACACTTCGTAAATCCTCAATCTTCAAATAACACTCAAATCGAGTGTCTCCCACTTCATGAATGCAATAAAAATCGTATACACATACTTAATAACTTCATATTTGGTCATTCAAAAAAAAACCCTGAAATAACACAAAAAACAATAAATATAAAGGAAAAAAATGGAAAAAACATTAAAAATATACCTAAATCCGAGTTTGGAGGCTTGGACGGACACCGTAGGGCACGATTTTAGAGCTTTGAACACCAAGGAGGCGAAAACCGACTCTTAGGGAGCTTGAAGAATCCAAAAGGAGAGAGGAAACCCGCGAAAAATCGTGGGTTTCTCTCGGGCCGGGACCCTTTATAAGGGTCCCAGGGCGTATCGCCCGTATCGTGCGATACGGGCTGTATCTCACGATACGATGCGATACGCCCGCACCTGCGATACGGGGCCCCGTATCGTATCGTGGTGGCCCACGATACGATGCGATACGGACAACACTGACGGGATACGATAATTTTGCAAAACATAAGGTACATGTACACCACTATATAAAAATGAAAAGATTATAAATAAAATTAAAATGACATAAAATTCACTATGACAATATAACATAAAACTTATTAAAGTTGAAGTGTACAAATTTTGACATAACTTTAACAACAAACTTAACATCTCAAATAAGAAAATTACATTACATAATGGGCTCAACTTCATTGCATATAGTTTCAACATCAAAACATAACACTCTTGTCAAGAAAAGTTAGAAAACATCAAAACATAACTGGGTTTCAAAATGAAGTTGACGCATATGGATATTAGTTCGATTTGCCATATTCGTAACAAAAGTTCTAACAACTCATGCATATCTATATACAGTTAGATGGATCATTGGATCCAAAATAAATAAAAAAATTCAAAGCATGTACCCAAGTACCAGTGCGTGTACCAGTACTGGGGTAAGTACCTGGTATGGGAACTCCGCGATAAACAATGTACCCATGCATCATAGGTCTGGAGTACTTTTGTGTCTTTTATTTTGATTTTCTAAACCCCTCATTTCTGTGTCTCCGTGAATAAGATATTATGAGACCAATTCAGTATTCCTTTCCTGAGATTGTTAGTGCACTAGAAGCTCCTGTCTTGAATTTGTTACAATAATTTCCTTTGTTTCCTGAGTATTTCCTGTGTTTCTTAATTTTCTTTGTGTTGATGAATTGATTGCATGGTTTATTTGAGGTGATCCTTGATGTTCTTATGGAGCTCGTTCCTGATTGTTATGATGATTTCATTCTATTAGATACTTGATTCATTTCGTGCAGCAGTTGCAAAATTTTCTGCTTCTACCTTGACTTTACATATTTTATAATCCAGAAAATTGCATCTTCAGTGGATTAGAAAAACACTAGAAATACTTCATCAGAAGTGGAACACTTGAACTTCTTTCATAAGTAGATTGTACTAAACAAGTCAAGTTCCTATATTACCTCATATAAGTGAGCTGCTGCTTTTGTATGTCAAAGAAAAGCCCATAAGTACCTTTTAAAGTAGTTTTCATCTCTCAATTTGAAAATTCAGGGCTCGTTCGGATTTTCCCACCAGCAAGCATTGGCACATGTTACAGCCCAGGCAGTTCAATCCCAGGCACAGATGCATATGCAAGCTGAATTTGCATCTGCACAACCACATCCTTCATTGTCCCCGTTCCAGCATGCAATAGTTCCTGTCATAACTCCAGCTCCCATTCAACTGGTGCCACCAAATAACATAGGTCAGAAACCCAATACCTTGGAATCAGCTGAGGTCTCGAACTCAAATCAGAGAGCGCCAGCTCGCATGGTTGCTGCTGATAAGCCTGAGAATGATGGCCATAATTGGAGAAAATATGGGCAGAAACAAGTTAAGGGTAGTGAATATCCTAGGAGCTATTACAAGTGCACCCATCATAACTGTCCTGTCAAAAAGAAAGTGGAACGCTCTCTTGATGGTCAGGTTACAGAGATAATATACAAGGGCCAGCACAACCATCCAAAGCCTCAGAACAACAGACGTGCAAATGATGGTGGATCCACTGAAATAAATGGAAGCTCTGATTTTGATGGTAAAGTTGAGATGAATAAACAAGTTAATGCTGGAAACGCGGGGAAGGGGGATCAAACTTTTGTTAGTCATTTGATGGTTAAGAAGGATCAAGACGTGGCACATGAGCAGTTATCTGTTTCAGGTGAGGATGAGGAAGCGGGTGATGACACTGGCATCACAGGAGATGATGAGGATGATAATGAACGTGATACAAAGAGAAGGTAAAAGTACTGTACTGACTTGGACTTTTGGCTGCAGCTGACCCTCTTAATTTGGAAGAATAATAGGATTCTATCAGTTTGTGGTTGATGTTAGGATTTCTTGTGCTGTTTTTGCTGCACAGGCGAATTGACAACAGTATAACACAGGCAACTACCTCACACAGAACAGTTACAGAACCTCGTGTCATTGTGCAGACTACAAGTGAAGTTGATCTACTCGATGATGGCTATAGATGGCGCAAGTATGGGCAGAAGGTTGTGAAAGGAAACCCTAATCCCAGGTAATTAAACTTCTCATGGATCACTTATTATTGAAGATACTCTCAGGAGGCTGTCAAATCTTGTTGCTTAACTTTTCTCCAAGAAGAATGTTGCTGTTCATTTCTTAGGTTATTTTACAGGGCCTCGTCCTAGTTAATATCTTCTGGTTGATAACATGAGGAGGTTGTTATTCTTTGTTGCATCTCTCAGGAAGAATAGGAAGGCCGCTTATGCTAATCCCGCTTCTTGATGCATTTTCTGAACTATTTTTACAGCATTATCGTCTAGTTTGAACTTTGAAAAAAAATGTGGAAATGCTGATTTTTAAGAGCTTCTGTCAACGTTTAATTATCAATTTGTTACAATCCTTCATACGTATTAGTAGGAATTCTGAAAAACTAACCATGCCAGGTTGCTTTTTACCTTTCTCTTTATACCAATAAAATCGGCATTCACTATTTGGAGGGAGGGTATGCACTTTTCTGGTGTTGACTTTCTCTTTTACAATAATGCTGGGGTTGGTCTGAACCTACCAAATTTGACACCCAGGTGTTGGGATCAACTCTTCTCAGAAATCCAAGCCCTTAGCCAGTGTGCTGTGTCACCGTTTGTCTTTGATTATGAACCTTAGCTATCATTAGTTCTATGAGTTCCATAATAGAAAAAACAGAAAGTGAAAGTGAATCTTGAACCAAGGTTTCCCTCTGTTAACGAATTAAAGGCTTCATTGAAGATTTAACCTCTTGCATGTTTCTCAATGTGCATGATTGGGTTTTGCTCTCTCGGTGGTTGAAGTAAGGAAAAACGCACCAATTCCCCAAGTAATCAAAGGGTTAGAAAATCTTATGAACTGGTAAACTCATGAATACAGGTTACTGGTGAGAAGGGGGCTGGGAAACCTTTTCCAAAGATCATGTGTATGTATAGTTAGGCATGCTTTAAATTAGCTTACCGTGAATCTCTCTGATCCTTGAAAATCATACACACATGTAGCTTCCCAAGGATCTGAGGATAAAATCTTTGGGAAATAGAAAAGAAAATAAAGGGACAAATTCTGCAATGGAATGGAAAGGGACCTCTAAGGTTTTGAGTGTAGAGTTGAACATTAGAAACACACCACCCATCTCATACCATTGAACTGGATAGAAAATGAAAAAAAGAACGAAAGATTATTGAAAATAAATGGTTTTTAGATGGCCATTTATGTGGACAGTATATTGACATAATGGGGGATGCGTTTCATATGTTTGGATCAATTTTGTCACCATCGGAGTAAAAATAGTCATCTCATTTGATTTTTTCTTCGATGCAATATGATTTTTATGGCATTGATCAAAAGTCTTAGGACCTCTTGGGTGACAGCGATTGAAAACTAAGTTAGACTTTCATGTTTTGAAATAGAGTTTTGTGGCTGATAATTTTGATGAAAAAGTTGATTTCTGGAACACGTAATAGGTATCTTTCTCTTGTTCTGTATTCATCACCTCTTCAATCGCACTGCTTCAACCTCCCAACGCTTCATCACCACAGCCACCACAGACAAAACCCCATTCCTTGTGAAGAGTCGTTTGCCAAGGTTGCCAAACAGACGAGTGAAGTACGAAACAAAAAGGGAAGAGAATCTAATTCAAACATGTTGGAATTTCATTGCAAGCAAAGCAGGAATTCATCTGAAAGTGAAAAGGGAATAGGAAAAGTATGAACAGATATTTGGTAAGAGAAAACCTTGAATCCAACAATTAGAAAGGTAAAAAAGCAACTAATTGAAAAAGTGGTGTATGTCCAAAACTGGTAACGCCATATTTTATAGGTCCAAACATGAAAACTAATGTATATGCAATTGGAACCACCCAATGTAGGAGTCCATCTCTACACTGACCCCACAGTCTTTACTGGGATTCTCAAGAGTTCAATAACAAGAACCTGCTCCCCCTATGCGATCAACCACAAAGGCATGCATAAGATGAACTTCATCTTTGATTGAAGCTTATTGGGGTTACTTCTTAAGGTATTGCACATGCTCCAAAGCATTGATTATGGAAGCCGGCAATACAACCATGATATATGCGACTTGGAAATCCTCATCGCTAATATGAGAACACAACTCTTGCACTGGAGACAACCTTCCTGACTTGTGGATTTTTAAGTTCAAGTCTGGCAGTGCAGCATGTCATGTATTTTCGTTTGAAGTTTTGCACCTTGCGCTTGGTGAATCAAATAGTGCTTAGTTAATCATATCATCAGTCAATTCATGTTTGATATTCTTCGAAATTCATGTGCATGATCCTGCTGTTTCTCCCTCGTTTTGGGAATGAATTTCAAGTATCTCTTTCCATCTTTCTTTTTTCCAGGAGCTATTATAAGTGTACATTCGTTGGACTTGTGGCTTTTTAAGTTCAAGTCTGGCAGTACAGCATGTCATGTATTTTCGTTTGAAGCTTTGCACCTTGCGGTTGGTAAACCAAATAGTGCTTAGCTAATCATATCATCAGTCAATTCTTGTTTGATATTCTTCAAAATTCAGTTGCATGATCCTGCTGTTTCTCCCTCGTTTTGGGAATGAATTTCAAGCATCTCTTTTCATCTTTCCTTTTTCCAGGAGCTATATAAGTGTACATTCGTTGGACTTGAGGCTTTTTAAGTTCAAGTCTGGCAGTGCAGCATGTTTTGTATTTTCGTTTGAAGCTTTTCACCTTGCGCTTGGTGAATCAAATAGTGCTTAGTTAATCATAGCATCAGTCAATTCGTGTTTGATATTCTTCAAAATTCAGTTGCACGATCCTGCTGTTTCTCCCTCGTTTTGGGAATGAATCTCAAGTATCTTTTTTCATCTTTCCTTTTTCCAGGAGCTATTATAAGTGTACATTCGTTGGTTGCAATGTTCGAAAACATGTAGAAAGAGCATCTACGGACCCTAAGGCAGTCATAACAACATATGAAGGAAAGCATAACCATGATGTCCCTGCTGCTCGGAGCAGCAGCCATCAGACCGCAATCCCCAGAATTTCGAGTAACCGTACATTGCCAAAGACAGTGAATGACCAGGTCTCTGATAAACCTGCAATTCTTAAAAGGTTGTCTTGGAGCAACGATCAGCAGTATGAGACAACTCGGAGCAGCATGTTGTTGCCTAAAGAAGAATAGAATGCAGCACCACCTTCTCAACCAGCACGAACCGCTGCTCGGAGCACAGGATATTATCTGCTTCAGACGAGCATTATGAGTTTCTCTTGCTTTCATGCACGCATTGGTGCAAGTCTTAGCGCATGGCTGTAACTCAAGCTGCACGAAGTGCCTGTTTAGTGATTGTTGTTGCAAATGATAGCCGTTGTTGTATTCAATTTGTATGTGTAGTTACATGTATATTATGATGTTTATCGATCAGGGTAATTAACCATATTTATGATCTCCTCGCGCATGTACTACGAGAATAGGTCATGAGCCGAGTTGGGACTGGTCTGTTTCTCTCCTTTTCTTTTCATTCATACATTTACTTGCAAATTGTTCTCTTCTAGCCCATGTTGGGCTGTTTTGGCTTTATTTGTCAAATAATTAGTGACTTTGCACACTGCATGGTCACGAATAATGTGTACGTATCATGCATAAATATGCGGGTGCATACATAATAATACCAAAAGATGCATTACAAAAGCAGTGCAAGGTACCAAAGAAAGCTGGTGCATAACCACATGTGGGTCATCGATCGGCCAATATGCATAACCTGAAGAGCCCCAAAGCTAGACATGGCAGATTTCGAACCAGCCTCGTGGTTCTAACTGACCCAGGAACTGGAACCGATGAAACCAGCCTAAAATTGGGAATCATTTGGTTTTCTGTCCGAAACTGGAACAAGCGGCTTCAAACTCCACCCGTTTCATATTTCTTTAAAAGTTTAATTTTAATATTTTTTTATTAGTTCTTGGCAATTCAAAACTCGAACGAGAACCTCTCTAAAACTGGCGGTTTTGAAACTGGGACCACAATCGACTTGAGTCAATTCAGTTCCGGTTCCAGGTTGTAGGATAACGAGAAGCAGTTGTATCTATCCGAAGCATGGGATGACCCAAAGCATGAATACTTCAATTGGAAGCAAGAATTTTTTGGCCCGAGGGACATACAACACGACTACACCCAAGAAAATATTATTTGCTAAGCAATCGACAAGTACTGCAAGAACTGGCTGCCGTGTTATTGGCACATTTTATTTCATTATCACCTGTCATTGGATCGCCAACTGACCTGAATTGTGGTACGAATTCAACAGAAACCAGTATTTAAGATATCGGAACAATGTATGGAAAGGTTATTGCTCATTGTGGCACAATTACAGTTCAGGTTCGTGTTTAGCAACAAGTGAACGTCTAGCTAGTCGTATGTGATCAAGAGATCTTACACCACATCATGGAGGAAGAAAGAGGCATGCAACGATGAAAGAGCTACGTTATATGATATGAAAAGCAACATGTACTAAGATGTATCTGGTGAATCTGCCTTCGCCATTCAGGTGACCAGAAGGCGCATTGGTATCAATACCTGCTGAAAGGTTGATACTCACAAAGCTTCAAAAATACACATTTGAAACGATCTGTTTCAAGTGATGAATAAGAACCGTGAAAAAATTTGCTGCAGCTGGTTAAAAGACCTTCTAATTGAGGTTTTAAGCAGACTTTAAACAACAGACTTAAAACAGCATTTACAAAAGAACAAATTTTGTATCACTGTGCTAGCCGTCACAATGACCATAAAAAAGTTATCTCGCAACCCGGAGCGAGGGATGGTGGTGCGTGTGTTTTAGGCTTTGGCCTCCCATTGTGAAGGTTATCTAGCGAACTCGGGTCCAACTTAGATTCATTTCTACCTTATCAAACTCCACAGCAGTAAAAGAATATCAAATGCATACTAGCTATCACCGATCAAGATTATGTCAAAAAGATACAAAATTCACACAAAATAAACACAAAAATCAACAGGTCACAGCCCCAATTCTCATAACTTGCCTAGCAAAACCAAACTACCTCAGCTTCGACAAGGAACAGTACACTTCTGAACTGCACCTGATGAATAAAGAGATAATGTACATGCTGATGACATAAGTTCAATCTTAATTTGGGTGGAGGAAAGAGAGAGCACACGTCAGTAGAATCCAATTCATCAAGCCCAACCCATCGAGACTCTTCAAAATGAAAATTGAGAACCTATAAAGAAATCCGTATGCTACGCTAAAACCGAACCTAATGATTTCACAGCTCACCAAAAGCGCAGGGGAGCTTTGTCAGTACAGGCACCATCCTGATTCTTCTTAACCGCTAGCTGGCCTAGAACCCAAAGAAGCCAAGTTCGCTGGCTCTTTCCTTTTCAAAGGTCTCAAAATACTGATAAATGATCGTCACAGCAAGCAAGATCCCAGTGCCAGAACCAATCGCACCCATGAAATCTGCCAACACAGTAAGGGCTCCAATGCACATGCCTCCAAAGGCAGCTGCAGTGGGTATGTATCTGTTCAACTCCTTTTGAAGATTCGACTCCCTATGACCAGGCATCACCATTTGTTGCTCCTGAAAAGTTGAGGAATATGAACAATATGACGAAAGAAAGAGGCTACACACTTTGGAAAAGCAAAATTTCTAGTGCAGTGGAGACCCCAGGTGTGAGAAATGCATCATAAAGTTCAAAATATTGAAACATAAAAGCACATAAATAGGATGTTCTTGCAGATATAACATTTGCCCATCACATAGAATGGTTTCACAAGAAGGGAATAAAATGCAAATCTTAACTAGAAAAAAAGAGCAATAGAACAACGTTATTTCAGTACTATTACCACTGTATCAGAAGATACAGCAATGTCATATAATATATAATATATATAATCAGGTACATGAGAGAGAAATTAGTCCATGCACACACATCCATCCATGCTCTAATCTTCTTAAAGATCTTTAACCATGGTTGAGATTTTTAAACCAAAAAAACAAATATGCAAAAAGTGTCGAGGTACTTTTTTTCTTTTGAAATTTGAATTTTCAACAATCGATCTGACGGTTGAGATCTTTGAGAATGTTCAAGAATGGATGCATGTAAGCATGGACTATGCTCTCTCTCTCTCTCTCTATATATATATATATATATATCATGTACCTTGTTAGATACTATCGAGGTACTTTTACATGTTTTTGCCCATTGGTCATACGTTGTGTATCTTATGTTGATCACTGTATCACATCATGTGACACCATTGACCTTCACAATTTTTTTTTCAGTTTGAAGCTAGTAAAGTACTTGTTTCATTAAACAAAGAAGTAAAGAACAATAACTGCATGTCCGCTATTTGGCACTGACCAATAAACTCACATTATGTGGGCAAACCAGCTACATGAGGTAGTGAGGTTACCACATTAGTGCTGCACAATTAACCACGTACTCGTATTACATCTTAATCCAAGTAAAGGGCCAAGGGCCTGTTTGCATAAGCCCAATTATATACGGGTAAAGAGGATATTTGGAAGACAAGAGTGGGAAAACATTTTCTATCGTTTGGATACACATATAGAATGACAAGCTAGTGAGAATGGGGAAAAACCTGGAAACTTTTAATCCATGAGACGCACTGAACTTTAGAATTGAATTATGTTTTCCTAAAAGTGAAAATCCAAGGGAATAAATTCTCAATTTACATCCAAATGGCCTGTGCCCGAAGGATGTTACTTTGTATGGGTAGGAAGAAATAACTGAAACTATGATAACACTTACAAAAGATAAAACAGAAAAATTAAAAGGAAAAGTGACGAGCAGTTTTTTTTTAGAACTCAGATAGACAATGACAATTTGTCACCATAAAATGCGTTCAAAGACAAGAAATCTGTCTGTTTTTGCAAAGAAAGCATTTGTTATTCTTTAACATACAATGACCAAACTAACGCTTCTCATACCACAGGCCTTTTTCACTAAAGATGCCCCAAAAGACTATCATAGAAATTAGACAGCCACATCAAAATGCACAAGGATTTTGTATTATTGCATACAAACACTAGCCGGTGTCATTCTCCACTCCAGTATTCCTTGACCACGTTTGGCCCACGAAGTTCCCTTTAAAAATGGTAATTGCAGAGAAAATATTAGGAAAATTCCAGACTCTTTAGAAACTTCAAATTTTACAAAGAAAAATGTCTTAGTAATACATTTCTTGAAATTTATGGTATAACTAAACAGAATTTTAAAAGAAAAGAGACATTAAAAAATATATTCTCCTTCAAATGTATAAAACAAGACAAAAAGTTCAATTATCAGGATATTACACCAGAATATCAACGAATCCTTATATTTATGTGAAGAAAAAAATATTTTTTAACATCTCAGTTATTTTCTCATCAATATGCACTCACCATGTTAATGTTTTATCAAAATGTGATACAAATAACCATGGTTTGAAACTATATTTTAAAGTGTTTAGCTCTACCATGTGCTGCATTAAGCAGGAAATGGAATTCATAGGTATTAAACGACTCAGTTTGCTATGGCTATGTGAGAAAAGTGCTAGATACAGAATTATGCAACAATTTATGCACATCACTGTTTCACATAACAACAACAACAACTAAGCCTTTTCTCATACTAGACGGGGTCGGCTACATGGATTCTTTGTTTCCACATAGCCCTATCATGTGCCATGTTAGCCATTAACTCACAATAAGCTAGATCATTCTTCATTGTTTCTTTCCAACACTTTTGTGGTCATCCTCTGCCTCTTTTAATACTTTCCAAATTTAGTTATCCTCTATTGGTGTCACTCCTAATTTGCTTCTAATAACCTCATTATGAATATGGTCTTTTCTTGTATGACCACTCATTCATCTCAACATCTCCATTTCTGTTACAGACATCTTTTGTACATGTTAATAATTAACTGCCCAACACTCAGAACCATAAAACATGGTAGGTCTAATTGCTACTCTATAATATTTACCTTTTAACTTTAATGGTATCTTCTTATAACAAAGAATATTTGTTGCTCCTCTCCATTTTAACCAACCAACATTAATTTTATGCGTAACATCTCCATCAATTCTTCCATCACTCTTAAAAATTGACCATAGGTATTTAAAACTTTCCTTTTGGGAGATGCAATGTGTGTTAATTTAAATTTCTATGTCCTCTGAAGTAACCAAATGATCAAACTACATTCCATATATTCTGTCTTTGTTCTACTAAGTCGGAAGCCGTTGCTTTCTAATGTTTCTCTCTATAGTTTCAATTTTCTATTAACTTTTTCCTTAGACTCCTCCACTAACACAATATCATATGCAAATAACATACACCAAGGTACTTCATCTTGAATATATTTTGTTAACTCATCAATCACCATTATAAATAAGTATGGACTTAAAGTTGATCCTTGATGTAACCCAGTATTAACTTCAAAGAAGTTTTTCATTTCTTCCTTAGTCCTCACACATGTTTTTGCACCATCGTACATGTCTCTTATAAGGCTAATGTATGTTAATGGGATACCTCTTTTTTTCAAGGTTCTCCATGTAAATATTCGTCAATGAACGAATGTTGATGTTGCACGAATCAAGATCACCAAGAGTCAAATGGCATTCAATCCCGAATGCCGATCTTCAAGAATAACAAACAAGAGCGGAAGCACATACAAAACAAGTCAAGAAGCAGTGCTAGACTGCATACTTTTATTAATGTAATCATCACATATTTATAGACTTTACATTGCTTTAGAATAGAGAGCAAAATGAAGCAAGAGGAGGGCTAGTGCTGGAATTGGCCAGCACTAGCTGTTGGGGGTGCTCCCAACGGCTAGTAGCCGTTGGGGTCCCCCAACGACTGTAGCCAGGGCCAGCGTGGCCCTAGCCCTTCTTCCCATCATGGCATGGGCCCTAAGTGCCCGTGCACCCTATTACATTAACCCCCCCCTCAAACTTACGGGGTATACACTGAAAGTTTGTCTAGTAAAAACTAAAATCGAGAAGTTGAAAGGGACTTAGTGAAGAAGTCTACGAGCTGCATCTCAGATGTGACATAACAAAGCGAGATCTTCTTATTTAGACATTCTTCACGAACAAAGTGACAGTCCATCTCAGTGTTATCCGTATCGTGGGAAGCCACGATACGATACGGTAACCTATATCGTAACATACAGGTTATCGTACTGTATCGTACGATACGCCCACAAAAAATTTAAAAAAAAAAAATTCAAATTTTTTTTTAAATTTTTTTTGTAGGTTTCTGGACTCTCTTCACTTCCCTATGCTTGTAATTTGGGTTTATAATTTTATTTATTGAATAAGAATAATTTATAAACAAATAAAAATTGTGACAAAATCATTTTCCTTTTTGTTGCCAATTTTTAGGTATATTTCTTCTAGCAGTTTCTAATTTCATGAGATCCAACAACAACAACAACAACTAAGCCTTTTCCCATACTAGACGGGGTCGGCTACATGGATTCCTTGTTTCCAGAGATCCCTATCTTGTGCCATGTTAGCAGTTAACTCCCAATAAGCTAGATCGTTCTTTATTGTTTCTTTCCAACACTTTTGTGGTTGTCCTCTACCTCTTTTAATACTTTCCAAATTTAGTTTTTCTAACCTTCTTACAGGTTCTTCTTTTCATCTTCTTTCTATATGTCCAAACCATCTTAAACGATGTTCTCTCATTTTATCCTCTATTGGTGCCACTCCTACTTTGTTTCTAATAACCTCATTATGTATACGGTCTTTTCTTGTATGACCACTCATCCATCTCAACATCTTCATTTCTATCAGAGACATCTTTTGTACATCTTGATGATTAACTGACCAACACTCAGAACCATAAAACATGGCAGGCCTAATTGCTGCTCTATAATATTTACCTTTTAATTTTAATGGTATCTTCTTATCACAAAGAATACCTAATGCTCCTCTCCATTTTAATCAACCAACATTAATTCTATGCGTAACATCTCTATCAATTCTTCCATTACTCTGAAAAATTGACCCTAGGTATTTAAAACTTTCTTTCTGAGGAATGCAATATGTGCCTATTTTAATTTCTATGTCCTCTGAAGTAACCAAATGATCAAACTTACATTCCATATATTCAGTCTTTGTTCTACTAAGTCGGAGGCCTTTGCTTTCTAATGTTTCTCTCCATAGTTCCAATTTTCTATTAACTTTTTCCTTAGACTCCTCCACTAATACAATGTCATCTGCAAATAACATACACCAAGGTACTTCATCTTGAATATGTTTTGTTAACTCATCCATCACCATTATAAATAAGTATGGGCTTAAAGTTGATCCTTGATGTAACCCAATATTAACTTCAAAGAAGTCTGTCGTTCCTTCATGAGTCCTCACACATGTTTTTGCACCATCATACATGTCTCTTATAAGGTTAATATATGTCAATGGGATACCTCTTTTTTCCAAAGTTCTCCAAAGAACCTCCCTCGGTACCCTATCATAAGCTTTTTGTAGATCAATAAATATCATGTGAAGGTCTTTCTTTTTTGCTCTAAAATGTTCCATAAGATGTCTCAAAAGGTGAATCGCTTCAATAATAGATCTGCTTGGCATGAACCCAAATTGGTTCTCTGTTGTACTTGATACTTGTCTTAACCTACGTTCGATAATTATTTCCCATAATTTCATAGTATGACTCATTAACTTGATACCTCTTTTTTCGCACAATTTTGAATGTCTCCCTTGTTCTTATATATGGGTATAAGTGTACTTGCTCTCCATTCCTCGAGCATCTTTTGGTTTTTTCATATTTCATTAAATAGTCTTGTGAGCCAAGTGGTTCCTATTTCTCCTAGTATTTTCCAAACTTCTATAGGAATATTATCTAGTCCTACTGATTTACCACCTTTCATATGTTTAAGAGCCTCTTTTACTTCATTCTTTTGAATATGTCGGTAGAAATTGTAGTTTATATACTTTTCTGAGTTGGCTAAATCTCCTAAGCTAATACTAACATCTTTATTTTCATTAAAAAGATTATAAAAATAGTTTTTCCATCTATTTCTTATATCATCATTTGCCACTAGAATTTTTTCATCATCGTCTTTTATGCATCTAACATAATTAAGATCTTTAATTTTCTTATCTCTAGCCCTAGCTATCCTAAAAATATCTCTTTCACCCTCTTTTGAGTTGAGTTTTTTATATAAGTCCTCCCAAATCTTAGCTTTTGCTTCACTAACGGCCTTTTTTGCTTCCTTTTTTTGCTTTCTTATAAGCTTCTAAAGTTTCACTAGTTTTCTTAGCATAATGTAATTTGTAATATGCCCTAACTTCATGAGATCCAAAGAATTAAAAACATTTGGTTGTCTCGGTTCATTGAGTGGGCATTTCACAAGTTCACTATTTTAGGGTTCACCTTACGTGACTTCCATTGAGTTGAACATGATCAACGTGTGTGAGACTTAACTCAGTCTCTGAAGTGAGAAATGAAGCTCAAGCATTAGTTAAAAAGCTAGTCTCTAGTAAGAGAAAAAGGGATATCATCAAGTAATAATATCACATCACTGAGGTGTCATAGAGTCAATAATCAAAGAAATTGAGCTCATTGTTTTGCTCACATATGAAAATTAGCAAATATGACAACTACATGTGCAAAGATAGCAGTTTGTTAATTTTGATATATTATTAGATGAGTGGATTATGGAAGATAACGAAGAAAATGCACTCCAAACCGAAAAAGACATTGCATGAATTAATTTGAAGTGCAACAACATCATGAAGGAGATAAAGATTTTCATTTTAAAGTAGAAGGTGATGAGAAACTTTGAATCTTTATCAAGTAGAAGATGAAGATTATTTAGTTAATAATCCTGATACAAATTCAAATATGTAAAATGTAAATGTATTTCATTTTTTGCTTCAAAATATGTAATTTTGGATCCAATTGTTCAATGTTGAATGTTCAATCTGTGCTAAACTTTGCATTATATGAATTTAAAGCAATTATCAGATTTTTTCAGATTATTTTATATTATTTTTGGATTTTTACTAATTTTCTTGATTTTTTAAATAATTTTCGTATTATTTTAATATTAAAGTATGATACGATACGATACGCCCATATTGTGGAGCCCAGCGATACGCGATACGATACGCGTCAGACAACACTGGTTCATCTCGATATGCTTTGTTCTCTCATGAAAAGTATCGTTAGAGGCAATGTACATGGCGCTTTTGTTGTCACAATACATGATGGCAGGGTGTTTTACATTGACTCCCATGTCTGCTAAAATGGTTGTGATCCAAGAAATCTCTATCGCAGCTGTAGCCATGGCTCGATATTCGGCTTCTGTAGATGAGAGAGACACCTTCTGTTGTTTTTTGCACTTCCAGGAAACAAGAGATTCACCTAAAAACACGCAAAACCAGTCGTAGAGTGTCTATTATTGACATCTTCACCCCAATCAGCATCCGTATATATATAGACAAATCAAAAGATAAAGAGAAAGTTAAGAGGACCCCCTTGTGGGCAATGTTTCTAATATATCGAATGATGCGCAAGACAACACTCATATGAACAGAAGTGGGTGCCTGTTGAAATTGGCTTGCCATGTGTACTGCATGAGAAATGTCAGGTCTAGTAATGGTGAGATAAGTGAGTGCACCTATGAGCTATCGATAAGGGGTCGGATCCTCCAATTTCTCACCATCAATAGATCGTAGTTTGATGCCTAGGACTTCCGGTGTGTCAACAACTTTAGTATATGTAATACCAGACCTTTCAATAATATCTTTAGCAAACTTGGTTTGAGACATAAAGTATCCATAATTATTTTTAGTTATCTCAATACCTAGAAAGTAATTCAGCAAACCCAAGTCTTTCATATCAAATTTGTGATGAAGATTAAGTTTAACTTAAGCAATTCTTACTTCATCACTTCCTGTGATGATCATGTCATCCACATACAAAAGCAAGATAACAATATCAGATTTTGTTTTACGTACAAACAATGCAGTATGAGTATAGCAAGTCACAAAATTATGCAAATGCATGAATTTTGCAAATCGGTCAAACCAAGCTTTCGGAGCTTGTTTCAGACCATACAGAGCCTTTCGTAATTTAAGAGCATGACCAGGAGGAAGATTGACAC
Source organism: Brasenia schreberi (assembly GCA_036023115.1). Classification (NCBI taxonomy): domain Eukaryota; kingdom Viridiplantae; phylum Streptophyta; class Magnoliopsida; order Nymphaeales; family Cabombaceae; genus Brasenia; species Brasenia schreberi. The sequence continues at coordinate 8,457,595 of JAYKKT010000072.1, forward strand.
CAAGAGGAGGACTCATGTAGACTTCATCATTCAAGTAACCATTCAAAAAAGCATTCTTGACATCAAGTTGATATATAGTCCATTGCTTAATTGTACTAATGGTTATGAGAATTCTAATTGTGGTTATTCTAGCTATTGGGGCAAAAGTTTCATCATAGTCAATTCCATATTCTTGGGCATAACCTTTAGCAACTAGTCTACCCTTGTATCGCTCAATGTGACCATTGCTATGAGTTTTGATTTTATATACCCATCGACATCCAATGACTTTCTTATCTTTTGGTATGGGTGCAACTATCCATGTCTAAGCCTTATATAGGGCATTGAGTTCATCTTTCATAGCATCTTCCCATTCTGGAATACCTTTAGCTTGATGATAGAACATACGTTCCTTAACTTGACGAAGGGTGGCAATCAAATTCCTTCGTTATGGTTCAAAATATTCATAGGACACAAATCGTTGAGGAGGTCTTGAAACCCTGGGTTCTAATCTTGTAATATCAAGTTCTATATGGGCATCATTGGTTTCTCTGGGTCGTTTTGTATAGTGTGAGGGGAAGGGTTCGACAATTGACCGAGTATCAACAGTTTTGTGTGAAGTGTCATTGTCTTTAACATGATTTTCTTGAATGTCTTCATGATCTACTGAGTCACAATCATTATCTTCTTCTAGTTCAAAAAAATCTTGAGGAATGAAAGGTTCAGAATTTTCCAAGGATTTGGATTCATAATAAATATCATTCTAAAAAAAATTTGCATCCTTTGACACATACAATTTGTCTTCTATGGGATCAAAACACCTATACCCCTTTTGTCGATGCCATAACCAAGGAAGACACATTAAATAGCTCTAGGTGATAGTTTGTTATTCTTGTCTGTATAAACAAAACATCTACATCCAAAAACTTTAAGTCGTTCATAGTATGGAGAGATGTACAATTTTTCAAAAGGTGAGGTATTTTCAAGGTTAGATGAAGGCATTCTATTTATAAAGTATATTGCGGTAAGAGTAGCTTCGACCCATAAAAAATTAGGAACCTTACTAGCAATTAGCATAGTTCTACAAGTTTCAATAATATGTCTATGTTTTCTTTCCGCTAGACCATTTTGTTGAGGTGTTTTATTGCATGATTTTTTATGAACAATACCATTAGTTTCAATAAATTTTTGAAATTCTTTAGACATGTACTCTCCTCCCGAATCGGATCTACGGATCTTAATGGTTGCTCCAAATTGGTTTTTGATCATATTACAAAATACTACAAATTTTTCAAATACTTCGGATTTGTGTTTTAAGAGATATATCCATGTAAAACAAATAAAGTAATCTACAAAAATCATAGTATTGCACTCCTCCTTTAGAAACAACGGGCGCAGGGCCCCAAACATCCGAATGTAGGTTTAAATTAAGTTTAGATATAAAACTTACATTTTGAATTTTATAGTTTTGTTTTTCAAGGTTTCCTATTTTTTTGATTTGGAGTTTTGTTTCATCGGTCGTAAACACATGCTTTCCAATGGTTTCACAAGAGTTAATCAAAGAATATTCACTATGTGTCATATGAAAGGATGCACCGGAATCTAAAAACCAAGACATACCTTGAGAAGTGGATAGAGCATTCTCGAAGATGCTTGCTTTTTCCTTGAAGATTTCTTCTATGTATGCTTTGATGTTGTTGGGTAAGACACCCCCTTCTTCTACGGCTCCTGCATTTTCACTTCTTTTCCGAAGTAAACGACAAGTGGTTTTGATGTGCCCACTTTCTTTGCAATAGTGGCAAATAGTATCTTTGTTGGGCCACGGTCCCATGGGCTTCTTTGACATGCCTTCATTGTTCTTTGCATGTGGAGGCTTGTAGGTCTTCAAATTTGCTCCTGGTTTTGATGCGGCAAGCATGGCTTCCTTAGCCACATTCATGTTCTTCAATCTAGTTTCCTCCGTAACAAGATCGGCCAAAAAGAAATCCCTTTTAGGTCTAGGTTTTCTATGTATAAGGTTTGATCTAATATTTTCAAATTAATCTCTCAACCCACGCATAAACAAAAAAAAAATATTGGTTGTCTAGAAATTCTTGAAATTTATATAATTTGTGAAGATTTCCAAATTTGTCAAAACTTCTCAATTGAGTCCATAACTCCGAAAATTCATTATGGTAGTCTCCTCTAGTGCTTAGGTTCCCTTGTTTAATCATTACCATTCTTTCCATTAAATCAATTTGGAAAACAAAGTCATCTTGATAATGAACTTTTTTAAGTATTTCCAAGTTTCAAAAGCGTTTTCAAAAGCACTAATCCTATTTCTAAGCTTTTCATCCACATTTTGACAAATAATCTATGTGATTTTTGCGTTCATTTTTTCCCATAATTTTAAATCTAACTTTATTTTTCATGGGCTTTGACGATTTCATCATCGTCTAAATCATCAATGTTCAAAATTGGTTCCTTTATGGTTCCATCGATGTAATCTCAAAAATCCTTTGACAAAAAATATTTTTTTATGGTCCTAGCCCAACTTTGGTAACATTTCGGGTCTAAGATAGATCTAAACGACTCGTTTTTACCTTCCATTTTGTACAAAATCAAAAATTATGAACTAACCTCAAGTTTGGTAAAATTCTTCAAATTTCGCACTGGTGCACGCTTTCCAATGCACTCGATTTCTTCAATCCGAGGCTCTGATACCATGTAAATATTCGTCAATGAACGAAGGTTGATGTTGCACGAATCAAGATCACCAAGTCACCAAGAGTCAAATGGCATTCAATCCCGAATGTCGATCTTCAAGAATAACAAACAAGAGCAGAAGCAGATACAAAATAAGTCAAAAAGCAGTGCTAGACTGCATACTTTTATTAATGGAATCATCACATATTTATAGACTTTGCATTTATAGACTTTGCATTGCTTTAGAATAGAGAGCAAAATGAAGCAAGAGGAGAGCTAGTGTTGGTCCTCGCCAACACTAGTCGTTGGGGGTGCTCCCAACGGCTAGTACTCGTTGGGGGCCCCCAACGACTGTGGCCAGGGCTAGCGTGGCCTTGGCCCTTCTTCCCATCATGGCACGGGTCCTAAGGGCCCGTGCACCCTATTACATTAACACTCCAAAGAACATCCCTCAGTTTTCTAGATCAATAAATATCATGTGAAGGTCTTTCTTTTTTGCTCTAAAATATTCCATAAGACGTCTCAAAAAGTAAATCGCTTCAACAGTAGATCTCCTTGGCATGAATCCAAATTGGTTCTTTATTGTACTTGATACTTGTCTTAACCTACGTTCGATAATTTTTTCCCACAATTTCATAGTATGACTCATTAACTTGATACCTCGATAATTCGTATAATTCTGAATGTCTCCCTTGTTCTTATATATGGGTATAAGTGTACTCGCTCTCCATTCCTCGAGCATATTTTGGTTTCTCCATGTTTCATTAAATAGTCTTATTAGCCAAGTGATTCCTATTTCTCCTAGGATTTTATAAACTTCTATAGGAATTTTGTCTGGTCACCGATTTACCACCCTTCATATGTTTAAGAGCCTCTTTGACTTCATTCTTTTCAATATGTCGATAGAAATTGTGGTTTATATACTTTTTTGATTTAGTTAACTCTCCTAAGTTAATACTAACATCTTTATTTTCAATAAAAGGCTTATAAAAATAATTTTTCTATCTATTTCTTCATTTGCCACTAGAATTTTTTCATCCTCATCTTTGATGCATCTAACATAATTAAGATCTTTAGTTTTCTTATCTCTAGCCCTAGCTATCCTAAAAATATCTCTTTCACCCTCTTTTGAGTTTAGTTTTTTATATAAATCCTCCCAAATTTTAACTTTTGCTTCACCGACGGCCTTTTTCACTTCTTTCCTTGCTTTCTTATAAGTCTCTAAAGTTTTCCTAGTTTTCTTAGCATAATGTAATTTATAGCACGCCCTCTTTGCCTTAGATTTTATTTTGCACTACTTCACTCCACCACCAAGCTTCTTTTTATGCCGGTACACCTCCCTTAGATACACCTAAAACATATTTCGCCACTTATATGTATAGCCATATTGTTCCACATATCACAAGGTGTACCAACATAATTCCAAACATCTCCTTGAAGGACTTTCTATTTAAATATATCTTCTTTCTTGCTTTTGAGGTTCCACCATTTAGTCTGAATAGCTCGATGCACTCTTTTCTTCTTTGTCTATTTTTTTATTTGTAAATCCATAATTAAAAGTCGATATTGGGTGGTTAAGCTTTCTCATGGAATTACCTTGCAATCTTTAACACACTATCTTTTTTTCTACAAATAAAGTAATCAATTTGTGTTTGTGATACATCATTGTTTCACATACCAAGAAAATTCTTTTCCTTTTTCCTTTTCTAGCAAATCTTACTTGCATATCTAGATAGCTTATCTAGTCTTGGAGTAACTACATTTTTGTATACTTGGTGCCTCTTTCATTACACTTCCAACAGCCGTTTGTCTCATCAACAAGCACCTAAACCTACATTTTTCCTCATTGTCCTTTTGTACCCTGGTGTTACAGTGAGATTTATTGTGAAACCATGAAACAGATCACCAACAAGCAAGAGTTTGCAAGGAGGAAAAACGAAATCTCTCCTGTAGTTGATAAGCAATAGCTCCTCCAAAGCATAGTTTCCTAATATGCACGTTTGGTTCACCTCTACAATCAGAGCTGCACAAGAAAGCAATTCAGAATTCAGATTCTAGTGCCCAAAGGATGAACAAACAAACTTAATCAGATTCTAGTGCCCAAAGCATAGTTTCCTAATATGCACGTTTGGTTCACCTCTACAATCAGAGTTGCACAAGAAAGAAATTCAGAATTCAGATTCTAGTGCCCAAAGGATGAACAAACAAACTTAATCATATTTCACGCAGCTCTGCTGTAAATTGAATCCAAAAAGGTAAAAGAAATTAAACTGCATTTTCACCAATTGGCTTATAAAGGGTCCAAATTGGAACCAGTGGAGAAAGTGATGCTAATTACCACCAACAGGAATAGACTGACCACCTCCATATTCGGGCATTCTTTGACCTTACAGGTAAAACCACACGGAAACCTTGGAAGTATATCACTATTAGGAAGATCAAGATGGTAGCAAGCAGATTTGTTACATTGGGAAGATTCTGCCGGTAAAATGCCTCACGAAGGGCACGAACCTTGTCTGTTCTAGTTATCAACAAATGGAATAGAGCAATAACAGCACCCTCAAATTCAGCTCCTCCCACTATTAATGGTGGTGGGACTAAATGCCTTCCATATAATGTTTTCACTGCAACATAATGAGAAAATTCCTTCTAAGTTTTTGATAAAAGGCCATATACTTTGTTTAATAGTGGCTATAAAACAGCAAAAGTATCAAAGCCCAATGCTGGAAAAACACTTATTAATAGCCCAAAAAAAAAAGAGACCATAAAACTTACCAGATATTAGTAGCAATGAATAGAGAAATTCCAGAGCCCAAACCATATCCTTTTGAAGGAGCTCATCTAAACATATCACAATGATACCGCAAAACAGAGCTGGATGATGATGAGGATAGCATTTCCTACTCCAAGTTGGCCCACACTACCATACATCCCAGAAAGAACATAGGCAGAAACTGAGAAGAAGAAGGCCGTCATTTGGACAAGATAAACTGCAACTCTTGTGAGTAGCATCATAAGATCATAGACAACCTTTTTAAACATTTGAAGTGACGGAGTATTTTATCTAACTTTTCAGCCTCATTAATATTCATGAAGACAAGAAAGTGGAAAAAAGACAAGGAACCAGAAACATCAGAAGGTCAATTTAGACATGAGGGGAGTGTCTTCCATAGGAAAACTGTTTCTGAAGAACGTACTGCTTACTCTAACAATTTGCATGAAGTCATGCTCATGAAAGTTTTTTCACATCTCTTTCGTTCTGCCATCATGCATTCATCTTTATGCATCACTTTTTGCAGTGTTGACATATAGTTTCCTGCTCTTTCCCCATGATTCTTTTACATCCAAAACTAGGGTTCGTAGATTTGAGAAGTACATTCTTAAACAAAAAACAATGATTTGCAGAGGCGGAGCACAGATCAAGGTTCACAGTTTGATGTATATTCTGATTCTGACACGTCTAACTGATAAGGCAGTATTGGGTATTGCAAAGTGATGCAACCAGATCCGGACTCTGGACTTCAAGTTGGGCTTGGTTAGAAACACTCGACACTGGAGCAGTCTCGTTTATTAAAGGATGAATCCAAACCTGCGGCATTGACATCTCCAAATTTCCAAAAATCTTTAACCTCTACCGGACATGACTCTTGTACCCAGACCTCAAAGGCAAGAGAGAGAGAGAGAGAGAGCTTACAGAAGAGCACGATCTTCACGCACACTATTATCAACTTCAATTATCTTTGACCCAGCCAAGAGTTGCATAACCAATCCAGAAGTCACGATTGGGGTGATGCCCAATTCCATGACAGTGCCACGGTTTGACGCCAGAATCACACGCATCCAGTAAAAGGGATCCGCACCAGTTGTTGAGTGTATGCCATAAAGTGGAAGTTGACTGCATACCAGAAATATAAAGAGAGATATAACTGTGTATATGACCTTCTCCCTGAACGGAACCTTCCTTTCAGCACTCTGAACCTCTGGCAAAAATGACAGAAAGGGTCTAACAAGATGCAGGACTCTAAAGCCTCCACTTGGCATTATGCCCCCTTGAGATCACTTTGGCACAGGGTCCTGTAAAATGCAAATTGCTTGTGTAGATAACCAACCCATGCAAGGAAATATGATAACAGTATTACCATGAAAATTTCTTTAACCCAAACAATGTGATCATGAATCCAGTTCCAAGTTTTTGAGAAAGCAGAAAGAAAAAAAGATTCAGGAAGCAGTAATCCAGATACCAAAGAATAGTTGAATGGTTAAAAAAGTGGCATACCCAAGTCACGACCTAATTCAAAAGACCCAAACTGCCCCATGCTTCAGCGTGTCAGGCAAACACAGAAACACATATAACGCATGCCACGTGCAAAGGAGACGGAGTACAAAAAGATTGAATTTTTCTCTTGGAGAAGTTTCATCCTTATGACTGAAATGGAACGAGTTTGCACAAAAGAAAAATCAAGACTCACAATGTCTTCAAAAAAAACCAACCACACTATCCCAAAAACAAACGATTCAAGTATGTTTGAAAGAAGACAACAGCATAAAGGCACCAGATGATGACAAATTCGGATATATTGCCAAAATGTAATCGTATGTTGGATACCACTATTTTACTTCAATACGATTGCTAATTACGTCATGCAATTAATAAGATCAGCATTTCTGGATAAAGCCATGGCGGACTAAAGGCGTTCCAGGAATAGCAAGCACTTCCTATCGAACATCTAAACATGTCTATTTCTTCATAATGTTCATGCAGACTCACAAAAAAGGAAAAGAAGACATCGATTCGAGGACAGGATGAATATTCATATGATCCTAAAACAATAGCCTCCAAAATTACGCTAATGATTGAAATCTAGAGGATCAAGAGCCAACAGATCAGATCTAAACGTTAAAACCGACTCCATTTTTCATCTATCGTAGAGCTGATTCAAACAGAGTGCATCTAGGAGGAGAATCGCATGCATCATGAGCAAAAACGGAGGAATCCAGGAATTAGGATATATAGGCGAAATAAAATCATCCTTTTCCAAAACAAGCTACCACTTGGGAAAACCTTTATGGAACCTAAGAGGGAGCTAGAAACGAACCTGAAAATTGGCAAAATTCACCATGAAGTTTGAGATAGGAATCAGAGCGATCCTTTTAGTGCTATGGAATGGAATCGAAATGCAAAAAAACTGGATAGAATAGGAAACTAAGAAACAGAGAAAGAACGTATCGATCCTTGCAATATAACGGAAGCACCAGAGAGAACAAAAAACAAACAAACAAAAGGATATCCTATCGATCCAATACGAAAAAGTCGAATCTGCAGAGCTCTGGCGAGGATCCAAGTTCAGATCATAAAGGAAAACTGAATAAAAACAAGGAAAAGAAGTCAACTATAATTGGATGATTTCCAGCCAGTAAGCCGTCTGGATCTGGCAGGGTCTTCTCGTTCCTGTTCTTCGCTTGAGAGAGAGAGAGAGACAGTACCTTCTGGTTGTTTGCGCTGGGAATCTCGCCGGGTGAGCGTGGCGATGGCCGGAAGAAATCCGATGACGGGGCTGGGGGAAGGATAAAAGGGAGGAGGACGGAGTCAAAATGGTAGGGCTAACGAAGACAACATGATCTCCCCTTTAATCTCGTCGTCGATCCGGCTGTCTCTACCGATGAAAAAAATGCCGGCTTCGGTGCTTTTATAAGCTCCAGCCAATCGCTAACTCAAACTTTGATAAATCCCCGGCAGGTTGCGGCACAATCATCCCTGTTTATGTCCAAAACTACGAAAATGTCAACATTCATCACAATCTCTCCTTCTCTGTTTTGGGGTTACTGTTTTCACATCTCAAATTACTATTTACACAACCTTTTCTCATCATTTCCAAAAATACTCTCATTTTTAAAAGTACAGCACCACCACGACCTCACATGTGTGGTTTCTCTCTCTTTTTATGTGCAAACTCTCTTTCTCATTTGCTTTCGTTGATGACGGCGCCTTGTTATATTAATGGATCTCATCGTACCTCGGTCACATTCTCTTCAAAAAGAAGATGAAGAGATTTGAACACACTTAACTGGATGAGGTGTTTAATGTTTTTTCGAGAGCATGTTCGCTTCTCTTAAAAAAAATATGAGATTTGAGCACTTAACTAGATGAAGTATTTAATATTTTCCAAAAATATGTTTGTAGATTCAGTGGTATTTTGCTTCTTTTTCTTTGTGGATTTGATATTGTCGGCCAAACACCACGGTAAGTAGGGGCGATCATTAACCCATTCGGCTCAATAACCAAACCAAATAAATTGAAAACTGATTCTCAATAAAATTTACGAAACAATATCGAACCGAATTACCTGTACATTCAAATTGAACCGAATTGAAAACATTTGGTTTGATTATTTTAGTTAATTAGTTGATCTCATATGTGTTGGTTCTCAAGGATAAACAGCATGACCTTGTGTGACAATCTCCTTCGAATATGGAGGTTTTGGTCATCTCGATTCTGGAGGACAAACAATATCACCTTTGCGTATAATGATTAAGGAAACAACACATACTCGACTTATGCGTCATACTTCGAACCAATACAGATGATTAAAGAAACTACACATACTCAGTCTGCGGGTCACGCTTCAGGCCATAAGGCCATGACTAGTCGGAGTGCCATTATGGTAACGGTGGAACCCATGAGTGAGACGGCTACCTCAATGATGGAGTCGTAGGTTCAGGTCATGGCTCATAGCCCGTGCCACTATGGTAATGGTGGAATCCATAAGTGAGACAACCATCTCAATGTTGGAATAGTAGAAGAGGAACCAATTAGGGCATAAGCTTGAAGAAGGAGGGTTTGGAATGATTTAGAAATCCATGGTTTATATATCAGTTTCTAGACTTTTGAGAACCGAATTTGAACCGAAAACAGAATTTCATAAAATTAATAAACTTGTCCCAAACTGATTATGCTTACCCCTAACTGTAAGTCACTGAGAATGAGGGTAGAGATACGACTAAGTTGCATCTCCTTGTTTATAGAGACGCAGTTGAGTTGCATCTCTCGATCTAAGGAGATGCAGTCAGTCGCATCTCTCTAGAACACAATGGCTTCCCTGCTTCGATTATGGCGACTCAATGAAAAAGAAGATAAACAAGAATAACATTCGAGAAGAAACTTATAATAACTATTTTTCTGTGCTAGTCAACCACCCAACCTTAAATAGGATGGATTTTATTCTCTTTTTCTTTTTTGATTTGATGAGCAATGATGATTTTTTTGAGGGTTCATTAGTTTGTTGGCTTTTTTGTTCACTATTTTCCTTTTTTAATCAACAACAACAACAACTAAGCCTTTTCCCATACTAGATGGGGTCAGCTACATGGATTTTTTGTTTCCACAGATCCCTATCGTGTGTCATGTTAGCAGTTAACTCCCAATAAGCTAGATCATTTTTTATCATTTCTTTCCAACACTTTTGTGGTCGTCCTCTACCTCTTTTAATACTTTCCAAATTTAGTTTTTCTAACCTTCTTATAGGTTCTTCTTTTGATCCTCTTTTTATATGTCCAAACCATCTTAAACTATGTTCTCTCATTTTATCCTCTATTGGTGTCACTCCTAATTTGTTTCTAATAACCTCATTATGTATACTGTCTTTTCTTGTATGACCACTCATCCATCTCAACATCTTGATTTCTGTCATAAACATCTTTTGTACATGTTGATGATTAATTGCCCAACACTTAGAACCATAAAACATGGCAAGCCTAATTGCTGCTTTATAATATTTACCTTTTAATTTTAATGGTATTTTCTTATCACAAAGAATACCTAATGCTCCTCTCCATTTTAACCAACCAGCATTAATTCTATGTGTAACATCTCCATCAATTCTTTATCACTCTTAAAAATTGACCATAGGTATTTAAAACGTTCCTTTTGGGGAATGCAATGTGTGCCAATTTTAATTTCTATGTCCTCTGAAGTAACCAAATGATCAAACTTACATTCCATATATCTTGTCTTTGTTCTACTAGGTCGAAAGTCGTTGCTTTCTAATGTTTCTCTCTATGGTTCCAATTTTCTATTAACTTTTTCCTTAGACTCCTCCACTAATACAATGTCATCTGCAAATAACATACGCCAAGGTACTTCATCTTGAATATGTTTTGTTAACTCATCCATCACCGTTATAAATAAGTATGGACTTAAAGTTGATCCTTGATGTAACCCAATATTAACTTCAAAGAAGTTTGTCGTTCCTTCATGGGTCCTCACACATGTTTTTGCACCATCATACATGTCTCTTATAAGGTTAATATATGTCAATGGGATACCTCTTTTTTCCAAAGTTCTCCAAAGAACCTCCCTCGGTACCCTATCATAAGCTTTTTCTAGATCAATAAATATCATGTGAAGGTCTTTCTTTTTTGCTCTAAAATGTTCCATAAGACGTCTCAAAAGGTAATTCGCTTCAATAGTAGATCTACCTAGCATGAATCCAAATTGATTCTCTGTTGTACTTGATACTTGTCTTAACCTACGTTCGATAATTCTTTCCCATAATTTCATAGTATGACTCATTAACTTGATACCTTGATAATTCGCACAATTTTGAATGTCTCCCTTGTTCTTATATATGGGTATAAGTGTACTTGCCCTCCATTCCTCGGGCATCTTTTGGTTTTTTCATATTTCATTAAATAGTCTTGCGAGCCAAGTGATTCCTATTTCTCCTAGTATTTTCCAAACTTTTATAGGAATATTATCTGGTCCTACCGATTTACCACCCTTCATATGTTTAAGATCCTCTTTGACTTCATTCTTTTGAATACGTCGGTAGAAATTGTGGTTTATATACTTTTCTGACTTGGCTAAATCTCCTAAACTAATACTAATATCTTTATTTTCATTAAAAAGATTATAAAAATAGTTTTTTCATCTATTTCTTATATCATCATTTGCCACTAGAATTTTTTCATCCTCGTCTTTTATGCATCTAACATAATTAAGATCTTTAGTTTTCTTATGTCTAGCCCTAGCTATCCTAAAAATATCTCTTTCACCCTCTTTTGAGTTGAGTTTTTTATATAAGTCCTCCCAAATCTTAGCTTTTGCTTCACTAATGGCCTTTTTCGCTTCTTTCTTTGCTTTCTTATAAGCTTCTAAAGTTTCACTAGTTTTGTTAGCATAATGTAATTTGTAACATGCCCTCTTTGCCTTGATTTTATTTTGCACTACTTCACTCCACCACCAAGCGTCTTTTTGTGCAGGTATACCTCCCTTAGATACCCCTAACACATCTTTCGCCACTTTCCTAATATGTATAGCTATATTGTTCCACATATCACAAGGTGTACCAACATAATTCAAAACATCTCCTTGAAGGACTTTCTGTTTAAATATATCTTCTTTCTCGCTTTTGAGGAATAGCTCGATGCACTCTTTTCTTCTTTGTCTATTTTTTTATTTTTAAATCCATAACTAAAAGTCGATGTTGGACGGTTAAGCTTTCTCCTAGAATTACCTTACAATCTTTACAACACGCTCTATCTTTTTTTCTACAAATAAAGTAATCAATTTGTATTTGTGATAAGCCACTCTTATAAGTAATTAAATGTTCATCTCCTTTTTTGAAGATTGTATTAACTATAAAGAGATCAAATGCCATAGCAAAATTTAAAATCTCCCTACCTTCCTCGTTTATATCCCCAAAACCAAAGTTTCCATGAATCCCTTGATATCCTAATGCCTCTTTACCAACATGTCCATTTAAATCTCCTCCAAAACAAATCAACTCTCTTTGTGGAATCTTTTGAAACACCTTATCTAACTCTTCCCAAAAAACTGTCTTTATACTATTTTCTAGTCCAACTTGGGGTGCGTAAGCACAAACTATATTCAAAACCTCTGCTTCTAACACTAATTTCAATGTCATGATTCGGTCACCATATCATTGTATGTCTACTATACTCTCCTTTAAATCTTTATTTATAATAATACCAACTCCATTTCGAGCCTTTTCTTTACCTGAGTACCATAATTTAAAACTTGTATTCTTATCTCCTTTGCTTTTTCTCCAACCCATTTTGTCTCTTGTAAACATAAAATATGAATCTTTCTCCGAATCATAGTATCTACCACCTCCAATAGCTTACAGGATAATGCTTCGATATTCCAAGAACCAATACGAATCTTATTATCTAGACTAGCTTCCTTATCCCCCTCATTCGTCCATAATCAAAATGCGGAGACCCTCTCTCAAATTTTTTTACTACATTCGGGCAAGAATGTAGCGGGACTAACTTCTTTATTCACACCCATCCATGATGTGGGAACCCTCTCTGCAATTGATTCACTATATTCGGGTAAAAATGTAGTGGCCCTTGCTTACTTCTTACTGCATTCGGGCTCTGCAGCACGTCGCTAGGCGGGAACGCCCAAAGCAATGCTCATAATTTTTGTAATCTATGTTATAAAAATCCGACGAAGTTTTACGCTGGCTGTCGGAAGCCTAACACAACCCTCCTCCTTTATCCGAGCTTCGGACCGACAATGCAAGGGTGATCCTTACATGGGCAGAGTTTATTTTCCTTTTTTGAATGTTGAATATAAATTGGAAATGCTTGAAACGTATGAAAAAAGAATATGAACGGATGTTGGACGATGTAAAAAGTCATCAAAAGATCTAAGAATGAAGTTGCAATCATGGGGTAAGGTTTGCATTTTGTAAGAGAGATGGTGTCATAAGTATTTCGAGTATTTTTTTAAAAAGGGTATGTGAATAATAAAAAGAATGTGCATAATTATGATGCTTTTCTTATGCAGTTAGCCCATGATAATTAGGTCTTTCTTTTACGTGTCACACGTACATGACACAAAAAATATTACTGTACATGTTTTGGTAGACATGATACCATTGTAAGTAAGGGGTGTTAGTGTTGAGCTCTTCTAGATGACGTGGTTTCTTTAGTGGTCAACACTCGAGAGATTGAATTTAATACCCTGAAAGATAATGTTAAGATATTGCTATTCTTTAAGGCACGATAAACGCAACTCTTAGGTTTATTTGTTTCCACCGATATCAAATAATTGAATGCAATGGACCCCGACAATTGCCTTAGAATCAATGAAGACCCTCAATTTGTCTTTCACGAATTCAATCGAGTCTTAGAATGTTGCAAATTTCAATAAGCGAAAAAACAAGACTTGAAAACTCTCTTAAAAAACTCAATAGAAAAAGACTCACATCATGAAAGAAAAAAGTATTTACAACTCCAATATATATAAAAATAGTGAAGATGCTATAATATAACGGCTAAATGTATAAAGTTATAACTATTATTAAGTGTTATTAATTAGTATAATTATCAATCAAGTAAGTGGTTCTTAATACTATAACATGACTGCTAAATGCTCACGAGTTACATTGACTATATACATTATTAATGAAAACAATTATCACTCAAGCAAATGACCCTTAATGTCAAAATATGGTTGTTAATTGCTCATGAATTATAGCCACTATGAAGTATTATTAATGAACATAATTATCACTTAAGAGGTGGCTTTTAATGTTATAATGACTATATGTCATGAAGACTACGGGTCCTAATGGGTGGTCTAGTAACACCCAAAGAGTGTTAGCTCAACCGCAAGGTGCTCTAGTGTCGTTACTATTGATGAGAAGTTTTGACTCAAAGAGGATGTGTAGGGGTGTGTGTTAGTCTTTAGCCTCTTCTTGTAATAAAAATTAAAAGAGAAAGAAACAACACAACTCGATCACACAACCTAATTTGGTTTTTGTCACTGACATAACACAAACATGATTTGATCTTATTTGTGTCGCTGACCTGACATGAGAATGTTGTGCCACGCCATTAGTGGTAAACCCAAGAAATTTTTAAGCTCAAGCACACTTGTGTTTTGAGTGAGCTGCACTTATATTTTAGGTCCACAAAACCGTTGACATACCTTACCTCATCCTAAAATGGGTCCAGACCACTCCACACCATAAAACACACCTCATGTAAATGAGAAGGTTTTTCGGGTCACGACCTGAAACTGCATAACACGAATCTTTGTTGTGTTAGCTCAGGAGGTGGATGCCAACACTACACGAAACACATATCCCTCTAAACGAATGCTGTGTTCAGGTCACGCTCAATTTCAGTTTCCGTCTGTTGGTTAAAATCACCATCCTAAATTAGGACTTACCATTTGCACGTACGTGTTCTGCAAGTCATTGTTTTCCTTCTTTACTATGAGAGCCCAAAGCCTAATACACGTCTCTCTCTCTCTCTCTCTCTCTCTCTCTCTCTCTCTCTCTCTCTCTCTCTCTCTCTCTATATATATATATATATATATATATATATATATATATATATATATATATATATATAGATATAGATATATATAGATATTTACATATATATTATTCAAATAAATGAAAATCTTTAAACTAAACATGGGGCCAAGTGGGTTCCGACCGTAAACAAATCGGGCCAGAAATTAGCTGGAACCGGTTTTGGTTTCACCCTTCATGGAACTGGAACTGGCCCGAAACCAAAAACCTTGGTTCTACACAGCTTGTTTTAGTATTTTTTTTTAAATTATATTTTAAAATTTTTAATATTTTTTTGCCAGTTTCGAGCGTTTTGGAAGTCAAACCAAAACCCCTCGAAACCACTGGTTCCAAACGGTAACTGAACCGACCATATCTACTTAAAACGGTAATATCAGACAATCATACTAGCAAAGCCAGTTTCTCTCTCTCTCTCTCATCACCAAAGATGGAGATTTCATCGATGAAATGAAACAGAGAGTGCGCTCCACAGAGTTAGCAGAAACATGAACATATGGGAATCTCCCCAAACAAAAACATCAAAGCGCAGATCTTTTGACAATTGATCAAACCACGAGAGACAAAAGGCAAGTGATGGAATTCACCAGTGAACCAATTTGATGAGATGGAGAGCAAGAAACACCCAGAAGATTTTCCTGTTGCATGCACACCAAATGCGTCAAATGGCGGAAGCGAACTGTGTCATCTTATCTTTCCACCCAAAAGATCCTCTACCTGATTAAATAATCAACAACCATGAATATCATTCATGGAAAGAGGGTGGATTACGTCCAATATCAGATAGCCATGGCCGGTTCTGGGTAAACTGGAACATGCCAGCTCCAGCTTACTAAGAAACATAAACCGAAACGGAACAGGGACCGCGTCAAGAAAATATAAAAAAGTTCTAGAAAAATTTAAAATATATAATGAACCACCGGTTCTAATTTTTCGGGCCAATTCTGATTCTTTTTACCAAACCTAACCAGGTAACCCTCAGTTTCGAGTTATGGTTTCAGATATGATTTCAATGGTTCCGGTTTTAGCTGGTTCCCGGCCCAGTTTGGTTTCGATTGAAACCATCGGACTGGTTCTAAGCCGGCCATGATCAGACATTTGAAGGAGAACTCAATCAGGCATTCATGCCAGGGAGAAGTCATGGAATAAGTCATTAATTTGACCTAAATCAAATATATTTTTACCATACAGATGCTGGAACTGAGCGTCTGCAACATATTACGCACGGGGCTATACACATAGTTGTCTGTTTTTGTTAGGATTGCTAGCCGGTCAAGAAATTTCCTTGGATCAGGATAGCGACCCTAGTAAACTTTTTTGGGTTTCCACAGTGTTTATTATAAAACAAGGATTGCTGCAATTTTTATAATTTTCCCAATTTTGGGTTGGGCTGACTCGAGAAATCGGCTCAATGAGATCCCTGCTGAGTTTGGAAGATACAACAACAACTCCGCTTCGTAAAGCATACTTGGTTTTTAATGCCATAGAAGCACAAATTGTTGGGTGTTTTCACTACCTCGCTTTATATTACCTCCATTTGTGGAGGGTGAGTGGAATTTTCAGCTTTCTTATGAAAGCTCAGAAATCAAAGGTAAAGAAAACGTACCCGAAGTGGAATTTTCATCTTTATTCAACTTTGCAGAACCATTTCATTGAGTTTGCACAAGAATAAGATGGTGTTAACTAAAAGAACATATTACCTCAATCAATAGAAGCTTTAAGCTGAAGTCACTTGACTATTATTAAATCCAACAGAGTTTCTTAAATGCCTAGAATATAGTCAAGTTAGTAAAGAAATGCCCTTAATTAAGGGGGAAATGGACTAAAGTGAGAAAAACATCATCATTTGTTTTCAATCCTACCAAGGGGAAGCAACTCTGGTGGAGACCTTCATGGCGAATATGACAATAAGAACAAGTACGGCTGTTTGGTTTGCTTTGTTAGGTAATCGAGTCAAAAACACAATCAATGAGGGTTAAGAACTTTGTTTAGCTACATTTGTAACTATTTAAATTCAATTGTACAATCTATTCTACATAAAATACTTGCGTTAAAAGAATAAGGGAAAGTTGATGTATTACAAAAGTAAATAAAACAAGTACAATCCAAATATATATCTAAATTATGAACCTTGTTTTAAATTTTTTCTTTTACAAAATTCAATTTACTAATATTTGATACTTCTTAAATTGTTGGACTCGGTTGTTTAATTATAACTATTGTATGGCTGTAAATGAGGATAACTGCATGAGAAGATTGCATAATCCCAATGAGAGAACACTTCAAACAACGTTGAAAATGCATAATAAACATAGTATGTGTTAACGTGAAAAATCAAGAGGGATATATGGCAAACATTCGGGAGGCTTAAGACAAAGAGAATGTGGCAGAAGCTTTACTTCCTGAAACCTGGTGAAAATTGTTAGTCTTCCCTCGTCAATCTGCATACTGCTTGGTCTCCCTCTTAAAGTTTTCTCTACTGCTGCTACTGTATCTGTTCAAGGCCGACTGTAGCAATCCAAGTGTGGTTTGCTTCCTGCAACAGTTTCCCCCCCCCCCCACCTCCATTCAGCCTTTCCTATCAGCATTCTCAACATTCCTCCGGCCAGCCTTGAGAAAACCTTGTCAAATTTTTAGTGAAGCAATGTAATCTAATCATATAATTACCCTCCCTTACAGGGAAACGAGAGTTAGCTGCACTTTGGTTCCCTCTACAACCCGAACCACTTGAACCCGCCAGTTGGTTCTATGCCTTTAAGAACCCTTTGTACAATAATGAAATGGGCACAAACAAGGTAAAGCCTTTGTGTTCAGGCAGAAATAGTGGAAGCCTCGTTAGGATTCCTCTGCCAACAAGGGCAAATGAAGACGTGTCAGATAAGGACCCGACTCTACAGCTTTCAAAACCGTCCTCGGCTGGCAGATGAACTGTACTTTGGTTTAGTTCAACTCGTGTCAACTCTTTCGTGTTTGGGTCGTTATCCAAATGAGCCTAATATACACTGACCTACCTGTTAATGAACCAACCAATCTTCTCTCTTATATCCCATTGTGGAGAGAGAGGGAGAGTATCCAATTAGAGGCAGGGATGGCAATCTCTACTCACCCCATTGATGCCACCTTGCTCTGGACATGAGGTGGGTTCTCAAAAAAAAAAGTCCTAACAATGGACGGGGCAGGGTAGGGTTTAAGGCAAACTCAATCTCTTCTAGGGCATATAGAATTGCTATATGCATGCATCATGTGCGTATATATATATATATATATATATATAGAGAGAGAGAGAGAGAGAGAAATTGGTATATGAGCACAACGACCTAAGCTTAAATCCACTAAAAAGTTTTCATTGTTTGATAAATATTATAATTTTGAATTTAAAAGTTAAAAGTATCATTGTACTTTTCATATTTGATATTAAATGCATATTCCATTAAATGTTTATAGATTTCAAATCTCTAAATTTGATCATACTTGTCAAACCGTAAAAATACTTAAGCAGATTTAAGTATGGATGAATGTGCATGGACTATGCTTCCCCTCTCTCTTTCTTATATATATATATATATATATATATATATATATATATATATATATATATATATATATATATATATATATATATATATTATGAACTAAGTATATATTTTATATAAATATAAATGTGTACATGTAACTCCGCCCATGTATGGATCACCCTTGCATTGCCAGTCCCAAGCCTGGATAAAAGAGGAGGGTTGTGTTAAGCTTCTGACAGTCACCGTAAAACTTCGTCGGATTTTACAACATGGAATAAAAAAAATATGAGCATTGCTTTGGGGCGTCCCCGCCTAGCGACATGTTATAAAGCCCGAATACAGTAATAAGTGAACAAGGATCGCTACATTTTCGTCCGAATGTAGTGAATCAATTGCAGAGAGAGTTCCCACATCATGGACGGGTGTGGGTAAATAAGTTAGTCCCGCTACATTGCCGCTCAAATGTAGTGAATAATTTTCAGAGAGGGTCTTCGCATTTTGAATATGGACGGATGCGGGGGGTAAGGAAGCTAGTCCTAAATAATAAGATTCGTATTGGTTCTTGGAATATCGAAATATTATTCGGTAAGCTAATGGAAGTAGTAGATACTATGATTCAGAGAAAGATTCATATTCTATGTTTAGAAGAGACAAAATGGATTGGAGAAAAAGCAAATGAGATAGAGGGTGTAGTTTTAAATTCTGGTACTCATGTAAAGAAAATGCTCAAAACGGAGTTGGTATTATCATAAATAAAGATTTAAAGGATAGTGTAGTAGACATACAACGACATGGTGACCGAATCATGACATTTAAATTAGTGTTAGGAGCGGAGGTTTTGAATATAGTTTGTGCTTACGCACCCCAAGTAGAACTAGAAGATAGTATAAGACAACTTTTTAGGAAGAGTTAGATAAGGTGATTCAAAAGATTCCACAAAGAGAGATGATTTGTTTAGGAGGAGACTTAAATGGACATGTCGGTAAAGAGGCATTAGGATATCAATGTATTCATGGAAACTTTAGTTTTGAGAATAAAATGAGAAAGGTAGAGAGATTTTAAATTTTGCTATGGTATTTGATCTTTTTATAGTCAATACAATCTTAAAAAAATGAGATGAACATTTAATTACTTATAAGAGTGGCTTATCACAAACACAAATTGATTACTTTATTTGTAGAAAAAAAGATAGAGCATGTTGTAAAGATTGGAAGGTAATTCGAAGAGAAAGTTTAACCACCCAACATCGACTTTTAGATATGGATTTATAAATAAAAAAAATGGACAAAGAAGAAAAGAGTGCATTGAGCTATTCGGACTAAATGGTGGAACCTTGTAAATATGAAAATTTCCACTCTCAAGTTATAAAACTCGAAGTGAACCTTTTCGTGCCTACACTTGCGTGAGCGTGCCAGCTAGCTTACTCAAACTAGCAAAGATTTTAAAACGATTTTTTTACTTTAGCGATTGTAGGCAAGCGGACTCTTTTCGCTTTAAATATTGTTGAACCGATGCTCAAGAGTCGGTTTAACAAGTATTTACTTCAAATGACAAGTGTTTTGAATGAATTCAGTTCGTGCACTCTTTCTCAGTTTTATTACGGGGTTGGACGACCCTAAGTTTCTTGCAAGTTTTATTTGTTTAGGCCTCATGTGTGTGTGGAATGTGTGGCCTAGTTTCAGCGTAATTTGAGCGAGTGTTCGAGTGATTTTGCCGCAATGAGCAGATGTAGAGATGCTATAAATCTTGTTTTGGGTTTTTGAGAACATTGGTTTGTGATCTTGAATTCCAGGTTCTAAAATCACACATGTGATAATCCATCACATTCATGGCCTAATCAAAAGTATGTGTTTTGGCATTCGATCTGTCATTACCGAAGGCATTGGTTTGTGATCTTGAATTCCAGGTTCTAAAATCACAGATGTGATAATCCATCACATTCATGGCCTAAACAAAAGTATGTGTTTTGGCATTCGATCTGTTGCTTGAATTAAAACACCTTCCACGTACTAACTGTTTTTCTTGATGGTTTTTGGTCTGCAGTGCATTCTTTTCTGAACCGCAGATGTATCACAAGGCTTCATGTATTCCCCATGTACACCTCGGTGGTAAGATGCTTGATTTTGGTTTTGCTTTGGGTAACTGACTGCTAAACATGCATGACAAAATCCTTTCGAGCTTGTCGCGGTTAGTTTTGCATTATTTTGAATCAGATTCTCAGTTTCTAAGAAGCCTATGCAATATTTAAGCACTGAAGTCGCTTGGGTTTCTCGAGCAAACACCGGAGAGGGATTCATAGCTACCAAGTGAGCACGAAAATCCAACATATGGTTTATCGTCCCAATTACATTATTTTCCTGCTGAACATAGCGTTGCTAGATGAACCCGGTAATGACAGATCTTAAGGCTTCCGTTCCCTGGATGGAGTTGAGAAGTTATGGGCGTTTACTCTTAATGTTTGCATTTACTTGCGATTTTCTCGACTCTTCTGAAAGCTCAAAATTCACAGGTTATGGAAACCAAAACCGGATTCAGTTTCTTGGAATCATTTTCTTAAGAGCAAGTTATTTTCAATACAAATTATTCGACATAGAGTTAGTTCATAGGCCTCATCTTGCCTATCAAAATAAACACACACACACACACACACACACACATATATATATATATATATATATATATATATATATATGTGTGTGTGTGTGTGTGTGTATATGATAGCAGGTTAAAGTCCAACCCGATGTATATATATATATATATATATATATATGTGTGTGTGTGTGTGTGTATGATAGCAGATTAAAGTCCAACCCGATGTTTCTCCAACGGTCGCAGACTCGCACACACAAGTAGCCGTTGTAATGTTTTGATGTCCGGATGTACAACTTTTGCCGAAACATTGGGGGGAAATATTTTTATAAAAGGCCGCTTGTTTATAGACTATTTATGGGGAAACAGACGTCACTTGAGTGCTTTTTACCTAACCCTTACCTGCCTCACTAAGTTATAAATGATAATTACGAATCACAATACACCGCTATCCGGTGCAGTCACCATTACTAAATCCAGGAGAGTTTTTCTTTTCTTTTTTTGTTACAAGAGGAGGCTGAAACCTAACACACACACACACACACACTCTGAGAGATTATGTAAATGCTCCATGTGTTCAATCATACTCTCTCAAGGGGAAACATGAGCCCAACACAAAAAAAACTACTGTCCATTCAAAACCAAGATGAAGCCTTATCCCACTTTAGGTGGCTGCGATTCACGGCATTTTGCCACGAAAACCGAAACCTGAAGTGTATAAAACGTTCAAAGTGACATTAAATGCTTTATGCAAATAAAATGGCATGTTATATGCAGTTCAGTGGGTTATGATGCTCTTTTAATGGATATTAAAAGTATTTTGTGATAATTTTTAAACAAATACATATAAACATATATGCATGTATACACACACGGATATATATATATAATATACCTGCCGCATATTAGATATGTCGTCTCACCCAAACTCGAAACCAATTGAGGCAGGTTCGTGTTCGAGGCTGATCTTCAGAGACTAGAACCGATGCCCACTAGTCCCACATAAAATAAAGGAGCACAGAGCTCGTACAGATGGGGGTTAACTGTCAATGATCCCACCCTAATCATCTGACACGTAGCATCCAATCTGAATCCTGGCCGTAGGCTTCATCCAACGGTAATAAACCCTCTGAAAGCGAATAATTCCAATTCCGAATTACCCCCCCAAATGCCACCAGAACTGCAGGCAGTCATGCTTTTTTCATTTATAAATTATTACCGTCAAGATTCAAAAATTTTTGAAATTGCTAGTCATCCTGTTTTTAAACGGACTAACGCTCGTCATCTTTTTACTGATTCTTCCGATCCTCACCAATTGTGAGGCTGAAAGAGCGACACTCAATGGGGACTTGCTTCAGCAAGAAACCTTCCGCCACTACCACCAACAAGAAGGAATCTTCTTCTTCAAATGGAGCAGCGGCAACAGTATCAGCAGCCGGAGCTCCGAAGGCCGCCCTAAAAAAACCGGTTAAATCATCGCCGGTTGCTGTGTCAAAGAATAAATCTCCACGAAAACCGGTTGCGGATAAGCCTAAATTCCCTCTCACAGAGATTTCAAACTTGAACCCCACTACCAACAACAACAAGAGCAACCAGAAATCTGATGAAGATGCAACACAAGCTCCAAAAGAAGAAGGACGTGAGAACACGGCCACCATCATCACCAACAACAGCAACAACAAGCCTCAGAGAGACGAAACTCCGGTGGTTGCGAAAACCATGGAGAAGAAAGAATGCGCGGTGAGGACGTCGAGCTGCACGAAGGAGGAGGTGGACGCCATTTTAATTCAGTGCGGTCGACTAAGCCGGAGCTCCTCCGGAAAATCTTCCAATGAAACCAAGGATCCCCGTACCCTCACCAGCAGCACGAGCACGAAGAGGCACTCTGGTTCAAAGCGGCATCTTGAGCATCAAGGAGATGAGAAAGAGAACATTGAAGATCACGCAGATGCTGCTGACGATGAAGGAAGAGGGAAGCTGCACCGCAGCGGCCGGTCCTCTCACAAGAGGACGCCGAGCGGTGGTGAGATGGGAGGCGTGGTTGAGTACTATTACAAGCGATCCAGCAGCAGAGAACGCAATCCAGCTGAGCAACAGTCTGCTAAGAGAAATGCTGGTGGTGAGGAAAGAAGAAGAGTGAGCCGCTCGCCGGGAAAGCGGCCGGAGGCAACTCCGGAAAAGAGCAATAGGGCCTTGCGATCCGCAAGGTCTGCCTCGTCGGAGATTGGTGGTAGGCCGGTTGTCAATAAAAGGAACCACAACCTCACCTCGCGTTCACGATCACCTGCGGCCGGCCGATCAGCCAATACAGCAGAAACCAACAGTACGCACCCAACTCAGACGCCGAGCCGGAGCTCTTCGAAAAAGACTGATCGTTCACCTTACAGGCGGCCGATTCTAGTCAGCGATTCAACACCAACAGTGCAGGGCCCAACAGATCCATCGATGACCATCACTGACACAACAAATGGAGCCACTGAAGAAGAAGAAGGAAAGACGAAAAAGATCAACCATCAATCTCATGCTCGCTCGCATAGCGTGGATGGTAGCTCGGGCGCCGGAAGCACGAAGGATTATCCAAGTAGTGGCAGCACCACCATCACGTTGCCTCATATTCGTGAGCAATTGCTTACTTGCAGAGCCAAACAGGTTCAGAGTCTGCCTGTATCCGAAAAAGTACCCATCGAGGCGTCAGCAGAAATCACAGAGGAAGCACATTTAGAAAGCGAAAGCCGAACTCTCACAAGGTCTATATCTGGTAGAAGATCGGCAGTTGAATCGATCATTGATTCTCTTGCAGAATCTCCAGAATTGTACCTTCCGGCATGTGTTTCAAAAGCCTGCTCTATCTTAGAAGCAGTAGCTGATCTTAACGCCAAAGGAACCGCCGGAAGGGCTCGCGACGTCGTCTCCTTCGAGCTTCTGGATTCGGCGATTCGACACAGTGAAGATAATCAGTATTCAAACAACTTGCACAAATATGTGTCAGTAAGAAGGGAGATGGTAGCACAGGCAGCCTATTCAGAAGGCCAAGAATCATCGGCTGGGAGTAACACAGTAATGACTTGCTCTTCTCCTTGGGAACCAGCATCTGCAGACTCTACTGATCGATGGTTTGATGGGAACTCATTCAATAAGTCGATGGTGCCGGAGGAAGCTAACTCTGCTTCTTCTTCATCTTCTAAGTATCGGTTAGCCGGGGGGAAAGACTTGGAGGAAGCAGGGCGTGCCGTGACAGGGAGATCGAACAGCTCGGCAGAACTGGGAAAAAATGATTGTGGGAGGTACAATGGAAGATTGAGGTCGGAGAATATGTCTAACAATAGCGGCAGCAGATTTATGCCGGTGATAACGTTAAGCAACAGCATGAAGAGAGAGACCTTCCGCGATGGAAATGTGAAGGTCCTGAATGCTCCTCCAGGGAGGTGACTGTTTTTTGTTATACCGTCTGATCGTTTTGGAACTGTGAACGGCGTGCGGTGATGGCTGTTTTTCTGACTTTGTATTGGCTGAAAGATTGACATGAAGAGAAAGACCTTTTCTTGTCTCATGTTGTAACTTCAGAAATTGTATCTCTGTTTTTCTCATTTGAAAGGAAGCTTCTTTCTTCTCTCTCTCTCTCTCTCTCTCTCTCTCTCTCTCTCTCTCTCTCTCTCCATGGTGGCAATGGAAATCTATTCCATTCACCATTAGTGTTGACACTTTTCAGCAACTTCTATCGATTTCGATAACACCTTCTCAGCTGCTCTTCTATATTTTAACAGTATAGAGTTAATTGTTACCAAACACAAACAGTAAAAAGCTAATGGGCCAATAAATATAGTGAAGATATTGGTTTAGATGCCCTTTCTGTCAAGGTTGGAGAATGTGGGAGTGACGCCAATAGACTCAGTTTTGATTTTCAACTCTAGCTTTCTTCCCTTTCTTGCTTTTGAAAAACTTCAGTCTAATGGCGAGTGATTTTGTTAGGCGAAGTTGCAGGCGGTCTAGAGCATTGACAAAATACAATATGTCAAACGGTACTTTATCGAGCCGTATTTGGATCTGTCAAGTAAAGGTTAAATCTACCTTCTTCCTCGTTCTTCTGACATATTCAATTTACAAATATTCGAATTTATGCGGGATTAAATATGATCTCATGCAATTCAGTAAACGGAAAATGCATATGGTACCATAATCAAATTTGGAGTTCCATTTTCATTTCAATAATTCCATAATCTGGAGCAATTTGATTTGGTTTGCTATGCTGAGATAGATCCAGATTGGTTCCTCCAGCTTGAGGGTGTAGGATGAGCATTGAGCTTCAAGTCAAAAGCAATGGAAGACCAGCAGCTATGAATGATTGAATCAATATACACACTAGGTGAAATATGCTACACAGCAAGTTCATGTCATTTCATCTCAAATGAATGCCAATTGCGTGTTCTTATAGAGCTCGTGAAGAACTAGCTTGGTTTTCAAATAGGTGGCTCTCATATTATCGAATCCGGGACTTCTGTGTCCTTCAACACTTCCACACTCCCGCAGCTGTTTCCACTCCTTTGCCGCAATGGCGTTGTGCTTCCCTATACACTTGCAGGTCGATTCATATCATCCCCTCGCTTCCCTATACACATAATATAAAAGCCACTAATATCAAAAGCTATGCACCGAAAAATGCAGGCAAGGTGTTCTAGTGTCGTTGCTGTTGGTGGAGAGTTCGATTCCGAGAGGGTGCATGTATGAGTGTTTGTTAGGCTTTCAACCTCCTCAGGTAACAAAAATAAATGCACAAAAATAGAGGACTTACCCACTTATTTGCCATTGTTAGTGGTAGCTTGTCTTAAGATAAAATGACAGCTACCAACTTGAATCTATTGGAATGGGTGCCAACGTATGTTACCAGGGCATGAGAACCAGTGTAGTAATCATGAAAATTTTGTGAGCATGCGTGTTTTATTTTTTTTCCATCAAAATTAAGGTCTCGAAAATGCTAAAACTTAGAAAAAGAAGAAGAATAAAAGAAAAAGAAAATAAATTGTTAAGAGAGTGTAAGCTGGATGAGAGTCCAAAGCAGGCCCAAATTACACAGCACCAACATCAAAACACCTGGTTTGGGGCATGATAGAAAGATGAGCAGAACGAGATGAAAAGACAGATGAGGAACAATTACCTTCTTTTTAGGAATAGTATGAAGAAGAAATTAGTGGTATTTTGCGAATTGGAAAGTATGTACTTCTGCAAGAAGCAAGATTCATGCAATGACATAATAATTGCGTTTTCCTTGTTACCCTTCTTGACAAATGAGAAAAAGTTATTGCATTTATTTTTCTCTTGATTTTATTGTATTCCTATCCTAATCATTTATGATATAATAAGTCCATTATCGTATATATTTTTCATATATCTAACCAATGTCAAAATTGTTTATCTAACTTTTGTTCACTTGGGTACTCATTAATAGTTCATTTGAGTCGCTAGTTCAAGAATTTTCTAAAATTGATCTTTCCATGCTAAGTCACTTCCAGATTTCCACTGAATGTCTAAATCACATTTTCCTAATTAAATTATGAATACCCTAATTGGTTTGCCTTAAAATTTTCTCTCAAAGGTTCTTATCAACGGCTTTTAAGCTCACGAAATTTACAAGTTTCTTACTCGGTCTTTAATTATTTTTTCCAGTTCAAGAATTTTCTTTTTCAAAAGATCCTTCAAAGTCGAAGGTCTTGAGCTCATGACTCATCGGTTTGCGGGGCTTGGGTTCAGTAATTTTGGTTCCTTCCAAATCGGACTCAGATTCAGATTAAGTATCTGGGTCGATGGATCCTTTTAGATGAACAATTTCATTTTGTTTTACTTTGGAAATTTTTCTTTAGAATCTGACTTGGATCAATGTAAGATCCATGTCTAACAGTAATTGGATCAGATGGCCTAACTTAAAACATATGATCCAGTTAGATATTCATGATTTCTGTTACAGTTTTTCTTTGATTAGCAAGCCGGGGTTGTAAAGCAGACCTTACCAGTTGTGCACATCCTGGGTATCGAACTCGCAAACTTTAACTCGAGCCTTCTTTTGATTCGACCTCCTACGCAGCGAAGCCATAGCTTGTTGGAACATAGATAAACATTTATCTATATCCGATTACCCGAGCCGAACAGTTAGCCGATCAACACATGTTCAGCTCATACGAAGAAAGCAGATAACTCAGTTTCAGCCCTACATAAGTCACAAAGTGAGCAAAATGATCTGGGTGCCGAACTGAACAACAAGCAGCTTGGTTCACCAATCCCTGGATTGGATTCCTTACA